>ML978711.1:2996305-3156155 GCA_010015785.1 Saccharata proteae CBS 121410 | reverse complement strand
GCCGCTGCTGAAAAGGCTTGTTGACCTCCAGTCGCCGCTGCTGAAAAGGCTTGTTGACCTCCAGTCGCCGCTGCTGAACAGGCATTGTTGTCCTCCAGTCGCCGCTGCTGAAAAGGTATTGTTGACCTGCCTGATCGCATCTGGCAGCAGCAACCCAGTCGCCTGCTGAGAAGCATCCGGCAGTTGCCACCCACGACATGGCCGTCCACAGCAAGACAGCACATAGCACATCACATAGCACCTACCCACCTGTAGCTTATGTAACTTATGCCACGCCTACACGCACGACGCACACACACCCGCCAAGCTGCATCACCACAGTGTCCCCAATCTCCTGCACTCAATCAATCAATCAATCAATCAATCAATCCCTCACCACTGCCATCCATCTGCACATGACCAAGGCCAGACCCCCATGATTGCGCCGTTGGCTGTGCCTTGCATGCCTTGACTAAGTTGCTGCCGTGCTTTTTCTTCGCCGCTCCGCAGTCCATAAACCCAGGTCAGCGCTGCACTCACCTCCACGCCCACGGAACTTGCCAAACACCACCACCACCACCACCATGTTCAGGGGAACGCACTCAACACTCCACCCCTCCACACGCCTGACCTTATCATCCTTATCATGCCGCACAAACTCCATCCATCCGTTGAGCTCGCCTCGCATGCACAGTGCTACAGCACTGTACAGTAGATTAAGATGGCTGTGCCTCTGCAGCTTCATTCATGTCGACCACCGTGCTCTTCACTGCATGCGCCATGAAAACTCTGTCATGGCAGGACCATGTCGGGCGTGCCGGCTTCGTGTCACCACAACATCTTCCCCGATCGAGACCAATCAGACACCCATCCGCATCCGACTCGGCATCCATCGCCTTCACACCCATCCCGATGGCCGTGTCAGCCATGTTTGAAAAGGCCGTCCGCATCATGCACAGATTCGCGATCCCCGGATGCGCGCGTGGAGAGCGGGGACATCGGCGCGGGCGCCGCTGCGTCAACGTTACAGTAACTTGAGGCTTGCATGGCTCCGCGCATTGGAGACGCACTTCCACACAACTGCCGTAGCTAACATGTACCTTTGTGGGGCACGCGGTCGACCGCACGTCGTCAAGCAGTCAGACAAGCAGCCAAACACTCAATCAGACAGACGGTGAGGCCTATGGCGGCGAGTGGTCGTGGTTTTGTTTTCCTCACCTCCATCTCTCTTCGCCGACCTAAAGGATGGATGACGATGAGACATGTACCTACGCAAATACATGTGTACTCGCCCTCCTAACACTAACTTACGCCTCACGTTTCCACTCTTGGTACCTGCCAACGCCATCACCACCGAGGCGCAATCGAGCCTGACAGACGGCCGTCTCCCACTCAACCTCCCCACAGCCTAGCTATCGCAACTCCTGCACCTTTCACGCACACATGACGCCCGTCTCTGCGCCCACGAACTCCTCAAAGTCTCGCACTCGATGTCCGGAGTAGGCGAGTACTCCGATCTAGACATCGCATATGTAACTTGGAGGCGCATGTAAGCCGCACACCCTCCTCTACACCCGCCTCCACACCCTCCTCCACCTCCCCCTCCCCCCATCCGCACCCACGCACGCAAAGCCCTCCCCAATCCAGCCCCGATCGATCTCGACAATCCCTCGGAGCTATGCGCGCTCCCAGACGACAAAAGCCCGCACGCACATAAACCCCATCCACATAACCGCAGCAACGCCCAACCCAATTCAAGCCAAGCCAAGCCAACCCAAGCACACCACCGCAGCAATGCCCAACCCCAACCCCAACCCAAGCACCCCCATCTCTCCCATCTCTCCCATCCCGCTTTCCTCCTCTCTCGCTTTCCTGTCTCCTGTTCCGCACCAGACACGTGTTAGTGGCGCAATACAGGAAACACCCACCCCGCTCCCGGTTTTAGGAGTCGTAGTCGTTAAGACCCCAATAATGCGTAGAGTAGAGGGAGGCGGACGGAGCTTAGGTCTCGATCTTGTTTCCCCGCTTCGTTCGCAAGAACCCATAGTATTTATTTTCTATTTTTCAAGTAGTTGGGCGTGGAGAGCTGCGCTCTTTCGTCTTGTATGTTACGTTTCACGTTTCACGTTTCACGTTTCACGTTTCACGTTTCACGTTTTATGTTCCCAGCGATGCGTGACGGGGAATATACGGCCTACTACTTAGTTTTAGGAGGTGTAGTTGTGCAGACCCGAATAATGCCTAGAAGAAGAGGTAGGCGCGAAGAGAGCGTAGGTCCGGATCTTGTTTTTCACTTCGCGAGGTAGTAGGAATTACGGCTACGGCTGGGACTACTTGATGAGACTTTTTTTTTAGTTTTTTTTTAGTGGATAGGCGTGGAGAGCTCCGCTCTTCTGTTTTCTAGAGTTAGGGCCGTTAGTAGTAGGGGTTAGTATGTAGATAGTGTTTCGTGTGTTTTACTTATTAGTCTTAAGTAGGGTATAGTACTAGGTAATAGAGTATTACTATATAACTAAGGGGGTAGACTAGGTTTAACGGGTTTTGTCTTAGGCTATAAGAGTATTATCTAGTTACGGTTAATAGTAGTAATTATTACCGCTATATATATATATATATATATATAGCTCGTGTCTTTCTTCTATAATAATAGCCTACTAGCGTAGCCGCTTACTAGCTATGAAAGTACGCCTTCCTTCTTCCTTCTACGTCTCGGTTAAATTAGATAAGGTTCTACTATAAAGACGCGTGTTAAACTCGGAACTATTAGCTATCTTAACTACGACTTAAACCCTTATATACCTAATCCTATCTTGTATAAGGGGTATAGTAATATAGCTATATTAGCGTTATTACGTTACGTCTTACTATAATAAGGAGTAACTATAGTTAGCGTTTTTGTTATTATTATTACTACTATTATATATCTACCGTGTGGGATTAATATAGAGCACGGGCCACTATGGCCCGGGCTATGCAGAGTCTATACTACTATCTCAGTAGCCACTAGATAGCTTTTCCTCCATATACAACTACATATCCATCGATTCCTTTATACCGTGTAAATTATCCTTAGCGAGGAGTTACCGAGAGCTAATATTATCTCTAGTAGTCCTCCTCCGCTAAATCTAGAAATATTACGGGCGGAGTAGATTCTTGTAATAGGGAGGGAATAAGGTATTAGGGTTCTAAATACTAGTACTAGTAGGAGGGGCGAGGTTAGGTATCGCGTTATAGGAAGGCTTAGGGGAAGAAGGACGGTAGGGTGTTCTTATAGTAATTTATAACCCTGTATAGTCTAGTTATGTTAGTAGTAAAGCTAGACTTTATCTACGTCCGGTTTCTACTACTTTTATGGGACGTAGCGGTACTAGTTTAATGCGGAGGCGTTGGTTTATCGGAGCTTTAATCTTCTCCTACGCTTTGCGGCGCTGTTCGGAAAGCAGACACTTCCTCCGCTAGAGATTACTAGTTAAAAGAGACAAGCTAATCTTTGTCAATCATGCTTGCCATGTCCAAGTTACGGGTATAGGAAGGCAGAGACGACAATTATCGCTGTAGTACGTTAACAATCCGAACTGAAAATCCGAACTACACACGTCCCTCATCATAACGACCATGGAACAACGATGCCACGACCTACTTCCACACTCCATAGTCCTAGGCCTCGAAACCCACTGCCCAAAAGGAGTGGTGTCCCTTAACCAGAACCCAAGGACCCGTGTCTGCAAGTCATCAGCAAAGCAGGACAGGGCGAAGAGCTGCCATGTCCGTGTACCTCTCTGTCGCGATATCCTCCACCAAGAAAAGAGGCAAGACCATCATAGTATTCCGCACACGCAACTACACGGCTACTCAGGACCATCACCATCCAGCGTACTCGCGGGCGCATCCAAGTCATCCCAGCCGCCGTTCTCGCTTCTCGCACAAGTGTGCAGGTACTAAGATGCTGTGGTGTTTTGATTGGGCGACGAGACCTGCCGGATTCGGAAAAGCTAACCTGATCGGGCGATTGGGTAGGGCTGAGTGACGACCGTTCCAACGACGAAGACCCGACTCGCGGGCGATGTGAGTTCTGTGTCTTGATCTGACGCTGGTCTGGTTCGTGAGTGGCCTGATGCTCATGTCGACGTATACGCACGCGGACATGATGCTGATAAGAGATAGATAGCAGATCGGCGCGTCGCAAAAGTGGTGTTGCGGGTTCCACGACAAGCAAGCAGGAAAACGAAGCTGGGCGTCGTCGGAGTACATGTAAGGACGTGATATGGCGTCTTGAACTCTCTCTCTCTCTCCTTCTCATTCCCAGCTCCCAGACCTTTTTGATCTCTTTTCCCGTTCAAAGTGCCACCTCCCCCCCTCCCACGCACAAAACCAGAACCAGCACGATGCACGAGAAACCAAACGCTACATCCGACGTCGTCCCCACAGCCTCTCCTCCCCCATCACCCCCGCCCTCCTACCAACCCTCCACGCCTGATGGCTCCCTCAACCGCACCTTCACCCCCCGCCACGTCCACGTAACCCCCCCACCCCCATCCCCACCCCACCCCTCTAACACGCCCAGATAATCTCCCTCGGCGGCAACATCGGCAGCGGGCTATTCGTGGCGACGGGATCGGCGTACGCGACGGGCGGCCCGGCAAGCGTGATGCTCGGCTACGCCATCGTCGGCTCCGCCATCTGGGCCGTCCTGAACACCATCGGCGAGATGACGATCGCGTTCCCGACGACGGGGAATTTCGTCGATTATGCGGATCGCTGGGTCGATCCGGCCGTCGGGTTTGGGGTCGGGTTTGCTGAGTGGTTTGGTGGGTTGGTTGTTTTGTGTTTGTGTTTTGACGCGGGATGATGGCTGGGCGTCGTTGCTGCGTTTGATGGGGTTGCTTGGAGGGTGGTGGGAGGGGAGGGGGGATGGTTGTTTGGGATGGTTTCTTTTCTTTCTTTCTTTCTTTTCGAGGGCCGGCATTCAAGGGATTTGGGCAGAGTTGATGGCGGGATGCTGACTCGTTTGGTGATTTGGCAGGCTGGTCGACTGTGGTAGCTGCGGAGGCAACGTTCTTCAACGTCGTCGTCAACTACTGGGCCGATGGAGCGGTGCACGAAGCGGTTTGGCGTAAGTGTCTTCCTTCCCCTTCCCCCATCCGACCACTTCAGCTCTCCCGAACCTCGACGTTCTCACCAGCACTCTCAGTGACCGTCTTCATCGTCCTGGTCTTCGGCCTCATGTCGCTCCCGAACAAGTACTTCGCCTGGTTCGAGTACGTGGCCTCGATTCTGAAAATCGCCGCTCTCGTCATCTTCGTCGTCGCCATGTTTGCCATGGTCCTGGGCGCCGGACCGACCGGCCACGCCCACCACGGCGAGACATGGACGCGCTATCCCGCCTTCAAGAACGGCTTCCAGGGATTCGGTAACTGTTTGCTGTTAGCGCTCTGGGCGATGGGGGACCAGATCTTCACCGGTATAATGGGAGGAGAGGCCGAGTCGCCGCGCTACGGTCTGTCCACCACGTTACAGCCATGTACGTACTCACTGTGGCTTCCACGCTGACCTCCTCCCAGCAATCGCCCACGCCACCAAACTCGTCCCCATCCGCTGCAGCGCCATCTACCTCCTCGTCATGCTCTTCGTGACTCTCCTGATCCCCAGCACCGACCCCCGCCTCTTCGGCAACAGCGGCACCACCGCCTCGCCCATGGTCATCGCCGCCGTCGACGCCGGCATCCCCGGCCTCCCCGACTTCCTCAACGTCATCATCATCATCGGAGTGGCGGCCGTCGCAGCAGAGAGCATCTACCTCTGCAGTCGGATCCTGCGATCGATGGCGCACCAGCGGCTGATTCCGGCCTTCATCGCCAAGGTGGATGGGGAGGGGAGGCCGAGGTGGGCGTTGGGGATCACGGGGTGCGTGAGTCTGGCGATTACGTATATCAATCTCTGCAGTAGGTCAAGGCAGCCCCGTCGCCTCTTTCTGTAACGTGATCCCAGATGGTGCAGACGCGTACACTGACCGCCTTCCATCCAGGCTCCGGTTCAACCGTCTACACCTGGCTCAGCTCCATCACCTCATCCACCTTCTTCCTCGTCTGGATCGTCATCATCGCCACCTCGTTCCGCTTCCGCGCCGCCCTCGCCGCCCAAAACGACGCTCTCTTCTCCGAGCCGTATGCCTGGAAGTGCGTCCTCTGGCCCTGGACCCCGCTCTACCTGGCCACGATATGCGGGCTGTTGATGGCGAGCCTGGTGTACGTGGGACTGTTGCCCGACGTACGCATCCCTCTTTCCTCTTCCCCCGTGCCAGCTCAGTGACTGATTCCCGGATTCGCGACACAGGGACCGGGATCGACGTCGGTGTACTCGTTCTTCGAGTACATGATCGGCGTCGTGATAACGGTCTCGGCCACGCTTTTCTACAAACTCGCGTTCGGGACCAGGATGCGGGATCCGCGGACGGCGGACTTGAAGACGGGGAGGAGGACGCTGGGGGCGGACGAGTTGAGGGGGCTGGATGCGTATTATGCCAAGGCGGGGTGGCGGAGGTTGGGGAGCTATTTGCAGATTTGGTGATGGGGGACGTGGGGTTGGGGATGGTGAGGTGGGAGATGTACGTGTGTCAACCATGGTGTCGGTGGGTCAAACATAGATATACATACTGCAACAGAATCTGTCAGTCTGCCACAGCGAAATGGGAGATGTACGTGTGTCCGACCTGGTGTCTGTGAGTAAAACAGATATACATACTGCAACAGAATCTGTCAGTCTGCCACAGCGAAATGGGAGATGTACGTGTCAACCATGGTGTCTGTGAGTAAAACAGATATACATACTGCAACAGAATCTGTCAGTCTGCCACAGCGAAATGGGAGATGTACGTGTCAACCATGGTGTCGGTGAGTAAAACAGATATACATACTGCAACAGAATCTGTCAGTCTGCCACAGCGGAATGGGAGATGTACGTGTGTCAACCATATACATACTGCAACAAACCCTGTCAGTCTGCCTCAGCGAAGCCAGCTCCTCCCAAGCCACGGCATCGAGGATAACAGTGGCTGGAATTGTCCGCATCGATATTCTCCGTCGCCGGAAGCGAGTAGTGCGGTCCAGCAGCATCTCCAGTCTCTGCCACTATCATACCGGTACATGTCATAACAACGTGGTAGTCGATGGTCTCAGCGCGCAACAAGCGACACGAGCAACGAAAGCCCTGTTCGATTCGAATGCAGAGCAGATGGAGTCGGCGTAACGTTACCAACCCCCAACGAATCCTCGGCCACCTATCAACGGGTGTCGGTGTCGGTGTCGGTGTCGGGATCGTGGTGAATGTCCTGCGACCTTGGCATCCAGCACCAAGTGATTCTCGGCAGTGAAAGGGTCGACCGAGTTCGCTAAGAAAACAGGGTCCGGCCGCACACTGGCACTGGTGAATTTTGCGACCGCAGCACCGCGTCCCTCGACTACATCTGCCACAGCGTGGTTGGATACGCTGATAGTTCGACGTCGGCACACGCACTCGACGGCGAGTGGACAGCAGTAACAGTAGTAGCTAGGTCCACACAGCCAACGACCATCCTCGACGCTCTCCACCCACCACACTTCCTTCCCCAAGCCCCCGCCAGAAGCGGACGACAAGATGAAAAAAGTCATCCTTCGCGTCTGCTGGAGGTAGTGCAATACCAGCGACACGGTGGGAAGCGACATGCACAAGTGCAGCGGCCGCCCCCCGAATCCCAAAAAGTAGAATAATCGTTGAATGTCACCGTAGTGACGTTTCAGAGATTAAACTGAAAAGAACAGATACTACACTTGATCTAAGCCAAAAGGCAAAGAGAGCTAGAGAAGAGGAATTGGGGGAGGGGGACGAGGGCTTTATATAGGTGTTGGGCGGGAGGGGGGATTATGTAAGAGTGCGATGCCGGCGGACGCGGGAAGGCATGCTGGATGTGATTGGGGGTAAGAGGAGGCGGGCGGTGGGGATGGACTCGGGGTTCTGATTGGTGGAGGGGAGACGTGTGGCCAATCAGAGTGAGCGCTGGGGTCTAGCGTTGGTGAGCTGGCTGGCTGGTGTCACCGGCGGCGTGCTGCAAGGAGTCACCTAAAACAGGATTCCCAACAGGCAACCAGCCAGCAACCCCCACGAGATCAGGGAATCCGGCAGGGCATCTTGCTGCTGGCCTCCAGACAGGCAGCGACGTCGGACATTGGACCAACCACCACACGATGTCCACTGCTATTGTGGCATTGTTGTGGCATTGTTGCAGCAGCTGGCATGTGCCATCTTCCACAGACTCGCGAGAGTACGAGCAGGCTGCGGGCGGTAGAACACGCCCTCGACTTCAACATCAACACCACCGGTGCTCCAGCGTCATTCAGAGACCGCTGATCCAGCGAAGCCATTCGTGGACGTCGCCTCGAGTCTCTGGATTCCGGAGACCTTGTTCGCTCGAGTGCCGCCCTCGCCCCAAGCCCGATTGCCGACGTCAAAATATATACATCTCCGCACCACCCACGGTGTCAGGAAGCCCTATGGGTGCGAGAGTCCAGTTCGACTATGACACCAGGAACGGCTGTGTATTCCGCCTTTCGTGGTTCCAAGAGGCTGATGACGACGTTGTAGAGCAAAAGACGTTGTTCTCTGGCGATGATGAGGACACGAGGTTTGCAGAAGTCGTGGTTCCCCGACTGCTGATGCTGCCGGCGGTGACAACGGCCATGCGGGTTATGACAAAGCCCAACAAGGCATGGAAACGTCTGCGGACTTGATCATCCAAGTCCGACCTTGTTCTTCGTCGATCAACAAGCTCAGCATCGTGTCCCCTCCAGCAGGAGCTTTCCGCTGTAGGTCCATCCTCTGGCACGCTGGAAACGCTGAAGAGAGCGTCTTGAGCCCGCATTCCAGAACCAGCGCTTAAGAGTAGAACGTGGTAGTCGAGGCGTGCGGATCCAACAGTGCGTCGAAGCGTGTTTGCACGTTCGTCTCCCTCGCTGGCTTTTGTGAAGCAGGAATTGACATAGCTCATGGAAGCAGCAGCATCGGGTAAGTGAGCTGAGGCGCCCGGTGTCAAGACCCGACTTTCGCGGAGAGCGCAGTCGGCATGTCAATTGTACGAGCAAGGCCGGACAACCACGCGCCAGACGACGCGGTCCGCGAACGCGACTCCATGCGCCGGGCGATGCAAGGACGCGTTGAAGCCGTCGAGCTCAGGCGAAGACCGTGCTCGCGCATCTTTCCAAGCGGACGATGAACGGCGAGCGGTGCATGTGCAGAAGAAGTGTTGGAACGAAGTGTGTTACGAAGACGACGACGCGTGGGTTGTTTTGACTGGAGCCTCGGTGCTTGCGGTGCAGAGGAGAGGTGGGCAGTCCGCTCTAGCCTCGTCGCTACTAGCGCCGCATCGCAACCTCCGACCTGCCGACTCCTCGCCTTCTCGCCTTCTCGCCTTCCGGGGTTTTACCGCTGATGCGCGCCGCCGAAACAGGCAACCCTTGGCATCCTCCAACCTCGAACGTCGAGAACGCCGGTCCAAAGTCAAACGTATTCGCATGTGTTCGGACTACGTTTTATCCGTGTTCCGCGCTCCACCAAGCACTCTCACTGGCAAACTCCCCTCACCGAGTCCATTTCTTCCCGTCGCCATGTGTGTGTGAGATGACGCATACGTACTGCAGCTTGTTCGATGTTCAATGCTGCCTTTGCAGGAGAACTCCCCGGCTCACGCGACGTCTTGTGGCGGCGCTGTTGGCATGCCGCACACTTACAATACCACTACACAAGCGACTGGAGAGTCCTCGCAGCTGGCTGAACTGAGCGGGTCGCGCGTCCTGTTTCTGGACAGATCGACGGTTTATGCTTGTCAAAGTTCTAGAGTTCTTGGCATGGAAGCCCTCGTCCGGAGAAAGATGATGGAGACTAGGTTTCTAACTGGACGTGCCTCTCGCTAGATAAGCGTTATACGAGTACGCCGGGTCAAACGTTTCTTGTCCGGTGAGTCGCGCCCGGCTACGAAACATTGAGATGTACTAGATATCCATCTTTCCAACTACCCTCGCGGTCCAACTGCACACCTACATGTCCAGGAGAAAACAGCCGACTCGTGTCAAGCCATCTCACCAGAACTACACTGCAGCACGAAGCAGCTGCGCGAGGTTGAAAGGGATCGGGAGAGTCGGCGAGTCGCGTCAAGCGCCATCACGTCTACAGTATCAACTTGAAATCGGAACTTGTCCAGGTTCGCAGTGTGACGGTTTTTATTGTGCCGCGGAGTTTTTGGAACTTGGGCTTGATGCCTTTGCAACCAAGTATGCCAAAGGTAGATTGTTGAAGCTATATAAACTCGCTTTTCTTCCACTTTCCTTGTCTCTTTGACCATCATCGCTGCTGCGACAAGTTCTGCTTCCTCCGAGCCATATTGCCTGTCAGTGTCCCCAAGAAATGGGTTAAGCTGGATCACTTTCCCGCGCCTCTGAGTCTTCGTCATCTTAACATGCTCTCGCATCCAATGCGCTGATCTCATCAGATTCTCGAGTCGAGTCGCGTCAAATGAGCACCAGGTCACGCGCCTCGTAGACAAGCCAAAAGTGCCAGTCCCGGTCAGCAAACAGGCCAAGTAACACCCATCACAGTAAACATCCCATCCAGCATCTCCCCGTGGCCACAACTCGAATCCTCCACCAAGCAGACTCGGTCGATGCTTGGAACCGGAAAGATTCGGAAAGCAGACAAGAATCTCCAGAAGCTCGCGATTCCACCCCCGTCCGTGTTTCTTGCAGCGCCCAACGGAGCTTTTTCGGTCGATGCGGTGCTGCTGGATCGCACTGCTTGGTTTTGATGAGGGATCACTACACCGCGTCTTCGCACGGCGGAGTGGCGATATGATCGTCTTCCATACTTTCCGCGAACGCTTTGCGCGAGTGTTACTTGCTGAGGTTTTTTTGAGTGCCGGGGAAGTAGAGTATTGCACCGACGTAGTTTGAAGTAGAGCTCGATGTGTAGCAGGGTTTTTGGAGGGAGGGGTTTGATAGCGGTGCCGCGTGCAAGAGTCTAGTGTGTGTCACGCGGTAAACTTCTTTTTGGATTAGCTCGTGGTTATCAAGTTCACTATACTTGTCATTTATGGTAGTGTTTGGACGCTTGGAGTTGTGGATTTGGTCGTCTTGTGGTGACTTAGTTGTCAAGGACTTTAGTAAAGGCCTTACCCTAGAGGGGACAGTGTATACTTCTACTATTTTAGTAGAAAGAGCACGGCTGGTATTATCTCAACACATAAGTCTAGAGAAGGAGTGCGATTGTTGTGGGAAAGAAGGTTAAGACTAGCTATCCCTTCTTCCAGGAACAACAAATGTACTAGAAGCTACGGTACTTTTCGAAAAGAAGTGTCTAGTATAGCTCTAGGATTTAGAGAGATGTTAAGCTTCTTAGCGCAAACACAGGCTACGAGGAACTTGGCTAGTAGAAGGATAATAGTGAGATTAAGACTACTCTAGCACGATAATTAATCCGGGAACGATATTACTACGCAAGAACCTACCTCCGCTCCACTACACGTGAGCCTTTCCTAGCTACTTAACGCCTACGATCATGAACATCGAATGCTCGAACTAAGCTCAGGGCGCAAATCTAGACACTAGATACCATTCCTACGAGATCATATTTGCCCCGAGAAAAGTCTTTCTCAGCACTCTACGCCACATTCTAATATCCTCTGATAGTATGACTGCCATTGTTCCAGTTTCGAAGATGGTAGTTGTCATAATCGTTGTTAGTTGAAGGTGAAGGACTTTATCGTTCGTTGTGATGGCGGAACGTGGAAATGGTCCTGGCTCTTTGACTGGAAGTTTCCAACGCATGTCGCGTCTGCTCAAAATGATGCGATGCCAGCGACTTTTCAAGATCACTCCGCATCAGCGATGAGTTGCGGGCGACTTCGAGGGGGTAGATTGTCTTATACTTCGGTTTCTACTACGCCCCGTAGCAGTAACTAGTCGTTTGATCTAGTAGTATGACTAGATTTAGGCAACTATCGCTTGTGATCTATAAAAGCCCGTTATATCTGTCTCTACGTAACTTTAGACCTCTCAACACGTCTGTTATGAAGCTTTCCTATGGAGACCGTAGCCGTTATGGGGCGTCTAGGAGGCATTTCCGGATATCACTGACGAAGGACATCCGGCTTGCGCTGGAAATCAGTCACGGTTCCACTCACCTCATCTTCCTAGCTTATGTAGCTATGCCGGTGGTTTTAATTCTCGGCACGGTGAGTTGATGATGCTAACCACTATTTATATGCGCATAGCTTGCAACCTCTTTAGCCTAAGGCCATGACACGCAGCATTCATTTGACGTTGACAGTTGTCCGTGAGTACGGTACAAAGCCACTGTCAAGGAAATCTTCTTCGAAGATAAAGGCGAGTGGAATTGAGTGTCATCGTTGCTACTAGGTGCCCGCTTCAGGAAGATCGTACGTGAGGAAAGACGGAAGAATTGGCCCAGTATTTGTACCCGTAGCACCGCTTACCTAGCAAACCGACTGGTCACACGCCCGTCCTTAAGCCCTTCTTGAACCTTCTCTAACCCCTTACTTGCTTTCTAACCCTAAACTGATACGCAGATCATTCTGAACCACCTCCACCGAAGTCTACCCTCAATTTGCATGAAATATATCGGCCCTCGATACGAGATCTCGCTGTCAGTGAGAATTACAATCTAGAAAAGTAGCTACTTGCGAGGTCGGTAACTTCAAGTCGAAGCTAGACGAACTTAGACCTCTTACCGACTCTTCACCATGGAGGCTGCCACGCAACAGCAGCAGAGACCTCACGATAGTGTCTGGAAGACAAAATGATGAGGAGATAGATGATAAGGCTAGAGTCTAACTGCGGTGCTATTCTTGTAGCAAAGTAGTCAGGACTGTAGGCTATCTACAAAGCAATCTATCCAGGACAAACGTCCATGAGGCAAGCATCTATGAAAGAGAGGATAGCCCATGGGACAAAACATCTACAAAGGAGAGAACAGTCTATGTGACAAACAGAAGAAGGGGACAAACACGCAACAGAGGCTTACTTTGACTTCTTCCGTCCGACGCCAAGATGTACTCCTACCTTTTAACAACCGCTGTCCAGGCTTACTTTAACACCTACGAGATGGAGACAAATCTTACTTCGAGACGACCCGAGACCTAGCCCCGGCTTGCTTCGACTGCCAAGCTCTGTTGAGCCACTTGCAATCTCGCAATCTTACATCCGCAAGCGCTAGCACAAGAAATACCATGTGGCAGGGAATTTGCAGTCCAAGCGCAAAGAACTCATACACGACAAGACGCAACAGCGGGTAAGTCTCTGACACGGTGAAACTACCGGTAGCTCGCCTGAGAGCGTTTCGGACGGGAATTCCAGAGCTTCATTGACCCGGTTACATTCTGAAAGTGTGTGTATGTCATGATGTGTACAATATCTTTTCCCGTGGTGGATCCAGCCCCCAGTTCCCACTCCAAACATCATGAGTCCATGCGCAACCTGAACCGGTTGTAGTCACATGCTCAGTCTCGAACGGATATTTTTGCATGCTCTTGACTCCATCCAAAGCACCCAAACTCTCACCTCGAACATCAGAAGCACTCGCTGTGTCGTACTACGCTAAGATCACGAACATAAACATAAGAAAAACCGCCACCACTTCACTCTAGTGAATGGCAACCGCAACATGATCATCCAGATACTTCGAAATGTCGCCCAACCCACAAGCGCAAATGAAAGACACGACACCGAACCCGACACCCGCCCAGTAAATGTCCGGGAAACTGAGGGCAAAGCACTCGCGCCCCGCCTGCGTGATCGCCGCAATGGCTTCGGGGTTGTTGTGCAGCTGTGGGTAGTTGGTAAGGTTCCGCTCCAGGTTAGCGCTAATGTCCAGCGCAATCTGCGTGATATCCGCGATGCTGTAGACGTGGCCAGCTTGGATGGCGGCAGGGGCGATGGTGGTGAGCGCGTTTTTGGTGAAGTTCTTCTTGAAGATGTTGTAGTAAATGGCGAAGCCGATGCAGCCGCCGATCATGCGGACACTGAGGGCCATGGCGGTGGCGGTGGCGATCAGGTCGTCGGGGCAGATGATGGTGATGATGATTTGGTTGGGGATGATGACGCCGCCGACGCCGAGGGCGGCGAGGGTGAGGGGGGCGTAGACGGCGTTGAGGTTGTTGAGGTTGGCGATGACCATGCCGCCGGTTCCTGGGGAGGAGTTAGTGAAGGTACCCTTGAAAGCTGAAGATAAACTTACCGGCCGTCATGAGAGCGCAGGACAATGCAATCAGAGTTCTGATCTTGCCCTTGAGAATGGAGACAAGGATCGAAACAATGACGGCACCTCCAATGATACCGAAACCAATTGGGAGAGACCGAATACCAATCTGGACCGGATCGGGATCGTACATCGAGGCAGACTGTGTTGGCCACCAAACAAGGACCGAGAAGAAGTTGGCGCCAGAAGTGAAAGTGATGATCAAAATCAATATCAGGTTGCGCGGGTTTTGCTTCAAGCGAGAGGGAAACATGGGGAACGGTGCAACGAACGCCTCGTACAGGACAAAGGCGACCATGCAAAGGACACCAATGACAAGAGGAGCGATAACGTGGACGTTACCCCAGTTGTATTGGTATCCACCCCAAATCAGGGCCATAAGGAAGAGGACGACACCGGCGGTGGCCAGGAATCCTCCGATATAGTCGATACGTCTGGCTACCTCCATCCTGGAAAGACCGGTCATGTTGACACGCGGAGGCGGGTGATAGAAGACCAGGAGGAGGACAAGTCCGATCAAGGACCAAAGTGCGCAGAACAGCCCGTTGTAGCGCCAGGAGGTTTCGCTGATGAGCTGAGCCCACAAGACGGACGGGCAGAAGGGAGTGATGGCGAGAATCACGCCGCCAACGTAGACACCACGCTTACTGGTCGGTGCCAGCTCTCCGGTCGCGGCCAAGGCGGTCATTTCGCAGATACCTCCTCCAACACCGGCGATGACTTCTCCGACGATGAAGACGTTCATACTCGGCGCCGCAGCGCAGATGATCATACCAACCATGATGAAAGTGACACCAACCGCGCCGACCCAGCGGCGTCCGAATAGATCAGACATCGCGCCAACGAATGGAGTGACCGCTGCGATGGCCATCAGATTTCCGATAATAGCCCAGATGTACGTATCTGCGCCGCCAATGTCTCCGTAAATGTTCACGATGACTCCGCCGAAAAGGTAGACGGGGATCTGTGACGCGACCCAGAGGAAAGCCATGGAAACGATGGCCATGAAGCGCGGGAAGTTCATCTGGTGCAAATTAGAAACACGATAGCAAACTCTTGCTACATGATGACTTACCGGAGGTTCATGGTCGTGATCTTGACCATCGCCATATGTGCGAAGCCCATCCTTCTCGTAGTAGTTGGGGTTTCCTGGCACTTTCGAGAGTGTCCTGATGGGCTCAACGCCATCTTGAATTGCTTCAGTTTTCGACAATTCAGCTGTTCTCTGCTTTTCAAGGTCTTCGTTCGACGAGTTCGATTCTTGCGGCTGATGTCCGTTGGAGTATCCATAGTCGTGGGAGGCCATGATTGCAGCTTGGACTCCTGGAAGATTTTTGACACAGTGACGGATAGTGCAAAGACAAAGCCGCGGAGGTCGTCCCAACGTACATATTAGTAGGGTTAGCAATTCCTAGCGAACGGGAACGAGATGTGACAGATGCCTCGGCAGCACAGACAACCCGCCTGAGTTATTCGTCGGAGGCTTAGATACTAAACCCAGCAAGTATGTGCAGGGGCGAACTAAGCGTACACTAGGGTGCCGTAGTTAGTCTTGGGGCTCGCCCCGCACGACTCACATGGCCGTGGCGTGGAAGGCACAACTTGGCGATGCGGAAGTGTGGCGAATAGCTGGCTGTAGAAGCCTTCTGCACCAACAACGGGCAATACGGCAGAGGCGAGTACAGGGGATCCACCACGGGCTACAATGCCGGACTTCTATCTGCAACGGGAAAGGTTCCGTAGCGGTGGACTTGTGGTGAGCTTATGCTTATTAGCTTAGGAGACCGGCTTGCGGGGGTGAAGACCAACCTTCTTTTAAAGCATCGTTGGTTTCGTCTGGGGCCCCAGATTGCTCGGCAGCCACTGAAAATTGGTCATGGTCAGTCGTCCCTGTGGCAGTTGGAAATACAGAATGCCGCGGCGGGCCGCAATGTGTCTTGCTGTTTTGCCATCTGGCGAGCTGGGACACCATCGCACAACATACCGGTGCTTTAGTCCTCCACACCGCCAGTGGGACAAAACCATGTGTGTATCACGACGTCGTATCTGTCCGCCTGGAGCCCGTGCTGATACTGTAGGGCTGGATGCTGCCCGATTGCAGTCCGTGGCCCTGGGTAAGTAATGCCATCCGCGTTCATCCTGGCCGTCACATCTAGCCGCGTCGGGGAGGCCGTCGTTTTGCGTCAACGGCGGATCAATTTGTCGTTTCTGTCAGCACCGTAACATGCCAATGGCATTGGTGCTACGATGACGTATCCCGCTTCTTCCTGCCGTCCATGAGAGCGATTTCGCGCATCGTGAGGAGATGGCATCCCGTCCTCGCTGAAGCGCCAGGCTTGCGGGATAGATAGATTGCCTCGCTTTCCTTCGCAGAATCGTGCCGAGTTCCATCTGTTCTTCCGGAATCAATCTCAGCTTCTTTCCAGTGCAACCCGAGATGTCGTGTCACACGCTTGCATTCGGCGATCCAGATCCCGAGCGGCGAGCACCTCGAGGTTGCTGAGCTAACTTAGTGAACATCTCCCGCGGCGGCACACGACCACCTCCTCTTCTTTCATTGACGTTCCGGAATAAGCCGTTTGGCGTTGAATCCTTCAGCTTGAGGGATGCTTTTTCGATGGCGGGGACGTTGTTGATGCTTGGTGTTGGTTAGGATGAGAGGGGAAAAGGAAGCACTTCAAGGGTGCCTCGGCTCGCTTGCGGAAGAACTCATCGGCGTGCATCTCATTTCAGCTGGGCATCCGACTTCATCTGTTCCCGTCCTGTATTTCTCTCATGTCGTCCTGGGATACACCCCTGAGGCTTCGGACAACTCGTTCCATATTTTGCGTGAGCATGCACCCGCGGGAAACATTCGAGGTCAAGGCGCGTCAGAAACAAAGCAACGAGTACAACAGCTCGTCTCGTCCAGCACGATCACGATGATACGGAACACATCCAGCTCTGCACATGTAACGATGAGATGATTGACATCCGAGTTTGTCTTGAGTATCAGCAGCAAGGCGGCCTTGCTGTATATATGCCCGGCAGCTTCATCTCGATTCTGTTTCCCTCCGACCTCGACGGTAGCTATCCAAACCTGCCCCGTGGAAGTTATCCATTGAGGCATACTTCTGATGAGCTACATTTGTCACTCACTGTAAGGCTTTAGCATCCATTATCATATTTAGCGTTCCTATTCGGCATACCCGTGTGTAGCATCGGTTGCCTGCGGAGCTGTTTGTCGACCTCCACTTTCCTGCTGCAACTTCAATAATGCTTCTTCCTACTCGCCGACCCGCAGACCGGTGCTCTCGTTGCGCTCACGAACTACCAGGAGACGTTCCAGTGCTTTCGCTCTCCTGTGCGCGATCCGAGACCTTCTGATGATCCAAGACCTTCTGACGTTCACGGCGCTCCTTGATGTCCTGCGAGACCGCATCCACACGAGCCTTAAAGTCCGGGTGTGCTTCAATGAACTCGACCTCCTCGTTTCCCAACTTCTTCTGCCACCTCTTCCGCTCTATAACCGAATACAGATGCTTCGCAAACTCACTGTCCGGCTCCGCGTTCCGATGGAAGTGGTTGAGCTCCTCTTGTGTCAAACGTTGGCCAATGAGATACCCAGCAAAATACCTCTCGAGATCGGCCTTGGGCCCGTTGATACCCAGGTATGCGAGACCTTTGTAGACATCGAAGTTTTCGATGGACCGGTACTTGATGTGGATGTGGTACGTGTATCTTGATTCGCAGGTGGCCAGCATCCATTCGAGGATGTGGCAGAAGGCGCGTGGGGTGATTGAGTCTGGGGGCAGCACGAGCTTGCGACCCGTGAGTCGAACAGTGCCATTCTCAATGGATGAGCAGAATGCCCTGATCATCTGCTCCGGGACCCCCTTGAACTTCTCCATTGTGCCGGTCGCCTCGTGTAGTTCGATCTTGATGTCGGGGCCATCAAGTAGATGATGCAGAGGCAGATTGATAGAGTTATTCATGATGCGAGAGGAAGAGCGAAGGACTTCGCATCAACTTCTATGGCAATAATTAGCAGTATCATAACGATCTCCACTTTACTCATACTATGATACTGATTAAGGCGGAAAGCGTCCGCAGCGTTGGTAAGAATTTGGTGTTGTTGGATGCGAGTAGTGGTAAAAGTGTTGTCTGCGCGGGGACATTCTGTATGTGAGCGACCTGTTTACACATCAGATAAACAAACAAGATCCCAACAGCAAGAGGAAGCAGCTAGTGTGGACGGGACTGCATGCCGACGTACACACGTGACAATGCAAACACTCAATGACTCATTTCGAGTTCTCAAACGGGAAATTTGATCTGAACCAGCTGGCAACCGCTATCGCCATACTAACAACGTCCTTCTCCAATACAACCCGTAGATTGCAAACATTTCAATAGGAGACGAGCCCACATATACCGATCCGAAAGCTACCACGCAATGAAGAGCCGAGTCCCACTGAGCGACTTCTTCGGGCTCTGGTATGTTTCATCTGCGCGACTGAAAGGCTCACCTCGCTACAAAGATCTTGGAGTCAGCGATGTTCAGAGAACCTTTTTGAGCAGCTAAAGAAAAATGCTTCACGACCCACCTTGGTCATTCGCGCCTACCTTGCCGTAACGATCCCGAACCACACATGCGAAGACGCGAGGTCCGGCCAGCACGCAGTCCACAAAGACCGCAACGACGTCTCCGCGATTATGTCACGCATGCAACTTGTCTGCCATCATTGGGGAGTGGTGGAGTTACCATACCCCACGATTGGCTAGAGGGGAAGTGGATGTGCCTGTATTACGACCGAAACGGCCAGGACGAACTGGGTTTGGGGTTCACATGATGCTGGAAACAACCGCCGAGTTCCTTCTGGCCGCCACACAGTGGTGTATAGTCTTGGGAAACTAAAGCTTGTGTGGCAGCACGGGTGGATCTTCTGGGTGGATGGAATACTTTCGCTGGCCTCGCGATGTGCCCGCATAGTCGGATTGGCTGGTAACGGTAATATCCGTGAACCGATTGTGGGTGTGAGTATCAGCGAAGAATAACAAGAGCTTTGCAGGTAGCACTGAGATTTATCTGAGAAAGTATACATGTCAGTGTTAATTCGGTTTAGCAGATCCACAAGGTATCGGCTTCGCTGGGGAGCTATGGAAGCGGAGCAAGTCTCGCGACTATTTGGCGGACAGAAACTGACATAGTTGTTAGCAGAAGCAGAATCTCAAAACGGGAGGATACTCACAGCCTTCGCATCCTCTTCACTAACACCAGAAACTTCCGAAACCCCCTGATGTATAAGCCCCAACCTATTCACCCTAACCATCCACCAAAACTCCCTTCTATCACCACCCAACTCACCCCCCAGCACCTTCCCCTTCAACTCCCTTACAAGATCATTATAAATCCCCGGCTCTTCCAGCTCAGCCATCTCCTCTTTCATAACCCTAATAGCCTCGATTGCTCGCCCATACCCGCTGTCGCCAACGCTGTGGCGGATGTAGGAATGCACGATGGTTGCGAGCTGCTTCGAGACGTCCTTGATGGTTCCGATGTCGGTGGTGGTGGCGAGGGCTTGTTTGAATTCTGGGATTGCGTTTTCGGAGGAAAGTTTTGTGCGCTTTTCGCGGCCGAGGAGCTCTTCGACGTTGAGGCCGGAGAGGGGTTTTTCAATGTCGCGGGCGCGCTTGCGGCCTTTTTGTTTGGGGGGGACTGGATGGTGTAAGCAAAATTGTTCGATCGTTGAGGAAGGGGGAGAGAAACGGACCTTTCTTGACGTCAGCCGCCTTCAGAAGCGCAACGACGCTTTGCGCGACCTCGGGTATATTCAGAAGCTTCTTGGGCGGTTCAGAATACTTGATCAGGGAGTTCGGCACAGGTGGTAAAGGATCCGTCGGATGCACGGCGCGGTGGCGGATAGCTTGGTTAATGCGATGCAGCGTTGGAGAATACGTGTATTCCGGATCTCCATATATATCACTATCAGGCGTCAATAAGTTATGGAATGGAATCAGAGGCATGGACCTACCCCGGATATTCTTCGAATTTGCTGAGATCCATCTGGTCCACATAGTTGCTCATAGCCTTCATCAAATCATCGCTGGGTAGATTACGGTGCTTTTCGAGTGTCTTGCCGGACATGGTGACAATCCGATCCAGTGGAGGGAAGCGATAATGGCGGATGTCCTCGGCGAAAGGCAGTTGGCATTCGATGAGACCCTCGATTGACACCTTAACACACGGCGCCAGAAGGACGATACGAGGATCCTTGTTGTCCTTTTCGACCAGACGGGCTACCGCAAATGTGTCGAGCTCGTGCAAGGCGTTGACGAATGACGAAAGTGCCATGGCAGCTTTCTCATTTGTCTTTTGAGCCACAATGATGTTGGTATCGGACATGTCCAGATATCTCTCGTGCTGCAGAGCTCAGTTAGTAAGTCGATCAGCGTTGAGTTGTGAAGTGTATACCTTGTCCTTGTACACGAAACCTAGCACTTCCAAGCCCGCATCTGATTCGAAGTTTGTGACATTGAGGTCAGACTCGCTGATGTAGACCGCTGTGCGGCCGTATTCGTAGCCTTTTGCGAGGTCCTCAGGTTCCACATCACGTTTGCCACCGGGCGCTTCTTCATCAACGACACGATATGTTCGCGAGTTCTTGACAGCAGCAAGTTGCTCGTTCGGGGTTGGAGATGGTCCCTGTCCTTCTTGTAAAGTTGCCGAGGATTGCGTGCTAGATTCTCCTGGAGCCAAGTCTACCCTAGCAACGTATGAACTAGCTGTCGGCGGCCTAGCGACTCTAGTTTTAGGGTATCGTTCAACTTGGATAGAAAGAGCGGTGTCATAGTTCTGTACATCTCCGATGGTGAGCAGGCCTCGGTACGAAGCGACCGGTCTTGGTAGCTTGACTCTCGGGTTCTCAAGTTCTTCGATGGCTTCTGCCATGGTACCAAAGACACTGCCAGTAGTCTCCTCGCAGTCCTTGACGATGCGCGAGAGGATATCTTCATTTAGTGCCTGTTTTAGGTTTGTCAATGGCAGGTTTTCGATGAGGAGCAGCGAACATACCTTGTCTTCTGGCTTGTCCACTTCTGTCTTGCCATGCATCCCATAATTCTCGTTATCGAAGTCTGGGCCACTGCCAACAATTAGGAACTGTACGACACTTTGGGAACGATAGCCATGCTGCATCAGGATCTTTTCAACTTACAGTACAGTCAGCTGAATTTTATCGTCTTGAATTTTTTTCGTGATATGTTCGATATCAGAGGCATCCCACTGGCCACGGCCGTTCGTGATGAGAACAATCTCGCGTTTGTACATGAGTTTCTTGCATTTTTCGCTGATCATGTGTATAGCCACCACCAGGGCGGACAATGCTGTTACTCAATGTCAGATAACAACTCAATTGGAACGAAATTATGACACACCGTCTCCAGAGTCTGTACTGCTAGGGTGGATCATCTCGCGCAGCTGACTGATATCTGGCATCAATGCTCTGCACTATGTCAGCTAAATCCTCCAAGATGGATCCTGAGGAACTCACTGTCCCAGCGGCTGGAGTATCGAGACGTTGGCATAGTCTTCACCCAGAGGATTGTTGGTTTCTTTTTCCGGATCATCAGTGCATCGATTCAAATAATGGAGACATAAACACTGACCGTCTGTTCGAAGACCTACTACACCCAGAAGAGCCGTCTTACGCCCTGTACCGATCTGGAATGAACATCAATGCGACGATCCAATAAGATCAAGGCTAGAATACTCACAGTTGTAGTGATTCGGTCCCAGACATAGCGCATACACCATTCCAGATCTGACTCTTTACGCCCATAGTTCTTCTCGCCCATGGACTTGCCGAGATCGACAATGTACACTGTCGCTTCCTTGTCCGCCATGACAATCTGCACCTGGTTCAGCTTAACGAATGGTTTGGTAACGACAGGAAGGATGAGTTGTTCGTGGGCATTGCATCCATTTGTCGCGACGATGTCGGTTCAAGGCAGCCATGGAGCTTGACGCGTCGGCGCGACTCGCGCACTCACATGATTGCGGATCACCGAGGTCCTCGATTGACTCGCGGGGCAATCGATAGCATCATCACTCCACCAACTCGGACTCCGCGTCTTCAGCTTCTGTAGTTCCATTGCAGCAAACATCTTCTACCCACGCATTCAGAGTATAGTTATCGAAATAGACAGCTTCATCTCATGGTTTCGTTTCCAGGCCAGTCTACTGTTCCAGTGACCTCTCGCACGATGCCGTCTCTGTCCTCTACATTGTCGACCTCTGCGCCGTACCATCTTCTCGCGTACGTTGAGCACTCCCACTTGCTGTTCTTCTCAAAAGACTAACAACATCTCATACACAGCTATGGCACCCTCCTCGGCAGCACCGTCTTCCAATCCTTCATTGGCGGCGTAGTTGCCTTCAAAGCCCTCCCCCGACCCCAATTCAGCACCCTCCAACAACAAATCTTCCCCGTCTACTTCGCCATGCAAACCGCCCTTCCCGCTATCCTCGCCCTCACATTCCCCTCGCGCTCTGGCTCAATCGGCTTCGGCGCCCTCGCTGACACCTCCAGCGGCCCCTTCAGCAACGGAGGCCTCTTTGCCGAAAGTAATAAAGCTGCGTTGTGGAGTATTGGCATCATGTTCGTGACCGGGCTAGTGAACTTGGTGGCTGTGGGGCCGGCGACCACGAAGGTTATGAAGGAGAGGAAACATCAGGGTAAGTCTGTGGAGGGAGTGGTTCTGTCGGTGGAATGGACTGCTAATTGCATGCGTATCTGCAGAAACCCGCGATGGAAAGAAGTCGTATGATGCTGGTCCACACTCGCCCGAGATGCAGCGATTGAACAAGTCGTTTTCGACGCTACACGGCGTCTCATCTCTCACCAACATGGGCGGTCTCATTGCAATGCTGTACTATGGTGTTGTTCTCTCAGAGAGAATGTGAGCATAATTGACGTTCAATAGACCACTTTAGAACCCAATTCGTTTGTTTTCACATCTACTGAACAAATTCGGCATGATTCAATGACAAGGGCATTGTGCTCTCGCTAATCCCCTTTGTCGTTGCTCTGGTCGCTCGTTCTAGACCACCATCTGGCCTCCATCCAAAGGTTCGTCTGGTGTCATGACGTTCGAATATCCCGAAGTTGGTCGACTAGTCCTCTTATCAATGTCCAATTGGAACACTATCCCCTCCCCCCTGTCAAGTAGACGTTCGATGTTGGACTTTTTCGCTCGTCCGCAACCGGACCAACAAAGGCTGGTGTTGGGCGCGACAAACGAAAGTCAATACTGGCGTCTTTGGCGGAGCGAGAAGCCCTCCTGACTCGTAAGTTGCTCGCGTTTGGGGTCGGGTTACACAAAGGCGAGTCAGCAGCACACTACCAGACGCTGGCACCGAGTTGCTCTTGCTTTTGCCTTCATTCATGTCCTCGAATTCTTTGCTTCTTCTGGTTGCCATGATGAGTCAAAATCGAAGTGATCATGCCATGTGGTCAAGAAATCTGGCCCGCTACTGGTAAGCTGGAAGTTTGCAAAGTGACCGAAAGCTATCAACGAGTTACCGATGAACAGGACCGCTTCCAGAAAAGAGTCATCCGAAGTGTCGCAGGCTTGACGAGAGGAAGTATGCTTAAAGAGTTTACAAAAAACTCCTCGATGAGAGAAGCTTATCCACGAGCGGAGCTACTGGGAAGTTAGAGAAAGTATTCAATCATCCAAAATCCTTCCGAATGGACCACTGGATTCCCATGGCACTTCAGATCATCCCCATCCCACTCCTCAGAGGAGATTTGTACGTTCAGCACGCGAGAACGGCACGAGACGAGCCGAATCACGACTCCGGCACAAAATCTCAAGCATCCTTGCGATATCTGGGACTATTATTGAACCCCCCCAAGATACTGTCAAGAGTTGAACTTCCTCTTCAGCACCCTATCTCTCTGCCCTGTACAAGAGGCTTCGCTTTCCATGTGTACCCGCTCGCACGAGGCAGGTACCTGTACCTATCGGCTATAACACCCTAAAGGAGCAACATGCCCGCCTGTGCCGCGCGAGCGCCACAAGGTACATAAACGAGGCCTGTCTCACCTACCACCAATAAGCTGTCAACATGTCCTGACAACTGCCTTGTTGGCACAACGCCTCCGTGACGGGGCAGCGTCCATTATCATCCAGGCTCCGCATCGGCCATCGCTCTCGACTCTTCCCAGCCGCCTGATCAAGCAAAGCCGCGTGATGGGTCCCACAGCCATCCTTCGGCTGACAGCCTTTCACGCGGCGGCTGGGCTGATTCTGCATCTCGCGCCGCCGAAAATGCATCTAGCGGCCCGCCCGAAGAACCTGTTACCGGCTCTGTACTAAGTACACGTGGGTGTGCATTCTTGCCGCTTGCACCTTTTAGCCGAAGCAGGCGCGTCGTATGCGGAGCGCAGATACGGTATCGGTCTCTTAAATCCATCAACGATCCAGTTCCGATGCTATAGAACTGCTTGAGCCTGGACTTTGCGCGTGCGTGTTGTGCGCGCTTTATGGCTCTGTGAAGATGAACAAGCCGCTCTCCAGATTACATCTTTCGCTCAAGCTTGAGAGACCGCCGAGCGTAAGAGCGCATGCTCCTTCTATTCAAGCATGTCAAGCACCGTGCCGCGCCAGGTGCTCGGTCTGGCTGTTTTCTTGAACATCCTTGGTGTTGTCTCCGTTCTGCTTGGCTGTTTGTTATGCTATATGCTGTGGAGGCATAGCAGACATTTCAGTTGTGAGCAATCCAACCTCATCTGGTCCATGTAGGCCTAGGACTGATTGAATCATGTTTAGATATTCTAACTCTCAGCGCGTCCACTACACTTGGTGCTATTATCGGCTTCATTCGTCATCTGGACTATACCTTGAATTGGCGAACAATCAAGATCGAGCGTTATGAATACTCCCAGCAGCCAAGCTATACCGAGTCATCTATCTATGGTAGCTCAGATGTTGGCTGGCGATCACGAATTGACTCCGTCTGTACGTACTATATCCTATACCTCCATTCTCTCAGAGCGTATTTTGGCTTGCTGACACCCTTGATGTGCCTCAGCTCTCTACACCTACTCCGTTGATGCTCTCCTCGTTATGTTCTGGTATGTCTATTCCCGATGTATTCATTTCGTGCTGTGGCCTGACATGCTATCCAAAAGGGCATTTGCCCTTACAGTCGGAACATCATCAAGTGTACGCATAAAACCAGAAACGCGAAGAAACGTCTCTATCAGCTGCAAAGTTATCTCTTTTGTCCTTCCCGCGATCACGATCGGACTTTGTTCCAACCGGACGATTGAAAACATCCCGGCGGCATATCTGGTGATATACAATGCTATCAGTAAGGCCCCGTGGAGCTGTAATGACTGGGGCATCGCTGATCAAGATTCTAGTGTTTGTCTGTCTCACAACCGGCTTTTTCTTGGTCGTTGCTGTTCTCTTCAAATACCTGAGGAGCCGACATGTCTTCTCACGCCGATTTGCCCGATCTACCTCAGTCTCACGCTCCTCCATGCGTCGCGGATCTCACACGCTATCATCAAACACAGCCGCGCATAAGAGGACCCTAACAGACAAATGGCTCATTCTACGTTTCAGCATCATCATGGCAATCATACTGTATGCAACGGCCCCATTCCCCCAACCCAAACAAACTAACCAAAACAAACGCCCAGAATAATGGAAGCAGCCCAAATAATCTACGAAATCGTAAACTTCAAACGAAACCGCCACAAAACCCGCGTCTCCGAAACCGCCCCCGACTTCAGCGTCAACCAAGCAAACGTCGACCTTCTGCAGTACATCCCGGGCCAAGTCCCCAGCATCCTCGCCTTCTGCATCTTCGGCACAACCGCGCCATTCCGCCACGAATATGCCCAGTTCTTCCGGAAATACGTCCTGCGCTACTGCTGCGGTGCCGCCATTGGCAAGAAACACGGCCGTCGCAGTCGACCGCGCAAAGACCCTGTTCCATGGCTGATGCTGCAGTCGCGGCCACACGCGCACGCGGAATGCGTTTCGTTTCCGGAAGATAGCGACGCGCTGAAAGTGTGGCGCGAGCAAGATCGGGACGACCCAGAAGCTGCGGCCAAAATCAACGTGAAAACCGAAATCCTGACCTCCATCACAACGGCCGGTTCAGATGCCGACCTCGACTCCCCGGACGCCATCACCCCCACTGCCCCCAACCAACACCAACACATCTCGAGTCGCAGAACGTCGTTTGGTGGGACTAGTATCGCGGCCCCTGTTCCGTTTGAGCCGACGGAGCCGTGTGTCGCGCTGTCGAGTCCTCATTTGAAGGGGAGGCCGATAGTCGCGGATTTGGGGAGGGATGGGGAGGGGAGGGGTTTGGGCGGGCAGGGAGTGGAGACGTGGGCGTGGTTGTCGTTGAGTAGAGAGCCGTCGATTGCTTCTATGAGGTCTTCTGAGAGACCATCGTGGAGTGCGCCGGGGACGCCAGTGGTGTCGCGGAGGATGGCTTTGGGTGAGGTGGCTGGGGAGGTGGTGGCGCCGGAGCGAGTTCTTGTGTCTCCCAGGGGGAGGGGTGCTTATTCCTGAGCAAGCATCCGTCTATTTGGTTAACGAGACCACTTGAGAGGGCATGGTATATTGTGCTGATGACGCCGGTACTATTGCAGGAGATGGCGATAGATCCGATGGTAGTCACTAGAGCGGTTGCTGATATCACCAATGTGAAGGGAGCTTGTCACAGATCAGGAGCCCATCTCTCTCGCGATGAGGTCGCTTGAGAGGTCGTTGTGGAATACGCCGAAGACGACGGTTTCCGCATAGAAATGCGATATTTCCGTTCTGGACTGTGGAAGCACCGGAGCGGGTGATGACTTCGCCGAGTGGAAGAGGTTTGGTGGAGGGTCAGAAGAACCTTCTGAACGAATACAACTGTTGCGCATTTGAATTGGAGCGGTAAGAGAAAGCCTTTTTCGGAGTCTGGAATCTCTCATGGATTATTGGAGCTAGAACCGTCCGTCTTGTTTAGATGCTTCTGATGAGTAGTGAAGTGACTGCTCTGTGGACTGAAGTCCTGACCGGGAGTTTCGTGTTGTCTCATCTGGTTTGAGAGGCTGCGTAGACCTTAGATGAGGGTGATAGTGCTCGAAGAGGACAAAATTGAGTTCAATTTACCACGGACCTTGAAGAAGTCGGCTGGGGTTTCAAATAGACTTATCGGGATGCCGAGTCTGTCGACGCCTCTAAGCCCTTGTATTCCCCCGGTGGCCGTGCCCAAACGGCGAAAGCGGGTATTGTCCGTGGATGAAGGCTCTACAATCAAGCCTACAATCATCTCCGACAAGCGATCCCGGCAGTAGGCTAGCATCAGGAAGTAGTACAATTCCTCTTGTCTTGGGCCACGTCTTCTGTCCAGTTTGGCGTCGAATTTGAACCATTGTTCATCTGGCTGGAATCCTGGTAAGGTGAATCTCGTGCCCAACTCTTCGTACAGGAGTCCCAGTTTTACAAATGGTGCCTCGATCTTAAGCCAGCATCCTTTAGAGACTGTACCAAATGGATTTTTGCTATCGACTTTAATGTGAGCGTCTTTCAATATGAACAGTGGCAAACATCGGCTTTTGTCGTTTGAAGAAAATTGGGGGGTCCCGTCAAGTAGATAGAAAGAGGAGCTGAAGCTGACTTCCTCGTCAATACAAGCCCATGAGAAGCTGGGTGCTATATAGGTGTCCTCTACAGCGGGGTCGATATCGCAAGGCTCCGGCGAGAGAGCATCATAGAATTTAGTTGAGCTCCACAGGAGGCCTGTGAGCAGATCTTCTTTCCAAAGGCCGGCATAATATTGACATCCAGTCGTAACACTTATCTCCTGTGCCACACCAGCCAAAGCTTGAAGCTTGTCCTGTCTGAATGTTAGTTGACAGCGAGAATATTCTTCGACGATCTCGGACCACCTTTCGAATTTTTTACTACGTGTCTCGCGCTGCTGGAGTTCGATTTTGCTTGGATGGAGTATTTTCATGTGATGAGCCGGAGGTTGAGGCACAGCTGCCAATCCTCTGAAAAAGATTTCGCGACTCTCAGGAGAATGGTTGTTGAGGTTGTCATCCACTGCAAGAATCTCCGAGCACACGAGGAAGATTTGCTTCGTCTCGAAGCTCAGATAACGAGGCGATAGCAATCTCTCTTGAAGAGCCCAAGCTCGCTTTCTCAACGGCTGATTGGGGTCAGGATTATTATAATCGCCGGAGAAGGCAGGGTAGAGAAAGAAAGCGAAAGGACCCTCATCTACTGGGATGTTTATCGGAGAAGAGCTAGCTGGGGTTTCCCGTGGCTGGAGAAAGCCTTCCTGGCTATCCGAAGATCTTGATGCTGCAACAGTGAGATATGCGTCTGAGTAAATTGATGCCATCTGAGCGGACTCGCGTTTCCAATCCATGGGGTCATCCTGTATGATACAGAGTGCGTCTATCCAGAGGTACCGTACTCCAAGGCTTCTGGTAACTTTGATAGCATCTTGAAATGTTTGCGGCAGGATGTCCATTGCAATCCCGGCCCGTAAACTTTCGAGGGTTTCCAAAGTAGCGACGAGAGGCTGTGAGTGTCCCCAGCAATAGCTTAGCGCGATATATCGTTCCCTGAGGCAATTGGGCTCACACAATCGAACATTGGGAGAATCAGATGCTTCTACATCGATCACCCGGGTGGGTAACTTCGGTAGGCCAACATGTTGAGCATGATATGGCATGTGTGAGCTAACACATCTTGACAGCATGGCAGCAATGATACTGCGGGTGTACTCGGAAAAAGGGTCGGCATCAATCAGACCAATATCCAAATATCTTCTGACAATATCGTCTTCGTCCCAGTCAGTCATTATTGGCAGTTGAATGCGTATGAATATGATTTGCACAACATTGAGCAATGCTGACCTGATTTTTGAAACGCGTGTAATTCGAACCGGGCCTGTCCAAACCAATATGAATTCATAGTAAAACTGACACTGAATCCATCAAGCGCATCCCGTGTTATGTATACCTCGACTTGATTGTTGCGCGTTGTGTGATCGTGGGATTTCATGCAGTGATTCGGGTTCGAACAACGATAAGCCAGAATATGGTTCAATGCCCCAGCACAAACTTTGCAGCTTTGAGACGCATGATGCAATTTTCCAAGAGTGCAGTCCGCGTGGCTAGGTATCCATTTCCTAAAACTTGCTTTGGTTGCCTTGGCTAGACGTATCTCCTCCATTGTACCAGCATCCACGATTCGGCAGCACGAATTGCAGAGCGAGTCTGGAGGGTGCGGACTGATAGGAAAACGACTCCGCAGTTGTTGACATGGCAAACGCTTCTTCGCCTTGTTGAGATCCAGAGTGGCCTCATTGGGCCCATGGGGCTGAGATCGAGGTGGCAGCGCTGGAATAGCGGCCATGGAGGGCGGTATTCTTTTCGCAAGATTGAATCAGCAATGTATATGATTCGATGGAGAGGGAGGCATTCTGGAGCCGATGAGGGCAAAGGAGTAGAATGAAACTGCAGTAGGCGGGCGGGGGGCCCCTCGGTTTTTATGTTTAGTGAGACGAGGCTGAGGCTGCACCGCCCACTTCCGACCAAATCTCCCCAGCCAATCCAGTAGTATCGTATACATGACTACATTGATGCAATGCAGCTCGCTGAAAGCAGACCTAAGAGCGCTGCAACTCCTTCACCGACTCGATCTACAGAAGAAACGATAACAGCCATGCGATCTTCTTCGTCACTGATGGGTCCCGGCATCCACCAACGTTGTCCCGGGCCCCCTCCTTGCCAGCTGCACCCTTATCTTACTGGCCAACTCATTGATCTCACTCAGCTTATGCACCTCTGACACATTCTTCAGCGCCTCGCCCCGGTCCTCCAACCCATGAAACAGCAGCGCCAACGGCGACGACTTCCACGTCGACTGCACACCACTACGACTAGTCTTGAAAATAGTCGCGCAAAGGAAAATCAAGACAAGAGCTTCGAGCGCAGCAGGGTAGGCAATCCACGCCCAGCGGATGACGAAGAAAGTCGTGTGGCTGTGCGAGTGGCCTGAGGCGTGGTTGGAGGGGTCGCTTTGCTGGCGGATGACGTTTGTCATGACGGTTGCGACGTCGTCCATTGCTTGTTGGATATTGACGGAGCCGTTGTTGTAGAGGCCTTGGAGGGCGGTTGATGTGTATCCGAGGCCGTAGGTGTAGGAGCCGTTGACAATTACGCCTGGGCCTAGGACTACGGCGCCGTTGTAGAGAAGGGCGAGACTGTGGCCGAAGACGTTGAGGGAGGCTTGGCTTATGGAGAGTGTGATGGTTGCGTTTGGTGGTAGGGAGTACATTGGGAATACATCCTGTGTGACGTTTCCGTAGTACACGCCGTCGGAGAGGGCGAATGTACTGGCGTTTATGCGATGTGTGTTGATGACGGATTCGTTGAGGGTGCCATTGGTGATTGAACTGTTAAACGTCTTGATGCACATGAAGATGCCGCATTGAGTTGCGTACGTGTTGTTCGCGAGATACCCGGTGCTACCAACTGATGATGCGCTCGAATAATTTGTAGACAGGGACGAGATATTTAGGACAGTGAATGGCCGGTTTTGTAGTGTGCTCGCAGAAATGTTGAGAGTCGTGTATATTGAAAAATCGTCCACTGATTGCAGAGTGTTCCCAGATGTCAGAGACTTGTCTCCATCGTCCGAGTAATCCAGTGGCAGGGTGTAGTAGCATGTCCCATTATTGCAGGTGGTGACGACGGCTTCAGTGCGGTCGGAGCATTCACTGCATGCTGAAAGTGAACTGTAGACCTCAAAGGTGCAATTGCCGGTAGGACATGTCGGATTCAGCGCGAAGGACTCCGCGACTGTACCTGAACCGTTGTACGCCGAGAATGCAACCGCAGCCAGCATCTTCGAATCGGTGGCTGACACAAACTCCAGCCCTGTGGTATTGATGGAGAATCTCGAACTCGTCCCAGTTACGTAGCTGTAACTACACGGCATTCGGGCATCGGCGGCTGTGACTGATCCAATAGGGAAAGTGAGAGCTTGTTGCGTCAGGGAGCTGAAAAAGACGGCGGCAATTGAGAAAAGGGCTCCAATCGAGGCTAGATGACGGACGTGTAGTTTCGCAATCAGGGCAACGGAGCCCAGCAGTGACCCCCTCGATGCATCGTCGAATCCATCAAGGTCGCTCAGAGGCCTCGGTCTTGAATACCAATTCCAACGCAACTGGCCCAACGCAGCTGAATTAGCCGATACCAATCCAAGTTTGGCCACTGTTGTAAGGAGAGCCACTGTTGTGTTGATGGTTACGGTTCCAGTCCAATCAGATTGAGGGCGTCCGTCGTAGAGGATGAGAAGAAGTACGATAATAAGGACTACCAGTAAGGAAAATATCCAGCTAAGGATTTCCCATGTCCACCAGTCCACGAAGATAGCCGAAGAGAGTCGATCTTTTGCGCATTTTGCGTGCCGCGGTGTCAGATGATGGCGTCCGACATCTTCAAGGTTGACGTCTTTTTTCTTCTCGTTGGAGTCTTGATTGCCGCTTTCTTGAGCCCCTTCATAATGGCCAGTGGAGTTCCCTTTGACATCCGAGTCAGACATGCAATCGTGTCCTCGCTCGTCGGCTCAGCTTTTCTTTCAAAGAGATAGAATGGAATGTGTACAGCGTCTAAACTAGGCGAATTGGGGTTATGAAAAGAATGGCATGGTGAGCCGTTGGAAACAGGTGGGGATAACCATCAAGAAGTTGGAGAAGGCGGGGAAATTGGCATGTTGCAAGTGCGGCGCTCTGATCTCCGACAAATGACGCAGGTGTAGCAGATGTGGCAGAGTCTAGAGGTGTAGCCGAGAGATGACGGGAGCTTAAATGCGTTCGGGTCCTCCCTTGGTCCCTGGTGAAAGCCAACGGATCGCCCTCTACCCGTATCAACGAAGATCATTCACTGTAATCTTTGGATAAAGTTTGCCTCTCGACGCTTGGAATAGCTTTTGGCCACTCTTCACGTAGCCGCGTTGCTGTGGACTTCATATCCTGTACCCACTGAGGGCTTGAGATCATATAGTGTCTTGGAAGCTTGGCTGGAAAGACCGAGGAGAATCTAACGGAGCTAATCTTCTAGGCTCCGTCATCCTCCCGGGCTTCGCAATACCCGAGCCTTGTGGTCCATCGAATGAAACGTGGCCGCCTAGTTGCTAGCGCTAGATCCGGCTCAATCCATAGTTGAGGATCTACCGTTTAATGTTTCCGGTCTCTTGGCAGGCTGACTTGCTTATTGTAGCTGTTCCTCGATCTCTGATTGGAATATTACTCCACTAGTGCGTGTTATAAACTCTGAGCCATTGCAACTTTTCCCGGTTTCTAAGAATAATCGTGCACTATTCATTCACTTATTGTTGATCCGATCCGGGACAATGGTCGAGCAGCGTCGACTTCATACTCATACTCGCACTTTGATCCGCGGCCAGAGACTGTTCCATCTTCGGATTCATCGTGGATATCATAGAGATTCAGGGGAATACAGAGAAGCCGATGAAGCAACAGTTTATCAGTCATCAAGTCAGGTACTGAAAGCAATATGACTACCAAAGAACTTCTTACTGCACCATGACCTTTTATCTCGTCTTTGAAATCGAGCAAGCCTTCGAATCAACGTTACGAATCCAGCCTGCGGACATGGAATATCCGCGAACGAAGTAGTAGAGGCGTAAAAGATAATCTGAACGGTAAGCATTGCCAGTGGACTAGACTAACACGCTGGTATGCCCCATCTGCTTTAATAACAAGGAGAAACACAGGGTTGTACAAATCGCGGCTAAGGACTTAGCAGTCCTTAACGGAATCAAAACCGTCTCTAATCTTTGTCTTTCCAACGGCTTATGTCATCGAAAACAATATTGTCATACTCTTCCCGGGTTACATGAAGGTCATCGCCGATTGGTATTATGATCTGGACATACTGAAAGTTGCGATATTGTCCAATGCTTCGACGGAGCCATACTAGAACTCTATGCCAACCTCCGTGGTTGAAAGCTTTAGATGATGTCAACTAAGCATGCCCACTGGGCCATCAAAAGAAGCCCACGCCCAGCCGGGAAATTCGCCACGACTTCGATAGCCACGTACGTGTAGAGATGGACGACGCACTCAGAGAAGACCTACTATAAACGCTTTCATAAGCTCAACCTAAGCAGGAGGATGCTGCACATTTCTCGCCGTCGAAATCATCTTCAATGGCACCAAAGATACCAATCGCGTTCAATGCGTTACTTCCATAGTTCAAAGAACCATCAGAACACTCTTCGATATACTTGCTGTGTGATCCAAATGGTGGATTCCCGAAGATTCCAGTAGACGCTGGTTCATTAAAAGTTTCCCCGAGTACATTTACCACTTCAAGGCAACTTATATAGTCGCATTAGAAGTGTATTTGTTGATGCGTGAGAATCAAACGTCTTATCGAAAAGAAACCTTCCTGGTAAGTTCACGCACGAGTGAACCATGTGGAAAAGCTTATCGACGTTACAGAGTCAGGCAACATTGAGACCTGAGTTTCCCCCTTAACAGTGGCTCGTGGTTGGACAATTCTTACCCTGTGGCAAACTGCCGGAAGCCAACGATGAGTGTTAGATCCAGCTACTGTGGTTATGGTCGCAAATGCACGGCTGTAGATGAGTCCCATATTCTTCAGCTGTGAGTGGACCTCCTTTGGTTCTTTCTGATTGATACGGTATCTGTCGACCCACAAGTAAGGAATAGGGACTCGAAACCACTTATCCGTGTCTGTCATGCATTACCACCAACCTCATTCCCAAGCATTGAACAAATCCAACACTACCCTCACTTCTTCAACTTCCCTCCAAAACTCTTCATCGCATTCCTCAACCGACTCAACCTCTTCCGATCCGCCTGCACCGAATCCGCCGCCGAACTCGGTGGCCTCTCATCATCCGCCTCCGTCCCCGTCCCCTCCCTTCTCCTCTCCACCACCACACTCTCCCTGACCCTCAAACTCAACCTCTCCTGCAACTGTTCCCAAATCGGCTTCCCACCTCCCTGCGTCTTCGCATTGATCCACGGACAATGTATGCGGTGACTCTCGACGAGGTCGAGCTCGGAGGTTTCGGACGAGTAGAGCCAGAGGCCGACGCGGGCGTGACAGAGGTGGCAGGTGGCGATGCTGTATTTGCCGCGGTTTTCGGCGTGCCAGCCGTAGAGGGTGAAGAGGATGAGCTTTTGGAGGAGGTCGTTGGGCGATGAGGTGGGTGAAGGGGGTTGTGCGGACGAGGTGTCGGTTGGAGCGGGTTGGAGATCAGTGACGGATTTGATCAGGTCCTGGGGAAAGGCTTTCGATAACCTTTCTGTGTTTGTAGGGGGGTGGCTGAGGTGTGAGGTTCCGGGAATTTGGTCGCGAACAGTCATGAGGGAGTTCCAACGCGCTATAAGGCCGGGTTTGATGTGCTCGTCGTAGTTTGCGGTGGGGACATGGTATATGTCGTCTGTCACTGTTAGCCAATGGGGCAACCGAAGGCAAAGACGAACATACCTTTGCAACCCGACTTGCGCCACAAACACTCCTCGTCGTGGCCTTCGACGATGAGCTTCACGTACCGTTCAATAAGAACAGCCTCAACATCGTTTTCGGAACTCTCCCTCTCTTCATTGACGGGTTCGTTTTCTTCCTTCCTGTTCGGCTCTAGCTTCACAACCACGCGCTCTTCGCAGCCACCCTTACAAGCAACTTTGTTCAACCCATCGCAGACCCAACCTCTCTTTGCCCATTCAACTTCATTCAGGATATCCGGCTTCGGTGTCCACAGCTTCACGTCCGAGAAGGTCTTCATACGCTCGATGAACAAGTCGTGGCTCCACGGGGCATAGTTTGGTGTTTTGCGCTGTTCCTTCGGTGCATGCTCATCCGATTTACGAACAAGCCGTATACTCTTAGCCCGCTGAGCCAACGACAGTTTCGACGGGGCCGCGGGAGTAGACGCAGAAGTGCTGGGTCTGTCCTCAGACGCAAAGGAGCCAGAGAGGGACGTCCTCGAACGCTTGGACGGCGGCTCTATCTCAGAAGCCGCAAGCGACATGGCAGACGCATTCTTCTCGCGCAGAGTAGATGCCAGGTTTGGCTGCGAGGTGCTGGCGGTGATGTTGTCCAGGATCTTGTGAAACTTCCGCTTCGAGGTGTTGAGCGCGACGGCCATGGTGTACGGCCAGGGGCCAGATGACGGGAAGCTGGAGTGGGCGGAACACGTGGTTTGGGGTAGCGGTAGTCCGTATGGGTATGCGCTGGACGAATCGGTGGTGGTGGACAGCGTCGGGCAAGGCGATTCAGCGGCTGCTTTGTTGATATCGACAGGGAGATTGGCCAGATCCTTGTGTCGCTCGATCTCGAATCGTGTGTCTCAGCCTCAGTAATCCCACACTTGAAGGTGCACTCAACAAAGTACTGTTTTGGTGGAGGTGGTGTGGAAAAGAGGCAGCTGAGGTCGCGCATCCCAGGGCGATTCACGTTGATAGTCGGCGAATCGGCGGTTTTGTTGACACTGAAACCCTGCGGGCGGGCAAAGCTCCTTGGCCTGCGGGCGCGTCAGCACCGCAAGATTCTGCCCCACTAAGAAGGTAAATGCACCAGACACATCGCCCGAGGACCCCCCATACCCCATATATCATTGCTATCTCCTTCGCAGTCTTGACGCTGGCGTACTTTGCAACCTTTTCCACTCGTCTCAACCTCTTCTCCCGCCATCTGAGCCTCCAATTCCCGAAGCTCTACTACTCCACCGCCACCTCCCCCACCATGTCTTACGCCAAGGAGCTCCAGGTCGCCGAGCTGGCCGTCCAGCGCGCCACCATCCTCACCAAGCGCGTCTTCCAGGAGAAGGCCAAGGGCACCGTCTCCAAGGACGACAAGTCCCCCGTCACCATTGGCGATTTCGGCGCCCAAGCCCTCATCATCAACGCCATCCACAGCAACTTCCCGGACGACGAGATTGTTGGCGAGGAGGAGGCCAGCACCCTCAGGGAGAACAAGGAGCTCCAGAGCCAGATCTGGGATCTGGTCAGGGACTCCAAGCTCGAGGATGACGCTTCTGAGAAGCTTCTGGGCGGTCCCATAACCAGCGCCGAGGCCATGTGCGATGCCATTGACCTTGGACGCAGTGCCGGTGGTGCCAAGGGCAGGATATGGGCTCTTGACCCCATCGACGGCACCAAGGGTTTCCTCAGAGGCGGCCAGTATGCCGTGTGCCTGGCGCTGATGGTCGACGGCCAGGTCAAGGTCGGTGTCCTGGGCTGCCCCAACCTCCCCGTCGACGACACCAAGCCACTCGATGCAGGCATCGGCGAGGACCAGACTGGCGAGGGCAGAGGCGTGCTTTTCAGCGCTATCGAGGGCCAGGGCGCCGTCTCCCGTCCCATGAGCGAGGGCGCGCTCCAGAAGGAACAACCCATCTCGATGAAGTCGCTGCCCGACATCTCGCAGGCCACTTTCTGCGAGAGTGTTGAGGCTGGTCACTCTTCCCACAGCGACCAGGCACAGATTGCCCAGAAGCTGGGTATCACGAAGAGCAGTGTGCGGATGGACTCGCAGGCGAAGTACGCCTCTATTGCGCGCGGCGCTGGTGACATCTACCTCCGCCTGCCGGTCAAGAAGGGCTACGAGGAGAAGATTTGGGACCATGCTGCTGGTGACCTGATTGTCAGGGAGGCTGGCGGCGAGGTCACCGATGCCAACGGCAAGAGGCTAGACTTCAGCATTGGCCGGACTCTGAGGGACAACTCGGGTGTGGTCGCAGCGCCCAAGGCTGTTCACGGCCAGGTTCTGAGTGTCGTGAAGGAAGTGCTTGCCGCCAAGGCCAGCCAGTAAATTTATATAGTACACCCAGAGACACGACTCCGAGATTGGTGGCAACCAAGGATATACCCGAATATACATAAAGTACAGCTGTTGTGTAACCGATTGCCATGCGTAAGATTGTTTAAGAAATCTTCTTCGACTTCAGCTTGATAGTCTCGCCGTTCACGAATATGCCCTTGCCCTTGTACGGCTCTGGCCTCCTCCATGATCGGATCTCTGCCGCGAATTGCATCACCACCTCCTTCTCAATGCCCTCGAGCAGTAAACGTGTTGGCTGCGGCGTGCTTGCCTTGACGCCCTTCGGTATGGGTAGTTCGACGGGATGCGAGAAACCAACCTTCAGGTTGACGAATTCCTGGCCTGGAAACTCAGGAATGACTGTCGTAGCTGTCTTCTCAATGGTGGCACGGTAACCCACTCCCACGAGACGAAGGATAGCAGTGTGGCCTTCCGATACGCCTAATATGTGGTTTTGAAGGTATGCGCGGACGGTTCCTGTTGTCCAAGGTCAGCATTTGCTGAATTTATTGTTCAATCCTCCATTCTGACACGTACCCCACATCTCTCGTTGTTTCCTGTCCTCCGCATTCAAGACTGCGACCCTCTGCGATCTCGACCCGGGCTCTTGTGATATGCTGACGTATGACGGTAAATCCATCGTCAACTCCCCCAATGGACCCTTCACATGCACCTTCGCCTTGGGCTGTTCACGACTAACACCCCTTGTATTCTTCAACACTTGAGGCTGGAGGACCTGGAACGTAACCTCCTGCGGCACAGGCAGAGGCGCAGAGCCAATCTTCGACCGGCATGGCGAGGATGTGCTGAAGTTGCGCGAGGCATTGCTCGGCGTGTGGAAGGCGGGGAGGATGAAGCCAGGCTGAATCAGCGATTGGGATGGTGTCGAGACCGAGGTCGCGCTGAGGAGGCAGCGCCGCCGTGCTGTTGAGAACATGTTGTGCAGCGTAGAATGTGCTGCCATGGATGTCTTGCGGGCACTTCTGCTTCAACGAGACGGGATCGCCGCGGTGGATTTGGCGCTAGTGCAGCGAGTCAGGCGGGTTGACCATCACGTGTTTTGGCGACGCCGTCTCAATCCCAACGTTGTTCTCACTTCACTTCTTCACCTCCCGGTCTACAACTTCAACAACCCCAAAAGCTGTGACCGATGAGAGTTCTGCAGGGCTCAGAGAGTCTGAAGGTGTGAGGTTGCGCCAGGAATAACTTTCATCCCATCATCCACGGACCGGAGACTACAGATCCCAGGACTTCTTTCACCGTCTGGACACGCGTCGGACCATACGCGCGCCAACTTTCCCTTCATCGCTCTGACGGACACCTTCATCGTTCTTGCAATCTCCCCATTGAATGCTGCATCTCTCGGTCACAACAGTTCCTACGTATTTCCATTTTACTTTCGCTTCATACTTCACGGAGAAAGCAACATGGTGGCGCGCGTCGTTTCAATGCTCTTCGTATGCTTCGCGAGCATCAGTTATGCTGCACTCTCTCCTTCCAAGGCAGAACATGGACTGGTCGGGCCATCCGCGCGCTTCGACAATGACCTGACGGCAATGCTTCACCGAGGTCCTATCCATGAGCCTCGGGTCTTCGAGGTGGCATACAAGCGCATCCAGGACATGGAGTCATCTCCACCATGTCAGCAGCTTGCAACATCCACCCTCATTGATGCCTGCCAATCGTTCAACCCGATGGCAGAGCCGGGGTCGCGCTCAACACACGACAATCGCAGGTCCCTGGATGAAGTGAGGAAGGAATACTCTGCCCGGCTTGCGGTCTGCGAACTGCGAGGCATTAGGACGGCAATCCCGAGTCAATGCATTCCTCTCATTCCATCCCACGATGCATGCCATCACACCCGGACCGGAGGATTCTTCTCTCGGTTCGGTACCCATCAGCCGAATAACGACAAACAGTTGTGTTACACTGATGTGACTTCACAGCAGCTGGAGGACTGCGTCGAGTCTTTCTATCAGGTTGAGCAAAGGTGGACCAGTTTCAGCAATGCGCACTCTAACGCCATAGTGATCTGCCAAGCAAGTCGCGCGTCGGTCGAGAACCGTAAGGGAGTGTGTCATATCCACTGAATCGGTGCTTACAGTTTTGCAGTACAGCATCTTGAAACTCTAAAGACGGCAGCCAATACTCAAGCTGACATGTCAGAAGCACTTTCTCAAACTCTTCATGAAGCGCAGTCTCGTCTCGAAGCGCAGAAGGTCTTTGTCGAGGCCATTGAGAAATTCCAGCGTGAACTCGTTTCCCGGCTCCAAGAATCATCCACAAGGACAGAATTGATTTTCGCACGGCTAATGGAGAAGGCTGACTCTGCGGTGGAAGCTTTTATCAGCACGATTCACCGTGGTACTCAAGACTCTGGGCAGGGACTGGATGAGCTGAACAACAGAATTGAAGAATCCACGGTCACAGCTCACGACCTCGAGACCTATCTCCAAGAAGTCCACAACCGAGCACTTGAGAGAAATCATGAGTATGCAGTTGCTCAAAAAAGCAATATGGTCAGCAATAAGGACATCGCAACCGAACTCAAGAATGCCTTGGAAAGTCTTCGTGGTGACTCGGTCCAAGAGTTGTCCGAAAGCATCAGCGCGGTTGATGCTCGCGTGGTAGGTCTGACCGTACACGATGTTATGGAGACTACTGACATCCACAGTACGGTGTTTTGACGACAGTCATGCAAGCAATCCAGGCCAGCCAGGACAACCTTGAAGAGGTGAAGACCGTCGTCTCGTCAGTCTGTATGCAATATCGCTGATTTCAATAGGGCCAACTCCGGATGATCGGACGACAGGCATTGATCGAACAGAGTCTTGCTAAACAGCAAGAAGTCATCGATGACACGTCCGACAGGATCCAAAACTTGTCCTTCGGCAGCATCAGCGGCATCTTGGCTTCATGGGCTGGCATCGCTTTATGCATCGTCCTTGTCAGTAAGGTCAGCATCTGGCTGGCAACGTGCCTGGCATGTGGCGCTGGTGAGACCATCCTCTCCTGTACTTGCTTTCCAGTCACACTGACAACATTGGCTAGGCATCACGTGGGCATTGGGTGCTTCCAACGCGGTGGCTGGGCTCCACCACGTCTTCCAGATTGCTACCGTGCTCGACCACAATGTCTATGTTATTGCCGTTTCCCTCGCAATCGCATCAAGCGTCATAATGGCCTTCGCCGGAACATACTTCGCCTACACAGTCGTCCGTCGATGCATGATCTATCAGGATCAAGAAGGCATCCTTCCGAAAATCGAAGCACCGGGCGCGATCCCGTCTCACACTCGACCCGAAAACCGCCCTATATGGCAGGTCCTGGGCCTCTCGCCCTCCTCACGCACAACATCATGAACACGCTTTACGACTCTTACGACGTACGACATCTTTTCTTTATCGTTTATCTTTGCTTTTATCTTCAACATCATTTATACCCTAGCGAGTTAGAGATTTTGCTTGCGTTGCAGCGAATGCATTTACGGTTTGCAAGGCATCCTTCGGTCCAGAGAGGTATCATCTTGAGCTTGCAAAGTCTACTGGCGTTTTTTGGCATGGGATATTGCGCCACACAATCTTAACTCTGGCTCTGGCGTTTAGCGATTGCATACTTGATTCATAGGCCGGCTCTGGGAAAGTGGCTAGCGGGGGTAGTTTTCTTTCATCGTTGGAGTTGAGGACGGGGTTATTTATCTCTAGGAGGCATTTTTCTTTCGTGGAATCAATCGGTCAGCTTCAATACGGCTCTTATATAGATAAAACATTAATTCAGAATATCAAAGGAAAATTTTGATTGTGAAGCTGGGCCCGTTGGTAAAGTAGTATCACGACCATTTAACGCTCGGACCAGGAGATCACTGCCAAGTCGGTACGGTAGGGCTGAGAAGATGTCGGCGGGGTCCAAGAAAATCAGTCGCGTGTGAGTGATGCGCCTGTCTGAAGAGAGAGCAACCCCACCACCGCCATGCCCTCTCCACCGCCCTTCCCCACACTCGACCTGTTGACCTCGCACGGAATCTCTCAGGAGACAGCCGAATTCCTAGCCGAGAGCTTCGACGCCGCAGCAGGAAGACTCGACATGGCCGATACTCACGCCGCGAGAATCAACATGAGCGAGTCGCTTGCCGCCGTTGCGCAAGAGTCTTCGTCTCGTCCGCGCAGAGAGGAGGTGCCTTCGGATCCGGAAACTACGATGCTGAGACTCGTGCTCCAGCCTTGGGTCATTCATTTCAAAATGCCGGGGTACATGAAGCCAAGCACAATGGAGGTTCTGGATGGGAAGTGCAAGGACACGCTTAAGAGGACGAAAGATGTGGATGTCCGGTATGGCACATAGCTTGGGGATTGCTGAATGGCGGCGTTCTGACAGTCTGCAGACGCTCAATCGGAACGAACCCAAACGTCTGGCAAGACCTCTGCGACCTCCTCGAAAACGCCGTCCCCTCGCTCGAAAAGAGATCGTTCGCGCCGTCCGACCCGACTACACCGGAATACGAGGGTGCTTCGGGTACGCTGATTGCCCAGAACTATGCCACCCTCATGAAAGACCTGGAGAGGCTGAATGACGTGGTTTCAATTGGGCGCAATGCGCTCACCGTGGGACAGGCAGCGCAGGATCTTGCGGCGAAGCATCATTTCGACCAGGAGATATTCAAGCTCATCAATGTTTGCGTCAAAGTTACTGCGAGGGGTTTTGATGGTGATGCGGGCACTTCAGACGAGGAGAAGTGGCAGAATGTGGTTAATTCCTGTATGTCTGCGCGCTTTCTATGTCTTGGGGATGGATGACTGACTTCAGCTTCGCCAGACAAGAAGCTCCTCATTACCTGCCTACAGTTTCTCAATAACCTCGTTTCCCGGAATGAGCGGCGCAAGCTGATGCTCTGGATTGAGCTATTCGACACTTCCCCGGATGGACCCCTTCGGCAATATCCCCGCAGCCCGATAGCCCCTCCAGATGTCTGGGCATCGGCTCGTGAGGGTTTGGAAGCCCTTACTACTCCGGGAGGTGTACCGTTGATAGGAAAGCTTCCACCTCCAGTGACGCAGCAACCCGCTTCTTCTGCGTTGATGATGTACATTGGCAAGATTGGCATGGACGTTAGACGCGATCTTGTTGCTAGGGGTGAGAAAGCCGGTGCAACCGAAGTTGCCACTGAGTGCAAGAGGAGGTGGGAGGCTCTCTCGCAAGAGCAAAGAGACGTAAGTTAAACCGGATCTGAACCCTTGGCCGTTCGCTAACAAGTTTCATAGGAATGGCAGTCCATGTACGCAGACCTTCTCGCCAAGCACCGGGCCGAGCTCAACTCATCCAACGTCGACAAGACGGCGTCGGATCAAAGCGCAAAGAACGAGGAAGACGTGGCCGCGCTTGCGGCTAGCATCAATCAGCTGCAATTGGAGGTGGATCGCATGAAGAAAGCCATCGTGTCGCCGTCCAAGTTGCCAGCTCAAGCAGCACAACAGTCATTTCCATCGGCCGATTTGCTCAAGAGCTATCCTTCTGTACCGATGCCCGACATGCATAACTACGTCCCGACCACGGCGGAGACGCCAGAACCGCCTGCGGCAATGGATGCTGACTTCCGCATGACTTATACGGCAGATTACGGCGCGAGCATTCTCAAGAATGGCAAGGATGACCTGATCAAGCGCCTTGGAGAGTACCCGGCTACCCAACCTGAACCAGTGACGGAGGTATCGCCTTCATCTCCCGTTGTGTCTCCCGCGTCACCAAACGCAACCGAGCCTGCAGAGGATATCGGAGAGGAAGTCAGCGAGGAAGAAGACAGTGATGATGAAGATTATGTCGTTCCCGGTGACGATGGAAGGGGCTTGCTGACCGACGTGCCCCTGATCCTGGGACCATCAGAGATTGAGGTACTACCCATGATCATCATGTCTGGTATCGTGCCGTCGGAACCGGGCCAGCCGGGCTACGGATCTACGCCGGAAGATGTGGCTGCGATGAAGAACATGCATACTGTGCGTTGTCATCTACTGCTGGCTCAAGACAATGGTAGGAACCTCTTGCGAGAGCTGTTGATCTTCGTGGCTGCGTGGGATCTGCGGGAGGAGGAGTTGTACTTCAAGTTCATGGTGAAGATTATGGAGGCGATCCTCACGAACGGGTTGATGCCGTTTTCGTACCATGCATTCCGAGAGTAAGTCTTGAAGGCAGGCACATTGCAATGTGGCTTCTAACGCTGACGCAGCTACAGGGAGAAGGACATCATATCGCCGGCACAGGCTGTGATCATGAAGCTATTGACGAATATCTTCAAGGCTCGTCAGACCCTCGCTCAACATGCTGCCGCCGATAGCGGTAACGGACTTCGCGACGCTGTGCCACCTTATCCCCTGCGTGTCGACGTGCATATGGTCAACTTCCTATTCACAGAGTTCAGGCGACACATCATACCGCAAACGTGCGCGCTCATCTTCCTGCAAGGCCAGATCCGCGTCGGCTTCGCGCACCCCGAAGACTTTCCCCTCAACCTCTGGGACATGGAGCGGATGTACGAAGGCGTGTACCAGTACCTCGAATTCTTCGCCATCCTCACCGAGCACGAAGTCTGGAAGAAGATGATGGCAGACTGGGAAATCACCAGCGAGCTCGTCACCCTTCTCAAAGAACTCGACGCCGCCATCCCCAAAGGCCAATTCATGGCTCGTCGTCCCAACATCCCAGACCTTCGCACGGCTACCCAAGCTCCTGCCACCGCGCCCCCACCGGCACCTCCCGCGCGCAGCGAGTCCCCCGCTCCCGTTGCCGTCGAGCGCCCCTACGACGTGCACGCCCCCGCCATCACCTCCTCCCTCCCCGCCGACTTCTCCATCCCGCACGTCAGCAGCACGCCCTACGTGGACGACCCGGCAGACGAACCCTCCGACTTCGAATGGCGCAACCTCAAAAAGCTCACCGTCCTCGTCCTCACCTCCCTCGTCTGGAAGTCCCGAAAGGTGCAGGACCAAGTCCGCTCCCACGGCGGCATCGAGGCCATGCTCAACTGCTGCGCTTACGACGAACACAATCCGTATATCAAGGAACATGCGATCATGTGTCTCCGGTTCCTGCTCGAGGGGAACGCGGAGAATCAGGCGCTGATCAAGAAGCTGGAACCCAAGGGCCTGGTGCCGAATGAAGTGCTGGACAGTCATGGGTACGAGACGTTCTGGGACAACAGGGGGCAGGTGGGCTTGCGTAGGAAAGACGGCGGTCCCAAGGTCGCTGCGGCGGCAGCAGCACCCGGCCCGAGTGCCGGCAACCCGCCTACCGCCGTCCCTGGGTCGTCGGCAGCGGGGGCGTCGACGGGAGCCTTTGGGGGAGCTGCTGGGCTCCCGGCTTCTTCTCCCTCTCCCGGCCCGAGGCCACCAAAGGGCATGGCGAGCGAGCCTCCCAATCTGGAGGTGCTGATGCAGCAGGTGATGCGGGATCTACCCGCCCGGGTGGCGGGCGCCAGGATGGATGCGGAGAAGGCGGCGGCGTTGGCGAAGCTGGACAAACATGGTGGTGGGCCGGGGGGATTTGGGAAGGGGGGACGGTAAGGTGGTCGTAGCAGATGTCTGAGATATGTATGTGTATATGTGACCCAAGTCTGAGGTATGTATGTAAGTACGGGACCCAAGTCCGCGACTCAGCACATCGTCCGTATAGCCGTTGGCAACGTCGTATGCACGTTTCTCGATCTGGCCTCTCTTGTCGAGTCGAGAGCTGTCATCTTTGAACGTCTGGACGTATGGGATTGCCCCTTTTGGATGCATGGGTGGGGGCAGGGAGGAGGGACGGCATCATGCGTGTCTCGGACCACTGCAGCGGTCGCCGCATGGGGAGATCTGGTCGTGGGAACGGATGATGGGGTTGGCTGGCCCGGCTGCTTAACGTTATATTTCGAGAGGAACGGCAAGCAAGCAGTTATTCAGGGCCATAGGCTTTCGGCTATGCTGATAGGGTTTCTTGCTGGTAGCTCGTGGTGCATTGTGTGCTGGAAATCCATCATGTTGTATTCGTCCACTACGGGCGATCTGGATTGTGGTTCTGGACGTGGTACAGCAGTTGATGTCCGAGACAACCCCCCAAAGCAGCCTTTTCTTCCTTGATGCTCCAGGGCAGGGCATGTCGAGGCGACGGCGACACAACTCGAGGGCGTCGTGCAACGTCTGGCACCCCATCCAAGGCCATCGCACAGATCTGCCGTCGTGCGTAACTTACATAGGGCTGAGATTGTACAATGCATCTTCGTGCGAGTAACTTACCGCATGCGAACGTCAGGCACAAAGTACACACACACACCGGCACTCACTCCAGCCTCAATCCCATCCCCCAGCCTTCCTCACCTCCCCCATCTCACACCAGCAGCGACCGAAAGTGTCGCTCGCCAGTAAGCCCACGATGGCGTGAGACGCGTTGTCTCGCCCGTTTTCCTCCGCCGGGGCAGGGGTTCGCTTCGCACGCGCCGCCCTCACAACCTCCAACTTCCGCGCTCCACCAACGTTATCAATCCCTCCATCCATCCATCCTTTCTTCTCACACCACCCGCAGCCAGCCCCCAAGACAAGCGGGCTAACGTTACCCTGTCGCACATCAAGACATCACACCATCGGATGCGTGCGAGGCCAGTGGTGGGCCTGAGGGTGGCGGCGGAGAGGGCTGTCGGCGCCCGTTGGGGATGCTGAAGAGGCGGTTCGGGATCCGGCGTCGTTGTGCGGAGGCTGGCGATTTGCGTGGTGGTGCGGCGAAGGCCTTATGGGGTGGTTTGTTGAGCGGTGGGCTGTGGGTGTCGTATGTTATTGTTCGGCGACGACGGGGTTTGGCGTGGCACGTGGCAGGGCAAACGACTCTGCTGCTGCTATTGTTGTTGTTCGTAGGTGCTGCGGGGCGAGGCGAGGTGAGGCTCAGGTGATGTTTTGGGGGGAGTCATAGGCGGGTGGAGGGGAGGGTGGGTGTACAGTATATAATGTTTTGGGTCGCGCGCTTTCTTTGCTTCTCTCTCCCCAGCAGCAATCAGATCAGATCAAGAAGACAGCTTCGGTTCCAGAACCAACCAACACTCTCCACTCATCTCTTGTACAAAGACACCATCTCCACTCCTGCAGTTCGACTGTACAAAACGATCTCAACTCCACTCCACACTCCAATACCATCTGTCTCTCGTCTTTGACCCCAACCTCAACCCAACCGTCCTCCACCACCACCACCACCACCACCACCAAACAACCCACAATGGCCTTCCGCGCCTCCCCCATCCGCAGCTTCACGCGCTCCGCCACCCGCCTCCTCTCCGAACCCCACCCCTACGGCCGCTACCCCACCACCACCCCCAGCCACGCTCCCGACTACAAGCGTCTCGGAACTCAGCTCTGGCGCACCGCGACGTGGTAAGGCCCACCTTTCCCCTCCTCCTCATCCCCTCCCCCATCCAAAGACCCCAAAACTAACCCCAACCAGGTACATACCCGTCTCCGCCACCATCCTCTGCTGGCCCCTCGCCACCGCCTGGGCCCTCAAGAAAACTGGCATCTGACTCCTCATCCCCGTCGACGACCGGAGCCAGGCATGCGTCCCGATAACGCAGACGCAGATGCCTGCTGCTGCGACGTCGACGTGGAGGAGGGAGGAGGAGGAGGCGTGGGAGGTTGTTGGGATGTTGGGAAGGCTGGGGGAGGCGTGAGGGCTGCGGAATGCCTCTTTTCGCGGACTTTTTGATCGGGGAGCTTCGAGGGTTTTGGGGTTGGGAAAGGCGTTAGGGGAAGGAGGGATGGGGATGGTTTGGGTGGCGTTTTTGGGGGGTTGTGTGGATAGGGTTGGGTTGGGTTGGGTTGGGTTGGGGTTGGGGTTGGTCATATCTCATATTCGGCATCGAAGTTTTGCTCGTAGCTGCGTGGTGACTTGTGCGTTTTTTGGGATCGCATCTACCGTGTTTTGTATCGCTTTGCTGCCGGTTTTGGGGGATTATGAGATGAAGTTGCTACTAGTGCCGCTGAAGATTGTGAGTGAGGTGGCTTTGCTTTGTACCGAGGAGCGCGCTTTTGATCTATATACGTGAGAAATCACAGCGCTGGATCAAGGTTATGGAGACGAGAAAGAAGGCGCGAGGGATGTCCTGATGTTCGAGATGTTGGGTTGGGGAGGCAGGGGCCTGGAGCCTGGAGCCTGTCATCGTGTAATCCGAAGTACGGTCTGGGTTCGCATGGTCGCGATAGCTGGGCTGCTGTATGTCATGCAATCGGGTTTCGTGTGCTTTTGCCATATGCTGAAAGGCGAGGTGCCCGCACTTGTTCGATGATTGGCTGCGGTGTCCTGGAGACACCGGGAGATGTCCAGGGTACATACTTCTGTACTTTATTAGTATCGTGGCTATTGTGGAGGTACGGCACGAGCTGAGGTGATTGTGGAGGAATCATGTCAGGCTTACACTGCTGTGTATCCAGGATAAATCGATCAATGTGTAGGGTAGATGAGAAAGAGATGCTGGGCAGATATCAGCTGGACTGGATGTGCGGTAGCAGTGGAGTTCCCATGGATAATGGTGCTTGTGCGATATGCTGCAAGACGAGGTGTGGGCTTTTGTACAACAATTGCCAAAGGTATTCTGGAGACACCGCAGAAGAATTCAGGGCATACATTCCGGTGCTGAACCAGTGATCTTCGCTGTTATGGAGGTACGGCCTGGGCTAATACGCGTCCGAGATACTCCATCGCAACCCACGTTGCCTTCCCTTAGTTATATGGCAATTGAAGCAAGTCGGGAGCCTCGATTACACAAGACGGCGGTGGTCGCCATATATACTGGCAGCATATAATACGGTGAGTTGCAGCTGAGATGTACTGGGCCGCGATTTGCGCAAGGTTTTGGGGAGAAAGGTTGATGTCCTGGAGACACTCATTTGTAGGAAACGGTAGCACGTTGTGGGCTTAAATCATTTGATCTATTTTCCTTTTTAGCAGCTCATACTCACATTGAGGTGCAGCGATTGTGTGCTAGGCTGTGAGTGGTGCAAGAGTTTGGAGCAAAGTTTACCATATCATGAAGACACTTCCTCGTTAGAGACCGTGGAACGTCAAGGACTTCGATTGTCCCAGTAATCCACCATGGTGGGAGTGTGAGGTGCGTCGATAACGCGCCGGCCTGCGAGTTGCCGAATTTGCTTGGACCATAAGCCACGACTTCCTGGAGACAATTCTTCCCTGAAAAATGCGGGAATTTGAGAGCTCCAATCCTGCAGACAATCTGATATTTTGACATCGCAAGTCAGACTGGGGTGACGGTGATGCTTCTCGCTGTAGATTTGCCAAAGCGCTCAGGTAGTGGGGCACCAAGGCTGTAATTTACCTTCAGTTGCCTGAGTAAATTACACCATCCACGTGACTCGCCTAATTACGGCCCACCTGCGAGAGTATTTGAGAGCCTTCCCACTTCATCTCTCTTCTCCCTATCATCTCTTGTAACCCCGTCACCTACTACCACTTCATCGCTCTTCGCCCTGCGCGATCTCCTCACGCTTCCGAAAAATCCAGCTTGAGCAGTGCGAGTGGTGGAGAACTTCGCGCGCAGGCGCTTGCTGCAGCTCCATTCGGCAGCATGAATCGCTTACCACAGGAAACAGTCTGCTGCATAGCTGACTTCCTCGCTCAGGATCCTGGAACCGATCGAGGCCTCTCCGACTACGCTACAATATCCCGACTGTGGCAACATGCCATTGAGCGACACACCTTCAGCAAGATAAGACTCTTCGCCGAAGACCTTCGCGACTTCGAAAAAATCATGACGCCTGAACGTCGTGTCTCTCTCGAAGATCTCCATCTGAGTGGATTGACCAAGTACCACGCCCGACTCCGGCCCCGCTCACTGATACCACACAGTGGTGAAGCGAGTCAAGCAAAAATACGGGATCCATTCAGAAACTTCTTGTTACGGGTCTTCCAGCTACTTCACAAATGGGAGCAAGGGACAGAGAGTCGCGGCAGGGACATTACTCTCTCAGTGAACCATTCGCAAATCCCAGGCCAGTCACTCCAGATAGCGGTTCCTGGGCAAGAGATGATACCTCCAGTCCACCGGATTACGAGCCTCAAAGTCAGCGGTGGAACTGTTGGGTGTGTCTCTCCGGCCATCGCCGCCAGTTTGCCCTCGCTAGATCTACCATGTCTCACCACTGTTCGTCTTGCCCTGGTTGATACTGTCGAGTCTCTGTCGATAGTCGAGAGGAGAGAAAATCGTCACCAGATGGCGATGGAGATGGGCGAGTGGAATCTAGACAACCTCACTGTGATTGATTTGTCTGGTAGCTGCAGTTGGGTCCCAAGAGACGAACGAGTCGCTCCACCCGATATTGTGCATCTGGACTTTCCGCATCCGGATATCCAGGGGCGCGATCATCTAAGCTTTGCAATCCACAAGGTATCTCTGGCTGCGAAATTGAGGAAACTCTTGATCTGTCATAAGGACAACCGGTATCACGATCCGGCTCTCACGCTATCAACGGAAGTCTTTTGGCCACAGCCACTACACCACCAGAATCCTCACTGGCCTTGCTTGGAGGAACTGAAGATCGATTTCTCGCGTTGTTCACCGCTTGGGAAGTGGGAATTCTGGGGAAGTACCGACCCCACCATCCTCTGGAGAATCGCCAGTCGATCCGGCATGAACGAAATCGGTCGCGGCCCCGTACGCCGCGCCCGTGAAGTCGGCGAGCTTTTTCCCTACTCTTACCGCGACACCCCTTATCATTGTCACATACGATGGTACTTCTTGCTTGCCGCGCAGGCCCTCCGCAACATGCCTCGGATGAAAGACTTTACTTTGACCTGGCCTATGCCCCGCGGTTTCGCACAGTCTACATGCTATATCCATTTCGCTGGCACGATGGACACCCACACGGACTGGGAATCTGCAAACGTCCTTCCACAAGACATTGCAAGCGAGGCTCTTAGCGAGGGCTACTGCAGAGTTTACCTGAGTGGCGGTCGCGTTGCAACTGACTTTCGTATTGTCCGTGCCTGGAGACTTGCGAGGCAAAAGATATGGATGAGTGGACATGACATTCGACCAGACGCTTGGTATAAGTCTATGGGACTCTGAAATACCCACAGTACAGTACCCATCCTCCATCCCCTGACGCAATTTAACTCTATGAACAGACTTACGGTGCCTCTAGTACTTGTTGATTAGTCCCACCTAAGCAGCACCTCACGGCCTAACTCACTTGGTCCTACTGCATCACCAGACACTAACATCAGCTCATCACATAGATAGGTCGTTGCACATTCTCATGTCCGGATTCAGACTCCCATCACGATTTGCTTTCCTGGATCCTGCAACTCGGAACATCCATAACACATTGTACGGGTACTGTACAGTCAAAAGGGCCCCACGAGCAAGGAAGTTGGACTGATGGAAGAAAGCAATGGATAACATGGGGCTTCATGCCAGGTCAAAAAGGAACTGTTGGGCGGAGTCCTGTAGTATCACGTATCCGAGCAATCGAAAAGAGCTTGGATGAACGAAAGCTTTGACAGCCCCAGTGATGATAGAGAAAAGTGCCATCCATTTGCTATCTGTCGACTCATCGTCTTTGACTATTCTTTCCGTGCATTTAATTGTCTCGTATGATCGTACGGAGCAACCATTATGGGAGAAGATTGATTGATGAGAGAGGAGCGCGGTAGTGCGAGAGAGAAGTCCCTACTCTGCAAATATCCGTGCACTGAGCCTATTTAGAAACCTGACCCAGCAACCTCTGTCCCATGCTCCCACACGTATCCACGAACCAGTGTCTCATCTTCATGTTTGCGTACCAAGCGGCGGCACTCAAATGGCTCGCTCCTTATCCATTTCGCCCGCCAAGCAGGTAATCACGCGCTTTAGATCCTGTGTCAGAAGCCATGTGCACTTCTTCTTGGCCTTCGATTTCTGCCTCTGCGTAATCTCGCTCTCCATCCTCTCCCTAGCCAGGTCAAGTCCGCCCATAGAACCAGCGATGCTGACCGTCATACTCGACAGCACATAGAGGTGGTACAAGAAGTCCAAGGACCATTGGCTGGAATCCTTGAAGCCGAAGCTGCCCAGCTTGTCGATGACTTCCTTGGCGGAGGCGGTGGGGTGTTTCGGCTCGCGGATGCATAGAGGGAGGACTTCGTTGATATGGAAGCGCCAGTTCTGCTCGATCTTGTCGGTCAGGGCGATTCTATAGTCCCGAGAACGCTTCTCGCGGGCATCCTCGAAAGCCTGCTTGCCCTCGTCGCCCTTGGGAAAGTCTGCGCGGCGCGGGTATCCGAGCTGGAAGCTGAGTCTCTCGCTCGCACGCTGCGAGTTGGTACCCCATTTGCAGTACGTGCAGCGATCTCCGAGCACAGTGTTCATTGACAGGCTGAATTCGGGCGGGATATTGACTTCTGGGTCCTGGCTGAGGTCGCCGAGGGCGGCGTCGGACGCGGCTTTGTTCAACATCAATCGGACGTTCTCCACATCGCTTATGGTGATGCCGGGGACAGAGTAATCATTCTCATCCTTGAATCGGTGTTGGATGGCCGTTTCGAAGTAACTTATCGTGACCTGAGCGCTATGGACGCTGCAGAGGGCGCGGAGAGAGGTAACGAGGCGGGCGTCGGCTTGTTTCAAGTTGATCCGAGGAATCTGGATGCTGAGCGAATCGTTGTAGCTACAACGGACGTCTTCGATCGGAGGGAACCAGTGGGGGCGCATCAAGCGCTTGAAGCCGTTAAGCCATCTGAAATCCCTGGGGTTGGCGATGGGGATGAAGTCATGTTTCTGTCATATGTCAGCTTAATCATTGAGCGTAGTCTTGGCACTTTATCTTACAGGACGCGGATTCTCCATGGTGGCGGTGGTGGTGGAGTTGAGGAGGTGAATCAGGCGCAGCAGCATCATGATGAGCCCTGTCATGAGCCCTCCAGCTACCATACTGACCCAAAGAGTCCCAGCCATGACAAGGTTGCTTTTGCGGCAAGACTCTGGCGGCAAGGGCTTCGGATTGGTTGCAGATGCGGCGAAGTCGCGACAGCAGAAGTTGGGCTGAGACAAGGGCGCAGACGAAGGCGCAAGTTATGGCGGTGCCGTTGCCGAGCACTCGCCGGGGTGGTGGTGATGGATGATGGCAATGGCGATGGCGATGGCGGCGCTGCAGAGGGAGTGAGAAGGTGAGGAAACAGAGAAGCTCCAAGGTGGAAGGCGGAGCAACTTTCGAGCGGCAAACTGTGGCCGAGAAAACTTCACATGGAAGAGCAAGATCTTAGTCGACAATGTGACCTCACTGCTCTGGGTCACGTGTAGCGAGGATACGAAAGCAGTGTCGGAGTGACCTGGTCTGCAGCTTGAGAAGATTCGAAAGACCCAGAACATGCGCTCTGAGCTCACTGTGAGTAGGTCGGAATTTAATACGAAACACAAAAGATCGAAGTGCGTCTAAGACATACGGCAGTCCCCATCGGCCTGAAATCCAAGATAGAGCGACATTGAGAGTTTGCTTGGGCCATGCGGCGATTAGCAATCGATGTTAGCCTGGACTGAACTCGAACGCCTCTGCAAGTGATGCACGGGACAAACTTCAAGTACGAGCGGTTCCGCTAGATAAGATGTACGCGCAGCAAACTTGTTTGGCGATGTCCACGGGGCGGAAACCAGAAAGTCGCTCGCCTCTGTGCCCTAATCTTGAGAAGTGGCGCTGCCGAATTTTTGGGTATATAATTACCATTGTCAACCATATTCTCAACGGTACAGAGTCGACTCAACCCGAAAGCGTTTGTTGGGGCCGTTCCCGGCAGCGCACACCATTGCACAATGGTGTAGTAACTAGGTGCGATAATCAAGGGCCTCCCCTCTTTTTTTTTCCCAATTTTTTCGCGAGCGTCAGTTCGAATCCCAGCGGCATCCTTTTCTTTTTATTTTTTTCTTCAGCTTCGCCTGCCGAATTACCAAATTAACGTTAACACATTCAAGTTACTTTATGGGTACTGTCGGAGGCCTTCCTTCTTTCCTCTGCCTCTTCCTCGTATCTGGGGTGTCCGCGTACTATGGCCTTTTAGGCTGGTCAATGGCATACTGGAAAAGGTGCCAGCCCTGCCGAGTCATGTGGTCAGTCAGTAGGTGCAGGTCATCTAGCTTCGCAGGCACTTCGCCTCCTCGGTAGCAATAACATCATCATCATGTCCTTCTGTCAGGTTATGAGCCCTCCGTCGCTTCAAGTGCGCCATTCATCTCCTCCGATACTCCGTTCGCCTGCTAAGTAAACCAGCGCAGTCTTTCTAGTCCCCCTGCCGTTGAATAATTACCTCTCTACGAAACAACGGCCACCGAATACCACGAATCCTCTCTGCGCCCGCGTCGGGCCTAAGCGCTTCCTCTCTCGCGCCTCCTCGTTCCTCTCTACGCCAAGATACCTGAGACTGGGGCGATGAGTACTGTACAACTATTGCAGAGTCCGTGGGTGGTACCCACTTCTTCTTGCCTGTTCAGGCCTCATCATCAATCTTTCCCACAGTGGCGTCCTCATATCTTGCTCACAGGGGCCTCATCACGACTCTTGCCCACTCAGGCCCCATCACAAACAATTAAATAACGGACTTGATTTGGCTTCATTTACAATATTCCAGTGGATGGCAACTGTCAGAAGAGTATGGATTGGTTCTGTTGAAGCTCGGCGGGTAGAAATCGCGGCATGAACCCAGTGGGTTGCAACTGCAAAGAACTTCTTTGGTTCTTCTATGGATAGATTGCTGGATAGATTGCTGGATAGATTGCTGGATAGATTGCTGGATAGATTGCTGGATAGATTGCTGGATAGCTTTTTCCATGTTTTGCGGTTTCTCAACGCCACATTTACGCTGATACTTTCCTGTTTGGAGCTTATAATGATGACGGGGGTGCAAAGAAGGTTCTAGGTGCCGCCCTGAGTCATGTGGTTAGTCAATAGGTGCAGGTCAAGTAGCTCTTCGCAGGTAGTCTGCCTCCTCGATAGTAACAACAACCTCATCTTCTGCTCCTTCTGTCATTACATGACCTTGTATCCAGGTTAACAAGACGATGTTATGCCATCACAGTGGGTATCAAAACTCATGGTGACATTGAGGCTACCAGGGCTCTTGACATCGATTGGCGTTTGGTCTGGAACCATGTGTGAGACAAGACGAAGAACTTGTAGAGGAAGTCGAGAGACCAATCACCAGCTTTTTGGTGTTCGACAATCCTTCCGTAGCCCGTGTTGTAATCCGCGACGGCTTTCCATAGGGTAGTGGTGCTGTTGGGCTTGTAGGGCTCACCCAGGTTGAAGGGGTGAAGATGGAGGATGTTGTCGATGTGGCGATGCCAGTTGAATTGTCTTCAAAAATTTAATCCAAATTATTACCTTGTCAATTTATTCACTGATGGGAATTTATTGTTTGAAGGGCTTGCTGAAAGGACGACGCTGGAATTTGACACTGCGACGCAGACACGAACCTGGAACCGCGTTTGTGTTGTGCTGCGTGGGCTGGGGAGCGATGCGGCGGATGCTGAGAATGAAGAACCGCCCTTTCAAAGCCAACCCCCTTCCACGCGTTGTCAACGAACAAGACGCGTCGCTGCGACAAAAACAGGTTTTTGCTGTTAACAATGCGCGCTGAAGTGAATTATCGCTCTTACTATGGCGTTGCCCATCCAACAACCACGGAAAGTCACCTTCATCCTCGGCCATAAAAGGCCATGGAGCTCTCTCCGAACCAGCATCAAACTCGTCCACACAGAATCGGAAAACACTCACAGCTACACAATGTCTTGTCTTTCCAAACTAAGCTTGGAGAAAAAGCGGGAGCTCCTGACGGGAGAGATGGTCACCGTCTACTTTAGGGATGACGAGGGAAAGCTGTGCCTAGCCACGGAAGTCCCCTTCAAGATGCTCCGGCAATTCTCGAAACGCGCAGAGCGCGAGATGATTGTGACATCGAGCAGCGCACGGGAGAGAGGTGCACCAAAGCAAGTTCTCAACCTTGGCTCTGTACCGCTCCAACGCTTCGACATGATCCTAGACCGAGTGCTCAGCACCTTCCGCACGGCGTGCAATATGGAAGAGGACTTGCCCATCAAACCATTCAAAAAGGACCTTTCATTGACGCTGCACATCTACCTCGCCCTCACACTTCTCGAAGTACGCTACCACACGGCCGAGTTCCATTCGTACCTCATGAACTACGTTTCAAAGTACCTTCTGACGAGTATGGAAGTGGAGCTCATCTGGATTGCGTTTCCGTCAGACTCGCCGCTCGTCAAGCGCATGCTGGAGAACGTTGCGCTGACAGTCACGGACCCTGGATGCAATGCCATGTACGAACAGCAAATCAGAAGATTGGAGGAAAAGTACCCGGCTTTCCACGAACCTCTTGATCGGCTCAAGTGGAGAGAGTGGGTGCATCAGGAGTTGGTGAAGGAGCAGAGAAAGGAGAAGAGAAGGCAGGAGTACTGGGAGGAGTTGCTGGAGAACGGCAAGGACAGGTTGTATCCGCGCTACATGGGCTGGTAAAGTGTACTATGGGTACATGAGTTGCTAGAGTGTACTATGGGTACATGAGCTGCTAGAGTGTACTATGGCTACATGGGCTAGTAAAGTGTACTATGGGTGGACAAAGGGTGGTCTTCTAGATTCCAAAAATAACATTACAATTGCCAAGACAAAAGTTCCTTTGCGGACGGGTGAACAATGTGAGGTATGTCTGGATAGTGCTGGCAGGAGTACTGGGAGGAGTTGCTGGAGAACGGCAAGGACAAGTTGTATCCGCGCTACATGGGCTGGTAAAGTGTACTATGGGTACATGAGCTGCTAGAGTGTACAATGGGTACATGAGCTGCTAGAGTGTACTATGGCTACATGAGCTGCTAGAGTGTACTATGGCTACATGGGCTGGTAAAGGTGTACTATGGGTGGACAAAGGGTGGTCTTCTAGATTCCAAAAATAACATTACAATTGCCGAGACAAAAGTTTCTTTGCGGATGGGTGAACAATGTGAGGTATGTCTGGACAGTGCTGACAAGTGATGGTGAAAGCACAAGGTGAAGTTGAAGCGCGTCGGAGCCGGAAGCGTCGGAGCCCGGAGCCCGAGCTAGCCGGGGGTTTGTCAGCAAGGCGCGGCTGAGTCAGCGCAAAGTCTACAGGGCTGTCGAGGCCGAAGCGGGACTAGCGGCAGGGCTTGGCCCAGTGCTCCAGGCGGACGTCTCTACGCCGCTTCAGCCCGTGTTTGCCAGACATCATGACACTCTCCAATCATGCCCACGCCCGCAAACCTCTTGAGTTGCATCAACTGCCGCCAGCGCAAGATCCGGTGTGACAAACGGGTTCCCTGCGGTGCGTGTCAGCGTTCTGGCGCCGAATGCACCTTTCCTTCCCAGCGCGCGCCCAGGCGAAAACAGAATCGGCGGAATGAAGAGCTGCTGCGCCGGCTCGACCATCTGGAGGGCCTTGTTGACAGGTTGGGTGGCGAGGTCGCTGTGAGCGCAAGAGCCGGAGAGTCGCCGTATGCCAAGCAGGAGGACGATGATGATGATGATCATGCCGAAGAAGAAACAGAGAAACCCCACATATGGATGGGAGACGTTCTGCGGCCGACGGTGCTCCAGCCCCGCGGCGCGAAGACTGGAGGTGCTCCAACTGATGAGAGCGGACTGACTCCTGTCATGCAGTCGGATGGGAGTCGTTACCTTAGCGAGGATTTCTGGACCAGTCTGAGCGGCGAGGTATGTTGCACTGACGCGGGAGGAACATTGCCCCTGAACGCATCGTGTTGACAATGCAGCTGTCAGGTCGAAGGACTGCGCGACCTTTTGAACGAGCCATCAGATGACGAGGATACGACGACCTTGAACTCGCCCTCAACTTCCACGCCAAAGGACAGACGTCTGCTCAACAGTCTCTTTGTCTTCAGCGGCGACATCGAGACATCAGATCTCCAATGGCTGCATCCGCACAACCAACACATCGCGCTTTTAGGCGAGATGTATTGGAATCGTGTTGACCCAGTATTCAAGGTTTTGCATCGACCTACAGTCATGCCGCGTTTTTACGAAGCCGTAGCCGACATCAGAAGTATCCCGAAAGGTAGTGGCACTGAGGCCCTGATGTTTGCCATGTACTTCGCCGCAATCAGTAGCATGACACCAGGGGAGTGTTTGCAGATGATGGGCAGAGACCGCGACTCGCTTGCCGACCAGTACCGCCATTGTTGCGAGATGGCGCTGGCAAATACTGATTTTATCAACAGCGCTGACATCGTCACCTTACAAGCATTTCTCATCTATCTGGTAGCGTGACACTTATTTCTATCATCAATGACCTTTGCTGACATGCTTTGCAGATGTGTCTGCGCTGCCACAACAAAACACGCTCAGTATGGACTTTGCTCGCTCTTGCCGTTCGCATTGCCCATGACCTTAACCTACATCGTGATGGTGCCACTACTGGATTTACTCCCTTCCAGACCGAGATTCGCAGGCGAATCTGGTGGCAAATCACCGTTCTCGGTAAGCTGACGCACGATCATTCGATGCATGTGGAAGCTAATGCGGGATCCAATGTAGACGTTCGAGCGTGCGAGGACCGTGGATCTTTCCCTATCATTGACCAAGTCTTCTGTAACACCAAGATACCATCTAATGTCAACGACGAGGATATATGGCCCGAAATGACCAACCCTCCAGCCGAGAAGAAAGGCGGGACCGAGATGACCTTCAGTCTGATCTGTCACGAAGCTTCCCGAATTGCACCAAAATTCTATGGCCCGATACCAGTCCATGTCACCGACGAGCTCTCAAGAGATCGCTGGCAGAATCAGATCCAGGAAGAAGAGGAAGCCTTCAAGCAAAAACTTGTGTCGAAGTATCTCAACCACCTGGATAGCAGTGTACCGTACTTCCAAGTATGCCAGGGCGTCGCCAAGGTTATCATGAACGTGTTCTGGCTCCTAGTCCACTACCCAATCCAAACGAAACGTCTTGCATTCAAATCAAAAGCCACAAAAAGAGAAATCCTCGTCAATGCCACCAACTATCTTGCATCTACCATCGACCTCGAAGAGAGTCCTTTATCCGTCAACTTCAGATGGTATTACGAAACTTACGTACTTTGGCATCCTATAGCCGTTACACTGGCAGAGCTATGCGTCCAGACCCGCGGTCCTGATGTGGAAAGGGCGTGGAGAGTCGTTGATGCAGTCTACGGCGCAGCCCAAGAGCGAGTAACCGACGTCTCATTATGGCGACCCGTCAAGAAGCTGTACGAAAAGGCAAAGAAAGCGCGCGAGCAAGACATCCGGACCGGCGGCACGGAACCTCAACCAGATTTCAACGCCACTACCAACGCCAGTCCACAAACCTCTCCAAGAACCCACGGCTCGTTCTTCGCGGCGGTTGACGACACTTCACCTTCGGCTATGGCTTCTACGGGCCCAAGCACTATCATGACAAACACTTTCGGAATGGGATCGCAAGCACCACCTGACGCGGCAACTCTCCAGGGTATGTCGGAAATGGCGTTGGATCCGTATGTCGATCCTGTCAACTGGCAGGATTGGGATGACTTTGTTCAAAGCACCTGGCTGGCCCAAGATCCGCGCCAATCTGCTCATCCTATGCGACCGGCTTCTTTTGATTTTGGAGTTTGAGTATTAACAGCGTGGCGCATGCTTCTGTATAATCGTTCTGGTTTCATCTTTGTCGTGCTTTAGACTACTTACCCAGCTCCTGCTTCGTGGTCGACTTAAGAATACATCTTCGCATGCTTTCTCCGAACTCCTATCTACGCTTGCTGCTTGATGCTTTCAGTGATGTACAGTCGTGTTACCAAGCTGCAATAAAAAACAGTAAACAAATTCTCACAACCCAATCCTCACCCATTACTCTATCATTGGTAAGACACCCATAAGCATGGCCAGTGTCCCCATCTTATCTCCGTCAACCGCCGTTTCCCCGCCAAAGGCCCGAGCCGCAAGGAACCCGGGCGGTGACGCCAGAGCTCGAGCAACCCTCTCCACCTGCACGACAATTCTTCTCACGACCTCACCCATCGCACACGCGACACACCCGCATCACCACCACACCACCCAATCGCGTCCCCCCCAAGCACCACCACCACCAACAAAAACAATGCCCATCCTCAAATCCCTGGCCACCTTCGCCGCGACCGCCGGCCTCGCAACCGGCACAACCTGGAAACTGTACACGCGCAACACGACCTTCGTCCCCGGCTTCAGCGCCTCGAGTCCCGACTTCTCCTCGCCCCTGCTCAGGAAACACAACCCGTCTTCGAACCCGCCCCTCTGCGTCGACCACGCGATCCGCAAAGTGCCGCTCGAGAAGCTGAAGACGGACGACGTGGAGACGCTGACGAAGGAGTTTTGCGCGGGCGTTTGGTCCGGCTGGGGGTTTGCGGTGCAGCGGAAGATGTTGGAAAAGGAGGGCAGGGGGAAGGAGGGCAGGGAGAAACATCTCTGGGAGAGGGAGGAGTTTCGGAAGAGCGATTATGAAGTTGGGACCGTTGTCGCGGATCATTTTGAGGTTGTGGAGAGGGGACCTGGGAAGGTTGGTGACTTTTTTGTTGTCGGCGATCTGGTTCAATCGTTCTTTTTTTCTCTTCCCTTGGCTTTTCTCTGCGTGTCATAACTTTTCTGTTTTCAACTCGTCCGTCATTTCTCCCACTACATTTTCTTGCCTCCATTCCCTTCTCTCTCATTGTTACTACTCTACCCCCCACCACCCTCACTAACTCCACCGCCCCACAGGTCGCAGTCCGCTGCGGCGACACCCCCCTGAACCGTGGCCTCCGCCCCTCCGACGGCATCTTCAGCATGGAAGTGACCAAAGACGACAAAGAAGCAACCTTCCACATGAAGTCGTTCTTCTTCAATAGCACGCCCGAAGGCGCGGCCACGAAGCCGACGGACATGCCCTGGTGGTTTGACATGCTGCACAAGGAGTATGCGAAGTTGTGGATGGAGACGAGTGTCAGGAAATTGATGAAGTAGAGAGAGGATGCGGTGGTGTTTGGGGGCGCATTGTTCCTGGAGAGCGTCATTGATGCATCCCTATGTCGGGATTTGATCTGATTGATGGGATGTGCTGTTTGAAGATTTGTCTGCGTCCTGTGTCAGGCGCGGCCGGCATCCCGGTTCGTTGCAGACCATCCTGTTTGGCTCTGTTGCTTGCCTCTGTTTCTGCAGTACTTGCGCCATCCTTGTACGAGCAGAAGATACCCTTAGAGCATGCCAGTAATTCTCCACTCAAACGGTGCTGTGGAGACGATGAGTCGTGGATTGGACCCGATTTTGCCTCTGGGAAACCAGCGTTGATGGATTCGGCATGCTGGCCCATGCTAGATTCAGCCAAGGACTTCGCAAAGACTAATAACCACGTTTTGGAGAACTAAAGTAAGCATCGCAAATCCACCCTCAGGCGTTATACATTCCATCGTCAAGTGTCCATACCCAAGCTCAGCTGGACACTAAAGCGCTACATATAGACAGACAGTCAGCCCCCTACTCCCAATATGCCAAGTTGCGACCTTTTCCCCGTTATCTCCAGCATACCTCTATCCTATGTATAGACGAATCATCATTATTTACATCATGCCACTCATCTCACCCAACGCCCTCCCGCCATCCCATCAAGGCGGAAACTCAGACACACTCAACCCCCAGTTCTGCGTCATCTCATCCCACAACGCCCAATCAATCGGACTGGGGTCAAACGCCTGCATCTCGGCATCCTGTTGCTGCTGTGCGCCACTACCGCCACCATCGACAGCCGCTTGCGCCAACTGATGCAGACTATCGTTCCGCCTGCCCATCATGGGTGCCTCATACGAAACTGCAGTCGGACTCACAGCCCTCGGGATACTAGCTCTACTGGCGCGATGAAGCAGGACTTGTATTGCACCGAGCTCCTCAGCATTAGGCGGCGGACGATGTCTCCGGACCGCATCTGCGGTCCACGCCTCCCACGCCTTGACCGTGATATTGCAGATCCCGATATGGAGCGGGTTATTCGTGACAGTGAGGATCTCATGATGGTGCTCGAACACCTTGTTGACCTGGAACCAGGCGCGGTTTGCCTCCTCGCCGGCCGTGCGCGTGCGCAGCTCGCTGAGCACGTAGATGAAGCCGTCCCATTGGAACCAGGCATCCATGTGCCAGAGGAATTTGGCGATCGAGGGCTCGCTGTGTGCCATGTTGTCTAGCTCGACGATCTTGAGGGCGGTGGAGAAGAGGAAGTCTTTCTCGGATTGGGGGAGGGAGGCGCCTTTGTCGGGGTAGAGGCGGGGGTGGTGTGCGCGGAGCTTGAAAGCGTTGACGGCGGATTGAGCGACGATGAGGGAGAGGAGGTGCAGGGGGATCGACGTGTCGACGTAGCGGAGGATTTTGTCATGGAGGAGCTGTTCGAGCTCGACTGTTTTGGCGTCCTTTTCGGCGACGGTGGTGGAGGAGTGCTCGAATTTCTTCCAGGACTGCATGAATCGGCCCATTGTGCCGCGGAGACGGCAGAAGAACATTTCGGTGGGGCCTTCGTGCTCGATGGGGAGTTGTTTCATGTCAGGGGAGAGCTCGCTGTCGTTGACGTTCAGGGCGAGCTTCATGTCGATGTTTTGGTTGACAAGCATGTTGGCGGCGCCGCAGAGCTCGGCGGTTCGGAATTCGAGAGGGATGACTTGCCACCAGGCTCGCCGTCGCATTTCGACGTCGAAGACTGGCAGACCGAGCGTGGCGCCGTCTCGATGTAGGCCAATGCGTTGGCTCATTCGGAAAGCGATACCTGTAAGACTCCATAAGGTGTGGATGTCGTAATACGGACGTAACGCCAGCTACGAGAGGGGTCAACAAAGCGTATGTATAGTAAAGAGTCACCACACTCACCAGGAAGAGCACGTAGGCTTGCAAGACCACAAGCTCGGATGATCTTAAAAACCCCGCCTTCGAGAGCGCTGATGTGGTCGCATACCGAAACCGAGAAAGCATCGATGCTCTCGACTCCCTGAAATTTGACAAGCATTCCTGTGATGACATGGAGGTCACAGCAAAGAGGTATATTGAGAACATGAGGGCTTCGAAGCCAGGCTCCACAGCGTCGAGGTTGCTGCATACCTTGAGGATTTGCCGTTGAACTGTGGGCGCGTGGAATAATTTGACTAGAGGATTTACGTTGTCGAGGAAGGCCTGCCAAAGAAGGAAGATGTGCTCTGACGGCGGATGAAGTGACCGCAGACTGATTTTTATTTTTGCTCGTCCAAGCACCATATCGTTCTCGTCCATCTCGTATGGATCTTGGTGGTCTTCGTCTTCCGGTATTGCCGAAGTACTGTTTAGAATTTCGCGTGGACTTCTGAACTCGTCTCGGAGACCCTTCCAGAGGTGGTTCTCGATGTATTTTGAAGTGCCGTTCTCATATATCAGTTGGCCGTTATGCGCCGGACGGGCGGAATGACCAGGTAAGCTCTTACTCGCCATGATATCGGCATCCCGGCTTGCGGGTAGGTTTTCATTGTGCAGTGGAATGGTCCGCGACACATTGGCGGCGGTGAAATTTGAGCCCGGAGATTCCAACACCCGTGAACTTGGTTGAGGGGTGGGTTGCTCGGGCGCGGACATGCGCTGAGGACCATCTGATCTGTTCCCGAGGCTGTTGATTATCTGTTCATATCTGTCGAGCTTGGCGTGCAAAGAATCATCGGACAGCTTTCGTTTCCGGCGCGGAGCAGGATCTCTATATTCACACTGGGCACGATAGCGTCGACATGAAGCGCAGGGCTCAGTCCTGTCACAGCGGACCTTGCGGCGTTGACAACTGATGCAAGCATTGGGCTTCAGGTTATCAGAAGGGGCTGCTGATACAAAGGAATTGGAAGAGCCATCGGGAACGGAGGAGCTCGGGGTTGGTAGGGGAGGAGGCTCTGGCGCGGCGGGAGGTTGAGACGGACGGGTGGAGATGGAATTGTCTTGTGCAGGGGTGCGCTCGGGCAGATTCATGTGCATCTGCGCTTGCAGCGACATGATTGTGAATTGAAGGCTTCGCAAAAGTGGTGCTTGTGATAATAATGTGAGACGCGGGCAAGACGGACGGAGGCACGCAGTTGGAGGATCAAGTCGGTCGGCATTTCGGGCTCGACTTCGCCGCTCCATCGCTCAATCCGGCTACGGGGGCGAGATCCGGCCCCAATTGTCCGAAGTCCAACTCTTCGCTTTTTAGGGACACGAGACGCGAATCGCTTGCGTGGATCGTCTTGTGCAGCCTGCCTGTTCGTCTTCTTCATCAGGAAAACGAGCATCTGTTCTGAATCCTTTTGTTGCTGCAAACAATCAATCTCCTTTGCAAACCAGCATGCACAGCAAGCCATGTCCACACGGAGTAGCTTCAGAGACGGGCCCGAAGCCTCCGTGTCGTACAAGACGGCCTGTCGACATAAAGCCAGGAGCCTCGCACGAGGTTTCGAAATGAACACTCCCTTCGCCTTCGTCGCCTCTTCGCTTTTCTTACCTTGCCGTACCCTGTGCGTGAACTGAAGATGAGTTGCGATGCCTCAGGGGCAAGAGACGCAGCGGCAGAGAAACCTCAGCCATCCGAGGAAGCCCGCAATGTTTCGGATCAGCAGTCGGGAGACCTCGAAGAACAGAAACACCGAGAGGAAGATGCGTCCGCGCCGCTAAAGGTCCTCGTGCCAATCATCTCCGGCCTTTACCTCTGCATGTTTCTCGTCGCCCTCGACCGGACCATCATATCGACCGCAATTCCCATCATTACGAATGAGTTTCATTCTCTCGGAGACGTTGGCTGGGTAAGTTGAGCCTTTTCCGAAGAGCGGGTGTCTCGTGCTGCGTGGTTCCCAAGTGCATCTTCGGACTTCCAGCTCAGCCGTCGAGCGCAAGTACGGTACTTGGCAACGACATCCCTGGAGCATACAATACCGAATCTCGAAGCTAACCGGGCCTTACAGTATGGCAGTGCTTACCTGCTTACCGCCTGCTCCACCCAACTCGTCATTGGCCGCGTCTTCACGTTTTACAGCCAGAAATGGGTCTTTCTCACCTGCATCGCCGTTTTCGAGATTGGCTCGGCCATCTGCGGAGCCGCACCAAATTCAACGGCTTTCATCATCGGCCGCGCAATTGCTGGCCTCGGATCTGCAGGTGTTTTCGCGGGCGGAATCCTGCTGATCATCCCTCTCGTGTCTCTGCGCATGAGAGCGGCGATTCAAGGCATGGCTGGCGCAATCTTTGGCATTGCCTCGGTCATCGGTCCTCTAGTCGGTGGTGCCTTTACGGATAACGTGACTTGGCGTTGGTGTTTCTATCTCAATCTCCCGATTGGTGGATTCGCGATGCTGGTTATGTTCTTCGTGCTAAAGGACAGCAAACCTCCTCTGAAAGCCGACCTCTCGATCAAGAATAAGATCAAGCAGCTGGATCCGATTGGAACGACTTGTTTCATGCCAAGCATCATCTGCCTGCTTCTTGCCCTAGAATGGGGCGGATCAACCTATGCTTGGAGCAACGGCAGGATCATCGCTCTTTTCGTCATCTTCGGAGTACTGATCATCGGGTTCGTTGCGGTTCAGATCCTCAAACCCGACACAGCAACGGTGCCTCCTCGGATCGTCAAGCAGCGTACGATAGCGGCGGGCGCCTGGTTCACTTTTTGCAACTCCTCTGCCATGATGGTAATGCTGTATTACCTTCCAATCTGGTTCCAGGCCATCAAAGGAGTGAGCGCTGTCAAATCAGGCATCATGAGTATCCCTCTCGTTCTTGGACTCGTCGTGGCATCGATCATGACCGGAATCTTGGTGTCGAAGCTCGGATATTACACACCCTTCCTCATCCTGAGCTCGATTCTTGCGTCGACAGGTGCTGGATTACTGACGACTTTCAAGACGAACACAGGGCATGCGTATTGGATTGGATACCAGGTCCTTTTCGGGCTCGGCCTTGGTTTCGGACAGCAGCAAACCAACATTGCTGTTCAGGTCGTCTTGAAAAAGGAGGATGTTCCAATGGGCACTACCTTGATCTTCTTTGCGACTCAACTCGGCGGAGCGATATTCGTCTCCGTGTCCGAAAACTTGTTCACGAGTAATCTCGCATCAAGCCTGGCGGGCATCTCTGGATTGGATCCTGCCAAAGTCGTCAAGTCCGGCGCAACAGAGATCAGGAACGTGGTCAACGCAGACCAGTTGCCAGCCGTCCTCGAGGCCTATAATAATGCTTTGATGAAAGCTCTCACAGCTGGCCTGGTGATGGCTTGCTTCTCGATCCTCGGGTCTGCTGCGATGGAATGGAGGAGCGTCAAGAACGGGAAGAATCAGTTAGAAAGAGAGGCCGAGAAGCGCGCCAAAGCGAAGAGCGCGGGAGATAGCAGCGAGAACCAGGCATCCTCTAATGTGCCAGAAGAGAAGCCCAAGTAGTCGACGTAGGATTTTGCGTGGTCGCCTCTCTTGCTGTTTGCTCTCGACTCATGACCTTGCACGACCTTCGCTCTAGACCTTGTACATTTAGACATAGATGATTGTAATGTAGCCCTCATACTGTACGAAGGATTAATGATTAGTCTTGGCGAGTTGATGGAGGACGGGGTGGAGAGAGTTGTCGGGGAAAGCCCATGTCATTGCCGAGCACGTCCAAACCCCCCACAGTTACATCACTGCAGCCGGGGCTCTTGCTTCTCAACACCTTTTCGCCATGTAGCACCCGAATCCCTCCTGAGCCATTACAGCTCTGCACCAATCCATCTACCAGAATCTCCATCGCCATGTCTTCACCCAAACAGCTCCGCGTCGGCGTCGTCGGCGCCGGCGAAGTCGCCCAAGTCATCCACCTCCCCTGCCTCAGCCTGCTCTCCCACCTCTACACCATCTCCTCCATCTGCGACATATCGCGCAAAAACGCTTCCCACTGCGCCGCCAAATTCCACATCCCGAAATGCGCGGCCGACGCCTACGAAGTCATCAACGACCCGGCAGTCGACGTCGTCTTCATCCTCACCTCCGACGAGTTCCACGCCGTCTACGCCATCGCGGCCCTGGAAGCGGGGAAACACGTTATGATCGAGAAGCCCATTACACTGTCCATGCAGGCTGCGCAAAGGATAATTGAGGCGGAGAAAAAGGCAGCGGGTCCGAGGGTCTTTGTCGGATATATGCGCCGCTACGCGCCCTCTTTCACGCAGGCGTTCAAGCGGGAGATTGCGTCTATTCCGCGGATACTGTATGCGCGCGTACGCGATTTCTCGGGGCCAAACACATATTTCGTGAACGGCTCTGGCACGTTCCAAGTCAAGAACACGGATTTCCCGGAAGACGCTGGCACGCAGCGGGAGAAGATGCTGCGGGAGCTTTACAGCGAGGCGTTTGATGGAAAGGTGGCTACGCCGGAGAGGAAGAACATGTGCAGGTTCCTGGGGAGTCTGGGGTCGCACGATATCTCGTTAATGAGGGAAGCGCTCGGATTTCCTGAATCTGTTGGAGGCGTGACTGCGAACGATCCGTTCTATTCTGCCATTTTCAACTTCAGGAATAAGACGGGCGAGCCGTTTGCTGTTACGTACGAGAGCGGTATCGACTCTGTGCCGGAGTTTGACGCGCATTTGGCAGTCTATGGACAGGATAAGCGGGTGACGATTCATTACGACTCGCCGTATGTGAAGGGGCTCCCTATCAAGGTCGTTGTGGTGGAGAAGAACGAGCATGGTGAGATCCAGAAGCGGGAGATGCTCACGAGTTACGAGGATGCGTATACGGCCGAGCTGCAAGAGATGCACGCTTGTTTCACGGAAGGCAAGGCTGTCAAGACGACGGCGGAAGACGCGTTGCAAGACTTGAAGCTGTATGACCTGATCTACAAGAAGTATGAGGAAAGCCGGTAGGGTACTGCACCCATGGCGCAACCAAAAGGTATTAGATTCCTGGTGTCGAGGTCACGAATCAAGGACGGTCCAAAAGCCATTCCATCGGATACGTTGCTACTTGCGCATTGGTCGCGAAATCGACATTTTGACACAACTTGACAGCGCAGCGTAGACATCGTGAAACTGGTGTGGAAGCACTAACTTGACCCCCTTGTTTCTTAGTGGTCCCTTACAGGTGTTACCTGACACCAGCGTTCTACTTCTTAAGATGTGGCCTGCTTCGACCAGTGCGAATCTCTCGCTGCCGTCTCGTCTTCGAGAAACTATCCAAACAAGTCTCGCGTCCGACCCGCTGAGATTGCAAGAGTAGTATTGTGGCATCAAATCCATTTAATTATCGGCAACCACCTCTATCCGTTCAAGCGATCGTACAACCATTTCTGTCGACCTCGACCACTCGAATTCTCTGTTTTGCTGTCATCGTCCACGCGTCTTTCGTTCTTGATCGAATCTGATTATACCTTTCTCAAACTTCGCCTCCTCCATGACCTCTCCACCACAGTCCATGCTCTCAACAAACACTGTGTCATCAGCAAGCTCAAGCTCAAGCTCAAGCTCAAGCACCTATAACTAATTACTCGCTGCCATGGCCAAAACAAGGATGAGGCAAGATTACAAGCAAGATCGAAACAGTATATCCGAGGACCGCGAGAACCTCCTCTCAGACGTCGATCTCTCGGATCCGCCCACATATTCCACATCGCGAAGGCCTCCTGGCTGGCGCACTGTAACAGTCCTAATTGTCTGCGCCTCTATCCTCGCAGCGTTAGCAGGGTACTGGACTGGCAGCCGTACCTCCACCAAACTCGATCAGTCATGTACGAACCATGTGTCGCAGTATTGTGAGTTTGCATATCGCTGGGTATCAAATCTTTGGGTAAGGAAAATGCTTACCTCTATCAACAGCGCCACTGTTGAGAGAGTTGGATATCTCGTACAGCGTTGTCAGGTTCAATGGATCTTTGCTCAAGGAGAACGTCTTCAGACAAGATGCTGGTCCTGAAGTCGATGCAGCGTGGAAGGCGTTGGGTGTGGACTGTGAGTTCTCATTCGTCATTTATCTGTGTTATCTTGCCATGGCTGATGACAATGATCAGATAGAAGTGTCGTTGTCCCGGTAGACCAAGCAGAAGAATCGGGCTTGTTGCCAGATCAAGTTAAGATTTCTCCAAAGTACGGCGGTGGATTCCCTGCGAACGTGGAAGGATTGCATCACTTGCACTGTTTGGTAAGCCCTCAAGGCAGTGACGAATATTCAGATTCCTTGGACGACTCACGAGCCGCACAGAATCTCTTGCGCAAGTCACTGTACTACAACTTCGACTACTACCACGCCCTCGGTCAGGGCCCCTTTGGAAATTCCGACTTTATCCTTCGGAAGCATGTTTGTAGGTTCTCCGGAAAGTTTTGGCTAGTTTTGCAACGCTGAATTGACCCACGAACAGCGCATTGCCTCGACATCCTGCGCCAGCAGCTGATGTGTTCCGTCGACATTGGTGTCATGGGCCAAGTTTGGTTCCAGCCCAACACAAACTCGCCGCCCGAGGCCTTTGTGGATTTCAACACTCAGCATAAATGCAAGAACTTCGACGCTGTGCGCAGATGGGCGGAGGAGCGGCAGTTGCCTGAGCACGCGGCAGTGGACTTGTTGCAGCCGCCTAAAGAGGGCGACAAGATATACACGACGGTCCCATGAGTTGACATCGAATACCAAGGTGCTTTCAATCGATCCAAAAAGCTCGACACGTACGTATGGGAAAAGATCTCCAACTGTTCTCAAACCCAATCACACGATCTTATCCTTGATATCCTGTGCCCTCGGCACCGTCTTCCTGAAGCTTTCTCTCCCCTGCAGCCCATCCACATACTCCGCCAACCTCGGATACTCCCCCCTCCACCCATATTCCCTCCACCTAACGTCCAAATACCCACAAACACACCCGACCGCCAGATCCGCCAACCCAAACCTATCCCCAATCAAGGAACCCCGTTCATCCGCACCGCATTCCTCCACCCACGCATTCAGCTGCCTCATCCCTCCGTTCACTTTCCGTAATTGCCGCGCTTCCCATTCAGCGCTGACCCGGCCCTCACCGCGTTGGCGCTCGAAGAAACGAAGGACGAGAGCGTCGCAGATGCCATCGCAAAGGACTTCGATCTGGCGAGCGAAGAGGCGGGCATCTATCGTATCCGGCATGAGTGAAGGAGTGGGGTGTTTGGCTTCCAGCCATTCCAGAACATAACGCGATTCATATATGGCGGTGGGAGCAGGGATTTTAGTTTTTCTGCCAGTTTCGCGGTGACCGTTGGTATCGCTGTTGCTGGGATCGGCCAGCACGAGAACGGGCAGTTTCTCGAGCGGATTGTGTTGCGGTGTTTGGGTCGTGGAGTCCCAGGGCACTTCTGTGATGAGCTCGAATGCGATGTTCTTCTCGTGCAGGGCGATCCGGACTTTGCGCGCGTAGGGCGAGGGCGTGGCGGAGATTAGTTTGTACATTCTGGGCGAGGTTGAGCGGATCAGGGCCAGAGGATTCGGGGGAGGGGAGGAATGGGGAGTTTGGGAGGTTTTGTTTCCCTTTCCCTTTCTTCGCGGTTCGTGATGGACAGTCTGCGGGGTTCATTGTCTAATCTAGTGGTGGTTTGGCGTTGCTCCCTCTGTATCTGGAAAGGCGGGGAGGTGGCGGGGTGCGGAATCGTTCCACGCGAACTGTTCTGGGAATCTGGGGTTTTGGCGACCTCGACTTCATTTCCACGCAAGTTCAACGCCTGTGTTTCCTCGTCTTTCGCCGATGGAAGACTGTTGTCTTTGAGTGGAGTTCTTCTCTTGCTAGTCAGATGGTTAGCAATGTTCCTGCTTCGTCCCACCCTATTTCCTGTCACTCAATACTTCCTATATCACTTCGCTTTCTTTCTCGTATTCTACAATTTCTGATTCTCTGTGCAAGATTCCTTATATTACGAGTAATTGACTCTCATCCACAAGGACCTAGCGTGTTGACATGTGTAACACGAGTGTTTGCGAAGGAACTGTACCTGATCACTCCCTCCATGTCTGCATACAATATCTCAGACAGACAGTCATGCGATTTTTCCTGCTTCCAGCCCTTCAATCATCTCCAATGTCGACGAAGTACGTGGATGTTCCGTCACACGTTCTACTCCTAGATCCAGAAAGTGTTGCTGTGCAACTCGGGTGATGCAATTGGAGCCAGATTACGCGCATGAAGATTCGGCATTACAGCACTGCAGCACGACCACGCTCATGTGGAGAATGCAAGGCACTGTACAACAGCACACGATTGCGTCCAGTACGCGTACCCTTGACCCAAACCATTCGCGCTCGGCTCTCAGTCATTGGCAGAAAAAACCAGTCTGATGAACAGACTCGGCCGAGTTCTGGACGCCTCTCAGCAAGCCCAAAAAACTCCCGCCATCGACAACCAGCAAGCACCTCCCCCAACGCACGCAAGCCAAAGACGCGTCAGAAACCTCGCAACGATCAAGCAGTCAACACAGTCAAGCGCGGTCTCACTCATCCCGATCACCACAATACCCAATCCCGCCTAGCTCCACCCCGCGCCGTCGAACAGCGACGACCCTCATTGGCCGTGCACAACACTCCACCACAACCCCGGACGGCTCCCCAACACCTCCTCCGAACAACGCTGAACCCCGACCGCGTTTGCTGATTTCATAAGGCTGATCATCCTCCGCCATTCGTGAATCGAGGAGGCTCTTGGGAGGTTTAAGGCTGACTCTGACCACGCTGTCACTGCGGCCGCGTCACCCCCGAAGCGGGCTTGCCGGAGCCTTACTGTGCCCGTCGGCTTCGGACTGCATGACGTTTGGCCCCGTGTGGATGGGAGGGAAGAGGGACGCGCGGGCTGGGGATGCGCGGGGTGCGTATAAGTTCTTGGTGGCATTTCCCTTTTCTTGCTTTTATCGCTGTGAGGCTGTTTCTGCATATATTCCTATAGCCCCAGCCGAGAATCGCAGTCTTTTCTTCCTCCATCTTGCATCACATCCGAAATGAAGTCTCAAACCTTCCTCGCTGCCACCGCAGCACTCCTCGCATCCTCCGTCCTCGCGCAGAACTCTGACTGCACCCGCGGCTGCCTCAGCAGCTGGGACGGCTCAGGCTGCACCTGGAGCGATGGCTGGAAGTGCCTCTGCGGCAACGCCACCGCCATCGACAGCATCAACGCCTGCATCTCCTCCTCATCCTCCTGCTCCGACACCGACAAACCCGGTACTTCCCCTTTCAGAACCGCCCCAGCGTCCTTCGCCGAATCACTGACCCTCTAACGCGCCAGCCTCCTACCAAGCCATCGCCCAACTCTGCGCCAACGCCGGCACAACCATCACCGCATCTCCTGAAGCTACCTTCTCGGCGAAGTCGGGAGGGACCGCGTGGCCGACGTCTTGGAGTACCCATTCGAATTGGGATGCTTGGATGAGTGCGGTTTCGACTGCGCTGCCTGCTGCGCCGGATGGGTGGTCTGGTGGGTTTTGGGGGCCGGGCACGACGGGTGGTGGGAATTGGGGGAAGTCGGGGTGGACGACGGTGACGGGTGGGCCGTGGTCTACTGGCGGGCCGTGGTCTACTGATGGGCCGTGGTCTACAGGTGCGCCGAATGGATGGAGTGGTGGTGGGCCGTTTGGTGGGAATTGGGGGCCGTGGGGGTCTTCGGGGGCGTGGGCTAGCGGGCCTTGGACTTCTTGGTGAGTTTGCGTGTGGTCGGTCTGTTGGAGTGCTTGCTAATCTTCTGTCTTTAGGTGGGGATCTGAAGGCTGCCCTTCGTCTACATGGTCGGGCTGGACGAGTGGACCTTGGGGCACAAACGCTCCCTGGACTACCTGGACTGGCTGCACGGCTTCGACTACGGCTACCTCTACTTACACGACCATGACAGGCAGCAGCACCATCACGGGTGTAACGTATGGAATCCGAGTTGCGCAAGCAGCTTCGACTGGCGCATCGGGCACGGCTTCCGGCGCGAATGCCAGCGCGTCGACCACTGGGACCAGCGGTGCATCGTCGGCTGCGAAGATGAGTGTCGTGCTGGGTTCTGTGGCGGCTGCGGTATTGGCCATGGTTGTAGTCTTGTGAGAGGGTCTTGATGATGCATTGGTGGGTGTTTGAGAAGATGAGATGAATGATGTATACCACGACTTTCGCTTGATGACTCTTTCTGGTATGGTTTGCATTCGGGTGGTTCACAGCGGGTGGGCGTTTGTCATAACTTATGTACTGAACGTCTTCGTTGTCCGTGTTGCTGGTACATATGATTAGTACCGTTCCTTCGTCAGGATGATGAGACTCTCAAAGCAGATTCGAGTCTGAAGTGCAGTGCCCAACACAACGGACGACAATACCATTCCGGGTGTTGGATCGTGCGTCTCTCCAGGTCGGCCATCCGGGAAGAACAAACTCCAGTCCACAAAGCATCTGCAACACGCGTCTCTTGTGCCCATGATGCCAAAACTCAACATCCTGACTGCCTGTTGGACGGTGGTAACGTTAACTCGACCACAAATCCCAAGCCGCGGCTGGCGCACATGTTACACCACGTGTGAGCTTTCTTGATGCTCAACGGCCGGACGCGGTCGACCAGACCGACTGACAAAGGCGTCGTGTCTCTCCAAGCCATTCCCGACTCCTCCACCACCTCTCCGCCCATTGGAATCATCAGCCTGACGCTATCTATACTGCAACCCGAGTCCATCTGTCGAGCTTTCTCCTCTCTCCGCTGCCTTTGTCGTTGTCCACAGTCCTCCGTGTTCCTCTCCTCCAAGCTCGCCTCGCCTATCGACGCGCCCCGCGGTTTGGCCTTCGTCATCGAAGTCGCCTCCCCACACAGTGACTCTATCTTCATCGCGACCACCAACTCTCCCAACACGACAAACACCCAGTCGCTGATTCCGTTCGCCACGATCGCATCGTCGCCATCTCGATCCCACCGCGTGAAGTCCATCCCCATCAATCACCCCTATCCATCAAACGCCCGCCGCATCGTCCGCCAACTGTCATCGCCTGGCCAAACGTCGCGCCTCGCGTTTTCCGTCCGCCCCCCCGGAGTCCTTCCTCAGCTTCCGCATCCCGCGCCTTTAAACAAGCTTTGACTCCGCGTAGTCATAGCGAGGTGCCAATTGCCGAAGCCAGCAGGAAAGCACTCCAATCACTCCTCCGAGGCACATGAGCGCATATCTCTGGAAATACTACCTCGAAGATGATGTCGACCAGTTTCGGCAGGTGCTGGAAAGCGCCACCTATAACGTGCGACCGGGCGCGTCGTCCAGGAGTTATGCTAGCGGTCAGGCCCTCAATGCCGCTGCCGCTGCCTTCTCCATAGGAAGTCCAGGGAGTTTGGGCACTTCGCCGACTTTGACGGCGAAAGCTAGGAGGGACTTTGGCGCCTCGTCGCGTGGGCCGCTTACGTTGACCAGGGCTGATATCAATGCGAAGGATGCAAATGGCTTGACTATTCTGCATCATGCGGCTTCGTCCGTGTCGGAGAGCGCCTTTGGTTTTGCGACTGCGCTCCTCGATCACCCCTTGACCGACCTGTACTCCCAGGACCTCGAGAACGGCTGGACGGCCCTGCATCGCGCATTCTACTTCGGCAACATCGCCATTGCGCGATCCATAATTGATAGGGATGTGCAGGACGCGTTGGGTCATGGTTCGGGCGGGTTGGTTCAACATGCTGGAGGACTGATCAAAATAAAGGACAAGGAAGGCAATGGACCACTCGACCTGTTCACGACGACCATCAAAGATCGCACATTGCGACCGGATACCGAAGTCCATGGTGCAGCCGCGGGCGTCGAGGACGACGAAGTCGCTTACGGCGACCCTGGAGACGACGAGGAACGTTCGGCGCGTCGCAAACTTCAGCCGGTCATCGATATCAACGGCGATGAGCTATTTACTTTCGGGAGCAACCGAAATGTTACTCTCGGATTCGGCGATGAGGATGATCGACAGAACCCTGAGCGCATCCTTCTCCGCAGGCCAGACCATTTGCTGAAACGATTCTACCGCGAACATATTGATCGCCGCAGCCTAGCCTGGACGGATATGGGACAATCGACTGATTTGTCCCGCTCCGGAATGCTGCAGCCAATGGACGTATCAGAGTTGCCAACGTTGATCCGAAGCACGCCTTTGGTAATTCAAGACGTTCAGATGTCCAAACTGCATACCGCAATTCTGACAACTGATCCGGAATCCAATCTGTACATGTGCGGACATGGCCCAGGTGGTCGACTGGGAACAGGCAATGAAACGACGCAGTTTCAGTTCCGATGCATAGAAGGAGGAGCTCTGGCAGGGAAGAAGGTCATTGCTGTCGCTCTTGGTCAGAATCATTCATTGGCCCTTTCTGACGAGGGAGAGATCTTCACCTGGGGAAATAACGGCTTCGGGCAGTTAGGTTACAGCTTGCCAAGAACGGGGTTGAAGGACGAGGATCCTATCCAGACTCTGCCGCGCCAGATCTATGGACCTTTGAAGAGGGAGCTCGTAGTCGGTATTGCGGCTTCCCGGATCCATTCCGTGGCCCATACAGCGACAGCGTTGTATACGTTTGGCAAAAACGAAGGACAGCTCGGTATCGTCGATTCGGACGCACGTTCTCTCGAAGTGCAAGTGACTCCACGCAGAGTTGCGGCGTCTCTGTTCACAACTTCAATCAAATCCGTTGCGGCCATCGATAGAGCAACGATCTGCCTGCTGGATAACCACGAAGTATGGGTTTTTGCTAACTACGGGTATTCAAAGCTGAGCTTTCCATTGGATGGCTTCTCAAATTACTTTCTGAAGCAAAGCTTCCTGACAACAAAGTACGACAATACGCCCAACAGAATATGCAAGATCACAGCAGGAGGTGATACCATCTGCGCGTTGTCTAGCACGGGAGAGGTCTTCACCATCGCTGTCAGCAAGCGCACGGAACCTGGAGAAGATGCCAAAACATCGACGACCAACCCTAGCAAAATCCGCGGAGCTTTGTCCCAGCCATACCGCATCTGGTCGCTGAAAAAGGGCTACATGGCTGCTCGCGACGTCGGCGTTGATCAGGACGGTTCTATCATCTTGACTACCGAAGCTGGCAGTGTCTGGAGAAGAGTCAAGCGCGCCAAGATTAAAGACGCGACCGCCAGCAACATCGGCGAGTACAAGGCCAAGGACTACAAGTTCTTGCGAGTAACTGGCCTCACTAGGGTCACTGCTGTGAGGGCTTCTGCGTTTGGCGCGTACGCTGCTGTTCGCAGAGACTGTGATGTCACCAAGACACAGGTTATGGTCGATGAGCCCAGTCTTTGGTCTGATACGTTACCCTTGCTCCCGTTCCATGATTGGGCAGCTGCTCAGGAGGACTCGGATGATGAAAATCCCCTCCCGGCCTTTTGGACCAGCCGGCGCGCTCCAGGGATGCAATTGCTTATGAAAAAGGTGCTCGATTCTGACAACATCGAGGAAGATCTTTCGTACGCGATTCGTGGAGCTGTTGATGATGATGACAGTACCTACGATATGATGATTGGCTCTACGGTTTCAGAAGTCCGTATTCCGGTACATCAGTTTATGTTCTCGAGCCGCAGCAGAGTTCTGCGACAGGAGGTCCTCGGACTTGGCTTCTCCGATGTGCAAGAGGAGCTGTTCTCTATCACCAAGGACGAAAGTGGACGACTTGTGCTCTTGCTCCATGGTGTTGACATTCTGACGGCGATCAACCTTGCACTCTACGTCTACACGGATAACATCGTCGATGTGTGGCATTACGCGCGACAGCAGCCCGAGAACGCTTTCCGGTACCGCCAAGTCCGCACTGAACTCATGAAGATTGCACAGCGTCTCGAACTCCGGAACCTGGAAGCTCCAGTCCGACAAATGGTCAGGCCGAAACGGACCATGACTTCCGACATGGAAGTCGCGATTCAGGACCCCTCATTCTTCGACGACGGCGACGTGATCATCCAACTCTCAGACGGCGAACACCGCGTCCACAGCGCCCTCATGGTGCAACGCTGTCCCTTCTTCGAGGGTCTCTTCAAAGGCCGCGCAGGAGGTCGCTGGCTCGCTGGCAGGCGCGCGGACGCATCAGAAGCCATCAACGTGGACATGAAGCACATCGACAAGGCCATTTTCGAGCTCGTGCTTCGTCATATCTATGCTGATACTGGCGAGGAGTTGTTCGACGAGTTTGTGTCTGATGATATGGGCGACTTTTTGGCGCTGAATGATTATCTGGATCATATTATGGATGTCATGTCTGTTGCTAATGAGTTGATGTTGGATCGGCTGAGCCAGATTTGTCAGTCGGTTATTGGGCGTTATGGTAAGTTTTACGGAGCTCTTGGGTTGATTGGAGGCTGATTTGTTTTGCAGTCAACGTGAGGAATGTTTGTCAGCTGCTGAATGCGGTGTCGCCATGCTCGGTCACTGAGTTCAGGGATGCGGCTTTGGAGTATATTTGCCTGAGTCTTGAGGCGGTGTTACAGAATGGGCTTCTCGACGAGTTGGACGAGGACCTGATCTTCGAACTCGACCAAGTCGTTCGCGAAAACCAGCTTGCATGTCTCCCATTCGCGAGGAGTGGCCGAACCGAGGCGCTCTTGCTTGAGAAATATCCTGATCTTGCCGAAAGAATCGACCGGAGTAGACGCGCCAAGCTTGATGCCATCATGCTACAGAACAAGTATGCGGATGGAGATTCTCGCATGTCCACATCTCTCATGGCCGCCAGTTTCGACGAGTCTTCGCGGTCTCCAATGTTGAACAAGGCCCGGCGTCGCTCTACCAAGGACAAGGGTGTGCATAGCAGCCCCATGCTGGCGCCAGCTCTCAAGGGGAAGAACTCGACTGCCGATCTCATGTTCGACATGGACGACGAGGATGGCCTGGACGATGCTACCGCCGCAGGCAGCGATGATGGGCAGCATGGCGGAGAGGTCCTTCCTGCGGGCCTGACAAGCCCCTCAAGTCCATGGCAAGGCAGTAAATCGGCTTCCAGGGACATTCCGGATGTACCTGAAGCATCGCTGGACAACTTCTCACCGCCTGCATCTGGGCTGGCGGTTGCATCGCCTAGCTCGGCAAGCGCCAAGCCATCAATTCCTAGGACGCCAGGCAAGCCTTGGGGTACTGCGCCATTGCAGGGGACGAAGCTGGATATGAGAGATATTATGGCCCAAGACAGCCCATCCAAGCCGTCCAATCTCTCACTCGCCATCTCCGCTCAGGCTAAGGCTAAACCCGAGGAGCGTCCAAGTGGCTCCTTCTCAACGGCCAAGCTATCGCAGAAAGAGCGGAAGAAACTCCAACAGTCGCAGCAAAATCTTACCTCTCAACTCACAGCAGACATCAAAGACACGAAGCCAGCCTCGCCATGGCAGGTCCAATCATCAGGTCCCAAGATCGCGCTCAAAGACGTTTTGGCAACACCCAGCCCGCCCACCACCATAGCATCCCCACAAAATTCAACTCCTTCAACCCGCCCCAATCTCACCATGCGCCAGACAATCGCCAACAATGGCGCCGCCTCCAAAGCCAAACCAACAACCGCAACCACCACCCCCCAACTCTCCCGCGCATCGACCACACAACTTCCCCCCACACCTCCCACCGACCCCACCACCACCACACCCTCCCGCCAAAAGCCAACTCCCTCCAAACAGACCCCAAACTCAACCTCGACCTCCAGTCGCGGCTTCGCCATCCCTCCCAGCTCTTCAACCCAAACAACTCCCCAAATCCAATCCATCCGACACATCCCCTCCCCCAGCGCCGCCGAGACCGCCGCCGCGCTGCAGCTTTCCATGGCTGATATCCTGGAACAGCAGCAGATGGAAAAGGATGTGATCAGGGATGCGGTGGCGAAGAGGAGCTTGGAGGAGATTCAGCAGGAGCAGGCATTTCAGGAGTGGTGGGATAAGGAGAGCAGGAGGGTTAGAGAGGAGGAGGAGGAGGCTGTTAGGGCGGTGCAGAATGGTGGGGCCAGGAAGGAGGGAAGAGGTGGTGGGGGTGCGAGAGGGAAGGGGAAGGGTGGGAGAGGTGGCGCGAGGGGTGGTGGTGAGGGGAGGAAGAAGGGGGATGGAAAGAAGGGGGAGAGCAGTAGAGAGGGAGGCGGTAAAGGCGATGCACCACCGACTGGTCACGCACTACCGACTGGTCCTGCACCAACTTCTAGTCCTGCTGGTCCGGCGAAGGGCGAGAGGAAGAACAGCCATAGTCACGGTGGTAATGCGAGTGGAAGAGGTGGCGGTGGTGGTAGCAGAGGCGGCGCGAGGAGGGGACCTGGAAGGCAGCATGAAAATGCTGCTTCTCCCGCGGGGAGAACATGAAATGGATAGCTTTCCAGTGTAGAAAGCTGGTTAGATGGATAGAGTTAGATGGACTCGATCATGCATGTACACATAGTACGAGGAGGGTATGTAGAACCAGGACCTATTTTATTCTTTCTTGATTCATTCTGGGGGTTTTGAAGCTGGGGTCTTGGTGTTGTAGGTTGTACCGCGACGTGACACATGCTGTATTTATCGTGAGGTGCGGTGTTGGTCTAATTTGATGACGTCACGGGCATACAGTACTCGACACCTTGTGGTCCTCTGCACCTTCAACTCTCATCTCCGTTTCGCGCGCGAGCTGCAAAGACTCAACCCCATCTCTCCTTTGACTGTCGATTTCGCATCCCACCGGCAAACGAATAATACTCTTGCTTCGTACTGTCGTCGCTATCGCTTGCTTGCTTCCTCTAAAACTCTTCGACGGTCGAAGAGCGCGGCTGCAATCGAGAAGACCACATCAGCTCTTTTCCACGCTTTTCTATCTTCCTGTCGCTCGGTGCCGCGATTGAGCCTGATTGCCAGACACGCTCGTCGCCTTGGCCCAGCTGGGTACAGTCGTGCGAGTCGAGGCAAAGAGCCAAGGCTACGCGAATCGTTGGACAGCCGGGTAAGTGATGTATCCGCACCAGACGTCAACGAAGCGTTATGGCCGCATCAGGTCAAGGGCCGAACGAGGACCCCGAGAGGTGACGGATTGACGATGCGGAGCAGTGACTTCAGACGATACCACAAAGTGAGGACCACCACAAGCGGTGGTCCAATGTTCGGAACCGACTGACATCAGTACCCGGTCGATCCGGAAAGTCGCGAGCGGGAGGGAAGGGAGTCAGCGAGGGTTTCTCGGACTACACACCCTCCCACTTTGTTTCCTTCGAGAAGAAGGATCTTGCCCTCTTGTTTGAGGGGTTCGGTTGTTTGATTCATGCCGCGGAGCTTGATTGACGCGCGATGTCGGTCCTGTGCTCCGAGTCCGACCACTGCATCCTACTCACCGGCGGCGCCGGATTCATCGGCAAAGCTGTGCTCGAAACGCTGGTGCGGAGGTGGAAGGAGTGGCCGTTTACCAAAGTGACGTTGTTGTTGAGGAAAGGCGAGTATGAGGATGTGAATGCGAGGTTTGAGAAAGAGATTGCTGCGAGTCCTTGTTTCTCGTTGCTGGAGGGAGGGTGGGAGAAGAAGGTGAGGGTCGTGGCGGGGGATTTGACGCAGCATAAATGCGGGCTGGGGTTGGCGACGTATGAGAGTGTGGCTCAGGAAACGACCCATATTGTGAACTGCGCGGGCGCGGTCAAGTTCGATCTGCCGCTGGAGGAGGCGGTTACGAGTAACACCACGGCCGCGTTGAAGTTACTGGATCTGGCCAAGGATTGTCCACGGCTCCAGAGGATGGTTTGCTTGTCCTCGGCTTACGTTACTCCCTGGACTCCAAAACCGATGCGCGAGGTTCTGTCGCCATTGCCACGGAGGGCGACTGACATGTTGAAAGACGTGCAGAAATCCAGGATTCCGTCGGAGACCTTGCTGGAGTCTGCTGGATTGCCGAACACGTTCACGTTGTCGAAATCTATGATGGAGCACCTAGTTATGGAGCGCAGGGAGAACGTCTCAGTAACGCTGATACGGCCGAGTTTCGTATCCGCCAGCCATAATGATCCGTTTCCTGGTTGGATTGATAGCCGATCGGCTCTTTCGGGTCTCATGATTACAGTGGGAGTTGGATTGCTTCATGTTCTGGATGGCAACCCCGAAGCGATATTGGATATCATCCCAGTGGACATTCTGTCGGAGCAGATCGTCGAAGAGACTTTCAAGAGTAAGCGTCGCGACTCTGCTGAATCTGTGGAAAGCCATTCGTCGATCGTTTATGCCGTGACCGGCAAGAAATACGGCTACCATGTTCGCGGACTTCTAGGACAGCTGGTGGAGTACTTCAGCAGCCATCACGTCGGATCTTCCCCCAGCATCGCATTTGTCGGCGACCGCAATTACTCGTACCATTACCACGACTACCTGAAACACGAACTCCCTTCGAAAATCTCAAGGAAATGGTATCAGCTCTGCGGCGAGGCTGAGAAATCGCAACAGATCGACTTCATGGACAGGACTGTCCAGTCCATTAACGAGATCTTTCCGTACTTTACGCACCATACTTTTGATTTTCGGCCGGGTGTGGAAGTTACGCAGGATCTAGATCCCCATGAGTATCTCGATACGGTGTTTAGGGGAGTGCAGAGACATCTGATGGGTAGCGACCCGACCCAAGTCCCATTGACCAGGAGGATGAGCCAGTCCGCTTCGTGGTTGAGAAAAGCCGAGGGTGGGCTTGCCTGGGAAAACACTGGACATATCCTGCGAACCCGGTTACTCAAGGTGTCTTGCAACATTACCTTCGATCAGGAATCGTTCGACCTCGCCATTGAGGAAACACCCCAGAATGCCCGACTTGTCATTATACCCAGCCATACGAGCTACCTCGATCCGATGATGGTATATCATTTATTGCTTGAGAAGCCGGAACTCATTCCGGGCATCAGAAGTCCGCGCATCATAGCTTCGAATCAGTTTGCGGATAAGCCGGGGATTGGATGGTGGCTCAGCTCCATGAGCGCCGTTTTTCTTCCACTTGGGAGAAGCGATCTTCAAGCTGACCAAGACGATCAATTCAGGACTGCCATCACAAGTGATAAACCACTCTTGCTCTTCCTGGAGGGAAAGGGGTTCCGGTCTCAACGGTTCATTCCGCCGCGTGAGGGCATCCTGCGAGGCCTCCAGGAAGCCAGCGATCGTTTTGTCGTCCTTCCTATCTCAGTGTCGTCGGATTTACCACCGCCAGAAAATGCCTTCAGTCTCGGTTCGGGGTTCGGAGGACCAAACCGGAGTCCGTCTTCGTATGGACAGCTTGGGAAAGTACACATCCGTTGCGGCGAGGCCATGCCATTTGACGCGTCGACGGATACCGATTCACTTCGGGCATGGATCAGCGGACAGCTGCAGGCTTGTGCGACTGCAACAACCGGCCAGCTGAAGGCCTTCACGGATCGATTGCCACCCGCAACTGGTCTCGATGTCGCATGGCTTCGGGCAGCGATCGAAAACCGCGGCGGAATGGTGGTGGAAAGCTCTCTATCCGATCAAACAGAAAAAGAGCTCAGGAAGCTCCCAACTCATCGCCTCATCCACAACTGGCAACACCTCTTCTTCGTCGAATCGCTCCTCCAGCGCCCCGAGAACCCGGCCATAGGCCACTTCATCGAAGAAAACTCGTTTGCAGACGCCATGGCGCCCTTGCCACTAACCCGGGATTCCAGAGACCAGGAACGTCTCGAAAGGCTTTTGTACCACATCTTCGAGCCGATTTGCGCCGATTACGTGAAGGTCGCGGAATACATCAAGGGTTTGCAGAAACGGAGCGAGTGGGTTGCGATTGATCTGATGAAGACTGGGTGCGAGGACTATTTGACTGCGCAGAGCGCATTGCGGTGCTTGGTCACTGAGGATTACGTTCTGCCGGATGGGGATGGGGGTTACATGATTTCGGCGAGCGATGAGGAGTTGGATGCGTTTGTCATGGCATCGAGGTTGGAGGAGAGTGGGGCGAGCGAGCTTATGGAGTTGGATAGCTGATTGTCGTCGCCATAGGCATAACGTTACAGTTCCAAGGTGGGTAACACCAGCGAATCGGACGAATCCAGCAAATGCTCTCCCTACACTTGTACTACTACTACACAACTGCGGAGGCACGGAGTATCCGCGAGCTTACCAGCGTATTCTGCGCAGTTCGAGTTATCTCTTCGCTTACTTAATTACTTAACTTACAGAAAACGACGTCCCTTGGCGCATCCCGCGCAACCTCATCTCATCCAGGCAGCAGCAGTCCTTCCCCACCTCCAGTACAAAAGGCCCAGCCATCCCACCTCACCACCTCACCACCTCATCACCTCACCACCTCACCACTTCATCACTTCACCACAACTCAACCAACGCTCCCCAACTCAATCCCATCCACCTCCCCAGTTCCTCAACAATGCCCCAACACCCCCTCCTCCCCATCGAAGAAGTCTCCCCCAACCTAGTCACCTACACCTGCCACTGCCACTGCGGCGCCATAAAATTCTCCGCCACGCTCCCCTCGGTCCTCGAAACGCCCGTCCTCCGCTGCAACTGCAGCGCCTGCACGCGTTTCGGCTACCTGCTCGTGTACCCGAAAGCCGGCGACGTGGTCTTCTCGCGCGGCGAACAGGAGCTGAAGAGCTACCGATTCGGCACCAAGACGCTGCCGCACCGGTTCTGCGGCACGTGCGGGAGCAGCCTGCTGATTGACTTCGCCGACGCCCAGACGGACATGTTGCGCGGGCTTGTCGGGTTGAATGTGAGTTTCGGATCCGACGGGTTTCTTTGCCCGAGGCGCTTTTGCGGCTGACGCTGAGTTTGCAGTTGAGGTGTTTCGCCGATGCGGAGGCGTTGCTGCCGAAGGTGCAGTATAAGGACGTGGATGGATGGGGGATGCTGAATCCGCCCTATTCGGTCGAGTGAGCCGCGGTCGAGGATATCGCGGCGTGGTGGACGGGGATTGGAGATCGAGACGGCGGAGGAGTCGGGTAGATCTATATCTAACGGTCTTTACCATTTCATCCGCTTCCGTCGCGAATTTCATCAGCTGGTTCTGGATTGGGTTTGCGGCGTGTTTATTGGGTGAGTCGGAGGCCTTTGTCTGGCGGATCTGAACCGTTGGATCAAGGGTTCGGGTCAAGTTGAGATGATGACGTTGATCTCTTGGATGGATTTTTTGACTCACTCCCCAGCGCCAAAATGTTTGCTGCTCTGGTTGTTTTGTTGGAAGGCGAAGAGCGTCCAGGTCTGCCTGGGATAGTAGATTTCTGACTCGATTTGGTCGAACTACGTTCAAGCCGGCTCACTGAGCTGCAAACAACTCGCTTCTGTGGAGATTCGCTGATTATCTGATACATGTCTTATCGAGTATACCGAATCTATCAGTTGGCGACGAGACGGCGCCGGAGTACTAAACGAAGCAGGAATAGTATACTAGTCAGGCCTGAATACTATAGTGAAGTAGGTAGGTGGATGGGATATGCCGTGAAAAGAAGAGAACGAGGGGACTTTGCGAAGCTGCTTTACGTGTTAGAATGGGGCGGGGGCGGGATATTCCTTCTGGAGTGTTTTGAGGGGTGGGGGTTGAGGAGTGAAGCGGTTGGGTTGGGGAGTTAGTTGCATGGACTGTGCGGTCTGAGATGAGAGGATTCTGTTTTAACTTAGTTGAAAGGGCTTTGCTGCGATGTTCTTGATTGAGTAGTGACGAGCCTCCCGTTTAAGCGTGATAGACCCCCCAATACCGGCAATTGGAGGCTGACCCGGAAAGCCTTATATAGATGGCGACATTACATTTTCTGGACAGTCCACCCGCATCTAGCGACATCTGAGCACCAGCAAAGTCTTGTCTTTCGAATTGCCCTGCAGTGGACTGGCTCTGGTTTTACCATAGGATAATCAGACATTCGATGGGAAGGATGATGACGATGAAAAAATGACAGTGATGATAATAATCATCTCCATCTTTCCGGCCTAGTTGATAGCGAAGTTCTCCTAAAGGGATCCTTACTTCTGAGTCCACAACAAAAAGGTACTACCAGTCTACTAGGGAAATGTCAACGATATCCATCATCAACAGGTCCACACACAGATGAATAGTAGAGGATGGTGACGCTACCGCTAAGCAACTTAGCTGCAGGACAGAGAGAGATCAAACAAATAACTACAATGGCAAAAGACACTAATCTCAAAGGCAATCGAACATTAGAGTAACTTTTCTAGACATGCCTATCAAAACGGGTAGTCGAATACTAACGTCATATGCTCGCAAACCAAAGATATATCCATGAATAGACGTCTGCTGAGTTGCCTACGTATCTCTTTTTGATCAAGGAACCACCTAGGTATCATCCTTGATAAGAAAATTGAGACAATCATCACTACTACCAGCTTCACGTGCAGACGCCTAGCAAGAGCCGGTGACAATACTACATACCAGCACCAACGTTACAGGAAAGCAAGAGAGGTGACTACAGCAAAGCCAACAAACACGATGAGCCCAAAATATGGTGACGTTGCCAATGGTTTCGTAGCTCCTAGACTTATCCATCGTGGAGGATAGTAGAGTGGTAGAAGCGAAGGAGTCGAAGTACGATATTGGCATAGATATACGCGGACTTGCCTCCGTGCTCTTCCCATGAAACTACCACTAATCTCGGAAATACAAACGTTGGTGATGATTATTATCATTGGCACGTCAAGATACAGCTGACGAGCCTAGAATAGTAGTACTCCTTCCTATGCGCAGAGTAGAAAGATCGAATGAGAGAGATTTAGCATGGTAGCCAGACACTGTTGACTAGTAACTAATACTGTTTTTGTGCTCGTAGCGATTACCCTCATAGACTTGTCCGGTAAAGGGGTTAAGGGAAGAGTAAAGGTATATGAGTAAAGCAAGATATATATAGGCATCTACCGAGACGCTCACGTGTTCTGTTCGAAGAAAGTGAGACTATGCTTAGAGCGCGAGATATGTTATAGATCATCATGGACACGTTCGGTTACCAACGACCAGCAAAGTCAGTGATGACGTCGAATACCAGTACTACAGGATGGAAAGACAGACAGGTAACGAGAATCAGCCGCCGTTGTGGAAAAAGTGGTGACCAAACTGACTTAGTGTCCATTGGGCTTTTTTGGTTCTTTCGCTGACCTGCTCGTCGAAGGCGGTGGAAAAGTAGATGCCCACAGGTCGAACTGGAGTGTGCCGGTATTTGCCCAGGGGCTCAAATGATTCTTTAGAGAATGACCACCCAATTAGAGGACCGTTTACAGGTCATGTGGTGCTTTTGGCCGTACTAGACGTGAAAACGTGCTTGGCAGCTTAGACATCGAGCCCAGAAGTAAGCGATATGGACAACAACAAGCAATTTGATGACTTTGGTATATCCCCGACAAATTGCATCCACCAGGTCTCATCACAAGAGCCCTACTCCTCCACAGCAGCAGCCTTCCTCTTCTTACTCCTCTTCTTCTTCTTCTTCCCATCCCGGATATCCACGCCACCCTCCTCCGCCCCGGCCCCCGCATCTGCGTCCTTCATCTCCACATCTCCCTTCTTCTCCTCCTTCTCCACCGGCGCACTCGGCAACACCTCCCAATTCGGTCCCGCCTCATCCCCAAAAACCTCCCTCCGCCACTCCCTCAACCTGGCCTTCTTCCCCAATTTCTTCCTATCCCTCCTCTTCTTCTCCTCATCCCTCCACGGCGCCATCTTCTTGAGTCCCGCAAACTGATTCAACTGCAGATCATCCGCCAGCAAGATATCCCTAGCCGTAAGACCGAAGCTCGTAGGACTGGTCTCGCGGTAGCGGAACCGCGTGGCGGCTTTGCTGGTAGACGTGCCGGAGGAGGCGGTGGCGAGGTTGATAGGGAGGTTTTGGTCGACGAGGGTTTCGATGAGGCGGCGCTCGCGGCGTGAGTCAGCCTTCGCGGCTGCTTTTTCCTTTTCGCGGTCTTTTTTGTTCTTGGGCTTCTTTTTGCTTGCGATTTCGGCATCCTCGTCAGGGAGCTCAACGCCGCCGTCCTCGTCGTCGTCAGATAGAGAGAATACGGGTTTCTCGGCTTCGTCGTCTGTGAAGTCGGGCGCGATGTCTTTGATGTCAATGTCGTCGTCCCAGGTCGGCTTCTTGGGTTTCTTCTTGCCGTCTGCGGTTTCCTCGTCGGACATGCCGTTGTCGGCTTCTTCGTAGTAGTCTTCGCCGAATCGTCGTTGCATTTCTTGGTCCCAGCGGTCGTCGTCCCAGTCTTGCTCGAGGACATCAGCCCACTCTTCCATTTTGAAGCCCTTTCCACTGAGACCGGCGGCCTCCTTGATCTTGGCGATCTTTTCCTCCATTTCCTCGATTTTGAGGCGTCTGAAACGCGCTTTTTCCTCCTCGCGCTCCTTCTTCTCGGCCTCCTTTCTCTGGCGCTGCAGCTCACGTTGTTTCTTCCTCCCGGACAGCTCTTCTCTACGGACGGTTTGTTTGGCGACCGCGTCACGGGCGTGGGTCATGAGCTTCTCGTTGGCAGTAGCAGGGTCCTCGAAGCGCATGTTGTAAGCCTGCTCGAACTCCTCCGCGCGGCGCTCCTCCTCTTCGTCGTCGGATTCCAACGGCGCATGAGCAGGGCCGTCGGTGACCCACGCACGAGCTGCCATGAAGTTTGACAGGAAGTTCTCGGGGTCCTTGTCGGCTTCTTCGACTTTCAGATCGACCTTCTTCGCTGGCGCTTCCGAAGCTCCATTCTCGACTACTTGGCCGGGTTTGCGCACCAGGAAGTCGTCGCCGGAGTCCTCGTCTCCAGACGCTGCCGCGTGCATCTCCTTCACGAGGTCATTCTTGAGCGAGTCTTGCTGCTGTTGGTAGGTGCGTGGCGGAGCATCCTCGTCCTCGTCAACGACAGCCTTGCCCTCCATCAGGTTCTTGCGATGGTAGTCGGCGAGAGTTATTGGCTTCTCCTTCTTCTCTTTCGGCGCGTCCTTATCAGGGTCGAACTCGGAGTAGAAGGTGACATTGGTATCGTAGACGCGCGGGTCCTTGGAACGGATGGCGTTGAGAGTTGCGGAAATCTCAGCGTCCAGGTCGGCGGTGGCCAGCTCTCCCTCGTCGTCCTCGGATTCGTCTGAGGAAGACTCCTCTTCGGACTCGGAGCTTTCAAGTGCTTTGCCTTTGCCCTTGCCCTTGCCGTATTTTTCCTCTACTACGGGAGAAGTCAGCCAAGATATGAGCAAAGCGGATAGCACACATACACCGTGCCAACTCTTCCCGCTTCTTGTTATGCTCGAAGCGTTTGGCGTAGTCCTCGTTGACGTTCAGAGTGATCTCCTCGCTCGAATCGTCGTCACTGCCGTCCATGAAGCCCAGCTTCGCCCTCTTTGCGGGACGGCCATCTTCGGCGGGGGCAGGCTCTCGCTCCTTGGCAGCTTTGCTCTTGGGTCTCGGCATGGTGTAGTATGTGCCGTGTGTTTGGGAGGCTGGAAGACTTCTGGCGCAGAATGTCGATTCTACAATTATTTTTCTGAGCTCCGGGGTGCATCGGCCCGACCTCTGCCTGACTCGTGTCGTCTGATCTCCCCCACCACAGGCTCCAGTCAGGCGAGTCATCGGTTCCTGGCTTTAAGCTCTGACGTCCAACTTGCTCTCAGTGGCTGTCGAGTCTCTCCCCCCGTTGCTTGACCAACAATACCGACAACTCTGTCACCACCAACCACTCACCTTCACCTTCATGCCATGAACATATTCGTTTAATACCTTTCTTCTTTCTTTTCCTCCTTATACCCCATGGCCGACGAGAACCGAGCAGCGCTGCCGCCGGCGCTTATGCCCGTCGTGAAGCCGCTGAGCTTGATGTCGGTCGCCTGTCGCGTGTCTCTCCTCAACCGCAACCGCTGACGCTTCTTACAGCCCTGTCGTACTCAAAGAAGCTGCCCTCGACAGTCCCACCTTTCGCGCAACCGTTTCGCATTTCGGCGACCAGATCGATGCCATTGAGCGGTGGCTGGAGAGCTTGGTCAAGGCCGCCACCAAACTCAGCCAGGAAGTCTCCACCTTGGAAAGCGTGGTGAACAACTTTGTCGCCCAATCTGCGCCTCCCCAACAGGTTTCGGAAGCTGTTCTCGACCATGATTATACGATCCTCGCCATCAAGCGCTACAGCGAGGGAGCACGCGAGTTCTGGAAGTCTACGCTGAGCGGCGTGAAAAGGGTTGACACGATTGTCGATCCGGTCAGAACATTTCTGCAGAATGACTTGCGGGGGCTCAAGGATACTAGGAAGACACTTGCTGCTACGCAAAAGGAGTTCGATGGCTTGATTGCACGGTATGCGGGTCGCAAGAAGACTGAGGAAGCGTCGTCCCTTCGCGAGGATGCTTTCCAATTGCACGAGGCGAGGAAGAGCTACTTGAAGGCTTCGATGGACTTCTGTGTCATGACGCCACAAATAAAAATTACGCTCGACAAGTTGCTGGTCAAGATATTCTCGGACCGTTGGCGGGAGCTCAAAGCGTCTCGGGAGCCTACCACCAACATCTTCACGAAATACTCCAGTGAGATGGATCGCGTAAGGGGCTGGAGCCGTGAGATGGAGAATGGAGAGAGAGTATTCAAAAGGGAGCTTCACATGGCTAGAAAGCAGCTGGAAGAAAGCGCAGAAAATGGCATAAGACCTTCTCGCGAACTGGACGACTATTCCATATCTACTGTTCCGTACCTCGGCTCTCAGGGCCTATCTACCTCGAACCTCCAATCTCCGGCGAAATTACCTGGATCGGAGAGAACTGAGAAGCAAGGATGGCTGTTTGAGCGGACGATAACCGGAAAGCCTGCAAGAACCATCTGGGTCAGGCGTTGGTTCTTCGTGAAGAATGGCATATTCGGCTGGCTTGCACATGGTGCCCGTTCAGGCGCGGTTGAGGAATCGGAGAAGACCGGTGTCCTGCTTTGCGGAGTCCGACCTGCCTTCCAGGAAGAACGCCGTTTCTGCTTTGAAGTAAAGACAAAAGACAGGACAAACATCCTCCAGGCGGAAACTCAGTCTGAGTTGATGGAATGGCTTCAGAGTTTTGAGGCCGCGAAACGGAACGCACTGGAGGATCCAGCGAGTACGGACGATCTTGAGATGGGCATCGATGCCGCTTTTGCGATCACAGCACCAGTTGCCCCCGAATTCGCGGCTAGGAATCCGGATGGCCATGCGCATCATGGCAGCGATGAGGCCTCCGCTATGGAACGTTCGGGCACTCTGCCTCTACCAGATCGTGACCTCCCGTCGAGAAGCAGTTTTGACGTCGGAAAGCGAGTGGTGTCCGGGGACCGAGAGGGCGAAAGCAGTCGAGACCATGCTGCCAGAATCATACAGAAGCTCGACCTGCATCGCAAACAGCCTGCGGGGCCACAGCTCACTGGTATTCCCTCTGCCCCAAATCCATCCACGGGTATAGCTGGTCTCATCTCCGCGAGCCACAACATCCACAACCTTCTTCCCGTCGCCCCACAGTCTGCACAATCATCATTATCTGCTGATGCACGCCTCGCCATGATGCCTACTAGCAGCTTGGCGCCCTCGACACTGGCAGCTCCTCCTGCTTCGACGAATCTGAGCAAAGCTGCTGTGATCGTAAGTGGTGAGCGTGGTGTTGGTATCGGCCGTCCGGATGGGGGAATGCCTTCAGGTATTCTAGCGAACCTGTGGGGTTCATCTAACTGGGGTCACTTCAATCGGTTGGAGAGAGGGGAACTGAAACTGCACACGTCCCATGCGCCTCATCCAGCTTTAGGTCCGATACACAGAGCAGCTACTACGTTAGAAGGCCCCCATGACACGCCTGCAGATTCGACAGGAGGATCAACGACTGCTGTCGCGAAGTCCAAGCATCGGAAGACCATGAGTCTTGCCTCGGATCCTTCCAAACTTGACATACAGCGCCCTGTCTCAGCACCAGAGGATTACCCACCATATTACCCTTTGCCGCTCAGAGCCCAGGATGCCCAATTTAGGATGCTTTTCCCAGCTGTACCACGCGAGGAGAAAGTGGTGCTCGTGTTCAGGGCGACCTGGGCTCCAGATGAACAGCAGGAGTTTCCCGGCAGAGTTTATCTTACGACCGCCAACATCTACTTCTACAGTAACCACATTGGCCTCATCCTGATCACGGGCTTCGAACTTGCGACGATTGAAGATGTGACGGCGGCGCCAGGCAAGGACTGTGATTTCCTCTTTGTGCACCTCAAAGAAAGCATTGGTACCGACAGCGCCACTCGCATTACCATCAAGACATTCCTCGAGCCCCTCAAGCTTCTCCAACGCCGTCTCAACTTCCTAGTCCGAAACGCAGCGGCCGACGAACCTGCCGAGCTCGAGGAAGTCGTCAGGGCTCTCCTCAAAATGGAGAACGACGACTCCGCAAGCCCTGGAACAGAAAGCTGGGAAGATGTATCTGCTCTTGATACGCCCATAGACGGAGCCAGAGACGGCAGCAATGTCAAAGCTAGCCTCCGAATCGATGGCAATCTCTTTGCCGATCCACGCTTGCCGCGTCGCAATCCAACACGCTTCAAGCTTCCATCTCAACCAGTGAAGTTCTCGCCCCAGGGAATGACTCGACTCGCCACAGAGCGCGAGTTCGACATCAGCGCCAAAGCCCTCTTCCACTGCATGTTCGGTGATAAGAGCGCCGTCTTCCAGATGCTCTGCCGCGAGCGCTGGGCTCAGCGCATCACTCAGGGACCATGGAAGCAGCCAGACCAGGGTCTTCTAAAGCGCGAGTTTGTGTACCAAACACAGCAGGATCCAGACAACGACATAACCGACTATCAAGTCATCGAAGTCCTCAACGATCACCTCTGCTACGTCGTCACCCACAAGCAAACGCCGTGGTACCTGCCTCACAGCAAAGACTTCATGCTTGTCAGCAAAATGGTCATCACGCACCACTCGAAGAGCATGTGCAAGTTAGCTATCTGGAGCAAAATCGAATGGATGAAGCGGCCGCCTTTCGTCGCCAACATGCTTGAACGGCAAGGGTTGGAGGACCTCGAACTCGAGGCGCAAGACCTTACAGATGTGATCGCGGACCAAGTCCACAAACTTGGCAGCAAGTCTCGCACACGAAAATCAGTCCAGATCTTCGGCTATGTCGGCCACGCAACTGCAGCCGCGCAGGTATCCTCCGATGACATTCCAGCACCCACAAAAGAGCGCAAATTCAAGCTCGTCCAACGCAACATGGCAAGCATGGTCCTCGACATGGGGTCTGCCCTCGCGGCAACAGTCGTCTCCATGGCCATCGGATCGCTCACCACGCTTCTGGGCGCCTTATTCAAAGTCTGCACAGCGCACTCTCTGCTCCTCGGACTGCTGTTGTTCAGCAGCGGCATGAACATGATCTGGAGTTACAGAGACACGATCACATGGTGGCAGGAGCGCAGCGCCGGGAAGTTTATGGCCAGAATGGGCGTGACGCCGGACGTGGTGATGACGAAAGCGGTTTACTTGAGGGATATTGAGGATGTGTTTGCGAACGATACGATGGGGTTCATTAATGCGTCGACGGAAGCTGCTGGGGATAGCAGTTGGTTAGTCGCCCTCCCCCTCTCTCTCCCCAAAGACCTTTTGCTAATTTTTTGTTTTCTGTGCAGCCACCAAACATTCACCCACCTCCTCACCACGGATCCCCACTGCCCCTCCCCGGGTAACCGCCTGTCCCCCTCCTCCCCTCACCTTACCCCCTCCACCCGCAGCACGGCGACGCGCCTCCACCGCACGCGCGAAAACCTAGCCGCTTACCGCCACGACCTCCTGGTTGCGATGCGGCTTGTCAATCGGGTAGAGAGGGAGGTGCTGGAGGCGGAGTGGGAGAATTGGGTTATGGATGAGGTGGTTAGGTGTCGTCGGGTGGGCGAGATGATTAGGGTTAGGGGAGGGGGTGATGAGTCGGTTGAGGGGCTTGGGGATGTGAGGGAGGGGTGGAGGAGTTATTGTGGCAGTTGCGTGGGGGAGGTGGAGAGGTTGGGGAAGGGTGTGGGGTTTGTGGAGGGGCGAGTGAAGAGGGAGTAAGAGGAGGAGGATGAAGCAGCGTCGTAATGAATGGGGGTAATGAGGCGTTGGTGGGTGATGCTGGGTTGGGGTATATAGGTGTACAGTCACAGAATGAATGACCAAAATAATGTATGCTCTGCCCGGACACGCGGAAGTGGCGTTTGTTATTACCGACCGGGAGTTTCTGTATTGAGTAATATAAGTAGTTAGATCGCGCAGGAATCGTTGGAACTTTCAACCAAGCTGTAGAGATGTCATCTCCAATCAAACTACTCCTCACTATATATATGATTGTCAGCGGCGAAGCTACGAATGGACATCCCGCCGCCATGACTCTCAGTCTGCGCACCAAAACCCGAGCAGACTGGAGTGATATTTGGAGACTGGGTTACTCGTCGTCAACGCTAGGAGATTACAGGTTCTACCGACACCCATCACCGACACATCATAATGCAACACATCAACATTTTCCACCCAAGCATCCTATTACTACCACCAAGGCAGATGGATTCTACGGACGACTAATCAAAGCTGCTAAGACGTCAAGTTCAGACTGCCTTGAGAAGTCTGTCTTTCAAGTGATTAGAAATTCCATAACTTCAAGCGCTTTCTGTATATACCTTCCAACGTGACTCCACAGCTTGAATCTTGAAAGCTGATTGGTCCATTGCAGCTAGTCTACATGTCTTACTTAGTGCCTAAACTCGCATAATACTAAAAATCCGCTCGTTAACTAGTACGTTCCTCCTAAACTATTCCTACAGTAAAGCACTCGGCGCTGGAGACAATCTCCGTGGAGCTGTCGAACTTTTCAAAGCTTTAGTAGGATGTAGCATAGAAGTCCTGCACTCCTCATTAGGAGAATCAACTAAAAGCAATCACCGATGAAATCGATGATAAGCTACACTAACTTTCCCTAATCATGCAAGATGTCTTCATCGGCAAGGCATACGGATTCCGCAGAGGAATAGAGTTTAGGTCAAACCTGCTGTGTTCTGTACCAAGATGCCGAAATGGCATGTATCGCAAGTTGGGAACGCGAAGACGAAATTTGTAAAGCGAGTCTAATGTGAAGGCAAAGTTCGAGTCCGTTGAGGAGAAGTTTTATATACCTCTATTCCTAGAGCTTGGATCCTGCAGGTGATTCATTGACTCGCCGGCCGCTAGTAGACTGTAGTCCTCCCTCTCTTCCTTATTACCTACAGTATAACCTAGTTTACCTTTCTCTCATTACCCTGCGCTATTTTCAAACAACTAAGCTCCCCTGCTCTACACATATTTGCAGACGGCCTGTCAAGCGCTGCAGAGGATTTCAACATCGATACTGAGTTCTCTTAGGCGTTAAATGCTAGAGTTGAGCACTGAAATAATCACCGGGTGCTTTTAGTGACGGCTATTAGCGAATAGAAAATTGATAATGATCCTTATGGACAATACTTAACATTGCAAAAACCCGTTGTCGGCCGGGCATATAACCTTTATGGGCAGTGACTCAGATTGGGAGCTAAGTGCTAGGGTGCTGAAATCGAAGTGCGGTGTCTCGGTGACATGTAGGTATTATGATATCATTTCGATCCTAGTAGTTAATATCGAGTTGGATGTTAATGTATAACCGGACTCTAAGTAGTCGTATTTTCTTATATCCCTCTATTGAAAGTGACTTCTAGATAGCATAATAATTGGTCTACTTCTCTTAGTGATTGCTTAAAACCCTCTACCTTGACCTTAAAACCGCGCCTAGTATCCAACCTCCCCTCACTCAATGCACAATCTTCCAACATCTGATTGTCAGCGCTGGACAGCATTCATTCTATTCGGATTAGATACACCGACTAAGATATAATAGTACTAAAATATGCGAACTACCTGCGAGCGCAATCACTAATGGTGAACACTAAATCCCTTGCTAAGGATGTCGCTGATAACCCGCACTAGCAAAATCCATGATGGCTCGCATTAGCCCTTCCCAACAATGCGCAATTCCGTATCAGCGAGTCCGTAGAAAGCCGAAATGAGATCGAGAGGTAAGCACGCTAGAGATGAAATGACGTCTGTTTGCCAACCTCGACTGCTTCGACCTCGATCAGTCCGACGACGTTCGAGCTTCTTGGGCGATGCAAAGCCCAGATCCTTATATACTTCCATCAAAAATCTGCAGTCCAAAAGTCGTATGCTGATTGGTTCAGCTTTCTTACCTCATACCTATCACCCTCAATCTACTAGATTTCATCCTGACCTTCGCCTTCCGACTAGCATGCGCATTCCCGTGGAGCTAGCGGCCACTTATGCCGAGATTATGGTAAAAGTATAAGTAGAGGCTACGTAAACCGCTGAATCCGTCAATCAGGTTGGGCAGATAATGTCTTGGAGGTCGTCTTCAGCTAGGATTTTTCAGAGCTGCAAAGCATGTCGTCGAATAGCGTCATTCGCTAGGAGCTAATCCCTAGGGTCTACCGCAGAGGTCCTGACTAGATAGCTTCGCTGATAGTAATTACTAAGAAACTATGGGATTAATATAGGGCACGGGCCACTATGGCCCGCGCCGTGCAGAGTCTGCATACATCTTCGTAGCCTCCAGATAGCTTTTCCTCGATATACAACTACATATCCATCGATTCCTTCATAGTAGCTGCGATTACTAATTAAGTGTACTAAGTTCTTACACGCTTGCTATACTACTAATTGCCTTATAATCTTCGCTAGACCTTCGTTTTCTACCGAAAGCATTAGACACCTGATAACTCGGTTATATTATACTACTATCACCCCCCTCTAGAATAGTAACTCGATTAGGAGCAGGGTACGCCCGACTAGAGGACGAAGCCTCTCCCGAGGACTAGCTCCTAGGTAACGATTAGTAATTCCAGGATAGCTTAGAGCTACTCCGCGACGAACGCGATGATCGACTAGTAGCCTAGGAGGCGGAGCTAGCGAGCCTAAGGGCCTCGTAAGCGTAGATAATAGTACGACTCGACGCGCTTTTGGCTAAGGAAACCGAACGCGAAGCCACCGCTTACTAGACTAACGAGGTCCGTGGCGGGAACCCTAGGGTTGCGACCCTAGGCGCTAACACCGCTAGAGTAGAGGCTTATAATAGCGGGAACCCTAGGGTTACGACCCTAGGCGCTAATAACACCGCCCATGACAGCGGGAACCCTAGGGTCGCGACTCTAGGTAAAAGATCCGCTAGGCCTATCATGGCTAGCGGACATAACACCGAGGAATAGGCCCGAAGTATAGTATCCGCTACTACCCCGTCGGACGTTACCTTACTAAGGGCTTACGACGAGTAATACCCTCTATCGCGCTAGGCGATAGAGAATATTATTAGAGACTTTACGCGGAAGTACTTATCGACCCCGGCCCTAGGCGTAGGAGTAGCACCGTCGCTATACGGTCGTCCTACCCCGAAGCCGGATACTGCTATGATTCGGACGATACTACTCTAAATCGGCGCTACGGTGCTGGATTAGAAGAGTTTTCGCTTTAAAGTAGCGGAAAGTAAATAGCTCTAAGGAGCGAGTTAGTAGAACGAGTAGTAGTCTATCCTCTATAGCGCCCTCGATTGCATTAGGTGGCTGCCTAAGCACGAGTATAGGACAGGGCTCTTCTCTAGAGACGAATCCATACTGTCGACCGCTATCTTACTTAATACTAAGGGTCTAGCTAACACGATTGCCCTTAGCCACCGTGGGCGCGGGATAGCTATACTATTAGCGCTACGAAACACTTTCGAAGTAAGCGATAGGGATCGCTACCGGGAGAACGCCTGGAAGCTCCGCTCCATAAAATAGGACGGTAAGGATGCCCCTAAGTTCGTCGTAGACTAGTAAATAATCGTGTAGGACGTTATAATAGATAATCCCGCGATAAACGACGAACAGATTAGGACTAACTTCCTACACGCTATTAACACGAATACTAAATCCGACCGATAGGTGAAGGATATTATTCACGAGCTCTACATCGTTAACCTTACGTCCTACTAGTGCTACGAGCGCTTCTCCCGCGAATTCGACTACAAAGGATCCGGCTCGACGTATAATCTAGGCCGCGGCGGATCCTAGCCGCGCCCTACTTACTGGAACTGCGGATAGAAAGGCCATAAGAAACCGTGGTGCCCATAATACACGATCGGTAACGGGTACAAATACAAGCCTAAGGAGGTAGAGAGCGACGAGGGAGGCACTAGTAGCCTAGTAAACACAAAGGGTGCTAACGGTCACGCCGCCGAGGGAGGCTAGAAGGTAGGTAACTTCTACCTCTACGGCGGCGCGCTAGAGGTGTACTTAACGTCTAACTAGAGCTTAAGCTTACTCTTCGACACCGGTAGCGACGTCTACGTCACGAACGACCTCGCCGACCTAGACCTAAGCATAATTATTACCCTTAGCGCGTCCTACCCCGTTAACACCGGCGCAGGCCCCGTGTACGCCACGCACGCGGGTATAGTAGACCTTCGGATCGTCTAACCCGGTAGTAACGGCTCTACCTACACCGTAGTTTCGCTCCTTAACACCCTATACATCCCTAGATTCCTAATCAAGATTCTATCTAGCGACCTTATGTACCGAGCTAGGGGCGAGGTAAGGAATAACGTGCTCCTAGACCCTAAAGGAACGGCGATTGCGGACCTTAATCCGAGCCGCCGGGGCTGTCTTTTGTAGTAGTACGGTAAGACCGAACCGCTTAAAATAATAGTACTAGCCGCCCTACCCGCGATAGCTACCTACTACGCTACGTTTCCGGGTCACGTTACTAACTTCGAGGTCGAGCACCTTACTACCGTCCTCGCCGCCCACGAAGAAGATGGGGGCGCCTACTAAATGACGGACGAACTCACTAGAACGCTTATCCTTTAGCATAGACGGCTAGGCTACTGTAGCCTCGATAGGCTCCGTAAAACCGTGAAGTTAACTACGGGGATTAACATCCAGGCATCCTTGCTCGAGGCACTGCCCTGCGAGGCGTGCGACTAAGCAAAGATTGTGAAAATCGTGAGCAAGGACGCTATTAAGCCTACTACCTTCGCCGGCGAAGTTATCTACTTCGACCTAGGCGAGCTTAAGCTAGAAACCGTCGACGGTAACAAGTACTTTAGTCTACGCACCGACTAGTACTCGCGGTACCGATAGTTCACCGCTTATAAGTAAAAGAACGATATCCTAGCCGACCTAAAACATACTATCGACGCACTTAATTTATAAATTACGCCTCGATAAGTCTAGCGCCTATAAGTTAATAGCGCACGAGAACTAACCGCGGAAGGAGTATCTATAAAGCTTACGGACTTCGAACTCTTCTACCGCGATACCTATATTAAGCTAGCAATTTCGGCCCCTCAAAACTACTACTAGAACGGCGTCGTAGAGCGAGGGATACGCGTTATCCAGGACTCCGCTAGAGCAACGTCTATCTAAATGCGCATCCTATCCTGTTTCTAGGACCGCCTTATAGAGGGGACTACGTACGTTACTAATCGGACTACCTCTAGTAGTATCCCCGCTACGGAGACTCCGTACTAACGCTTCTTCGACTCGTTAGCGCGTGGGGGCGTATCTACCGCTAGCGACGATACAAACGCCCTAACTACTAAGGATAGGGGCGTTATATCGGCGAACGTACTAGACGTATCATACCTAAGGATCCTAGGCTCCGTGTGCATAGTGTACGTAGAGTAGACGTACCGAGTTAGCGTAGAGAAGCTTAAACCGCGCGGTGTAAAAGGGATTTTCCTCGGGTACGCCGGAGGATATAACTACCACGTGTGGCTAATTAACGGTAGCCGCTAGGTTAGGACCCCTAACGTTATCTTCCACGAGGATCGAGGACTATAACCGGCGATTACCTATCCACCGTAAACGCCTGCCTAAGCGGTACGAGTACTAGAAATCGTAGATCCCCGGGAAATTATCCGATTACTACTACCCGTAGTGTAAAGGAGGCTCCGCTACCGTAAAAGTAAGCCTAAGGGATACGTTAAGAGTAATAACCTTAACGTCGACGAAGAGGTCGTTACTAACGACGAGAGCGGCTAGCTTCGGCTAAAACGTAGCCGGCCTAAGAAGACGTATAGGGACGTCTACGCGCCCGAACTATTTACACTAGACGAGACGTTCGCGTACGCTATAGAACAAGTCGACGCTAAGAACGTAGCTAAGGTAGACTACTCCTGGGCTAACACCCTCGCTATAGATAGCTTAGACGATACCCTAACCTTTGCAGTAGCGATAGCCGGACCCGAGGCCACTAAATAGGCGAAAGCCTACTCTAAGGAGATTATATAGCTTATCGAATCCGGCACGTTCGAATTCGTCGAATAAACCGCTACTAATAACCTTATCTTAGCGAAGTAGGTTCTCCGTAAGAAGTACCTCGTAGATAGCACCTTAGACAAATATAAGGCGCGCCTAGTAGTAAGGGGTTTCACCTAATAATTCGGTATCGACTACTTCGAGACGTTATCGTTAATAGCGCGAATAACTAGCTGGAGAATACTACTCGCACTAGCCGTAATCCATAACTAGTACGTTATACAGGTGGATTTCATCGGCGCCTACCTAAAGGGAATACTCCACGAGGTTATCTATATAAGGCTCTTCCCCTTACTTAAGAAGTATATCGAGTAACTAGACCCGAGCGCGCGACCTATAGGCTAGCACCGCGGCTGCGTTATCTACCTGCGTAGGCCGATCTACGGCCTGAAATAATTAGGAGTAGAGTAGCAAAAGTATATCCGCGAGAAGCTAAAGAAGCTAGGGATCACGGCGCTCATAGTAGACGAAGTAGTATACGCGTCTAAGTAGGGTATAGAGGTGCCTAAAGTCATAGCCGTATCTTACGTGGACGACTTTATGCTCGTAGGACCTAATAGGGGCTTGATTAACCGCACGATCGTAGCCCTTAGTACTATAGTCGAACTTACTAACCTCGGGGACGCAAAATAGTACCTAGGCGTCCGCCTTACTAGGGAGGTAGATAGGGGATTCCTTCTCGACCAAGAGTAGTATATCACTAAGGCGCTCGAGGCCTTAGAGATGACCGACTACCGCACCGCTAGTACGCCCTTTGAACCTAGTAACCTAAGCGTTCTGGCAGAGCCGACCGATAACGCGACCGACGACGCGACCGATAATACGATCGGAAAGAGCTTCCGCTATATCCTCGGCAAGTATAACTTCGCCGCTAATACTACAAGGCCTAATCTCTCCTTCGCCGGATTAACATAGGCACGGGTAATAAGTAAGCCTACTATAACCTAACTAGCCGGGCTAAAGCGCGTCCCGTGCTACGTTAAAGGAAGACTATCGCTAGCTATTAGGTACTAAGTAAACTACCGCTATAAGTAATTCGGCGAACTCGGTCTCCACGGTGTATACGACTCCTCCTTCGTAACTAACCTATCTACCGCTCGCTTAAATAGCGGGATTATCTTCTTTATAGGAGGAGGACCCGTAAGCTAGAGCTTACGATTATAAAGCACGGTGGCGCTAGGGATATCCGAGGCGGAATACTACGCCCTATACGAAGTAGTAAAGGAGGCGGTATGGATTCGTATATTCCTTGAGGAACTACACCTGATGCCAGCGGGGCCAATCCCGCTACTAGGAGATAACACCGGCGCCCTAGTCTGGGCAAACGGCGGACCCGACCCTAAGGCAAAGCGATATATTAGAGTTAGAGAAAGGTACGTTAACGGCGAGGTCTAGGAGGAGAACGTTAGGGTGTAGTACGTAGAAACTATAAGCAACGCTGTAGATACTCTTATAAAGCCCCTCGGACTATAGATACACGAGAGGGGGCTTGCGTTACTAGGGTTAGTTAACCATAAGGAGGCAAGCGAGCTGTAGTAAGATGGGTACTATAAGGAGGTTTTTCAGCTCTACCACTAGACCTGTTTTCGGTCTGTGGTATGGGGGCGTATGGGATTGATATAGGGCACGGGCCACTATGGCCCGCGCTGTACAGAGTCTGTACACATCTTCGTAGCCTCCAGATAGCTTTTCCTCGATATACAACTACATATCCATCGATTCCTTCAGAAACCCTTGTGATGACTAATGTTAGAATTTCTCAAAGATGCGAAGTGTCTCTATTATAAAGGAATATGGATCCTGGAATACTGGAATAGAATGCGTTCGAGTCAAGCAACATATTGCAAAAACGTGTGTTTGTCTGATTTTGAATGGTTCGGCGTCAATCTGTGGCTTGATCATTCGGAGTGAGCCACATCAGGTGTTCATGTCTTCCGAAACCTTTCATCGCACTCTGTGATATCCCGCCATCCGAACTTCGCGGCCTCAAAATGACCAATCGACTCTACTCCTCTTACTCACCATTCATCATCACTCACCATATTCACCTCTCGCATTCCGTCCGTGCACCACCACATCGGCCCGTCGGGGAGCCTCGGAGGATGTTCCCCCGACGAAGCTCCATTTTTGATCCTCACTCAACTTCCGCGCTGCCCACCAGAGAAAAACGTGAGAGGCATGGGTTGCGGACCCGGTGGTTTAAGTGAGCCGCGGAGGAAAGAAGGAAAAAGAAATATCGTTTTGGAATCGCGGTTGAAATTTTGGAGAGAGCCGACGGGTAGCTCAGTGCAGGAGGAGGTTTTAGTGGTTCTTGGAGGATGGGTGAGTGAGTGAGATGCGGTCGATGCGGGGTTGGGAGGGAAGGATGTTGAGGCAGTTGATGGTGATGGTAGTGGTGGTGTTGAACTGTCGCGCGAGAGGTACTCCGTAAAGCCGGCGGCGAGTCAAGTAGTGGGCGAGAGGATCACTCGGAGTGAAGAACGAAGAGTCGCGGGAATTTGATGCGCGCTCGCATGAGGAAGTTGTAGAGAGGTAGGATGTTACCTGTTCGTAGCTGCCCAACATGCTCGTCCTTGCTCACCACTAACTACCGTAGCAGATGCAGCGAATGGCCATGTCTCGAGCAACGCGGTGACCAGAAAGCGACGGGACGAGTAGCTGCGATTTATCAGCAGAGAGCGTCGCGACCGATATACGTACAGAAACTCTGACGTTGTCGCGTTCTTTTAGCCAAGAAACAGATTCCAAGCGTCGTCGTCGTCAAGAAAAAAAGATGGACGTGAAATTAAACACACTCCAAAAATAGCGACAAAGACCATCTCACCCCCTCCTGAACGGTGCTCGCGCCGCCCTAGTCGCCCTCCGCGATCGACGGCGCCCGAGTGGGTCCTCATATATCGATTTCATTGCAGCTCTCTATAGCGGTTCCCGGCTGCAAATCCCACTCCCACCACCACAGCAACCGCGCGTTCAGTCTTCTGCTTTGTGAGATGTGAGGGGGGATGAGCTTTAGCAGGAGCCTCAAACTGGTCAAGGAGGCCCCTATCGCGATGGATATTTTTAGCAGGAACAGATGACAACCGCGCTTGATGTCATCTGTGCCAGGCTGGCCGGGGACCGGGAAGGTGCGGGTACGCGGATGTGAGTGGTAGCGAGAGTAATGAGGTAGGGTCTCTCGACGATTGAAATGTCGGCGGAGAGTCGTAGGTGATTTCGTAGGCGTTTGATTGAGGCTGTGTGGAAGGAACGGCACTGGCTTGCACTGGGTTCCCTCCCGCTTACGGCAGTCGATGCCTTCATATTTGCGGTCAGCGTGGCTGTGAATGGAAATCCCGCTCCGGTGAGCCATGATCTTAATACTAGATAGTTACGGGCTGGCTCTCGGCGGAAGCGCAAGCTCGTACGATTAGGAGCACTCTGCCCCGGGGCAGATCATCGTGAGGACAATTGAAAGTCAGATAGCGCCGTCGACCGTGGAGCTTGCTGCTTGCCTTTGCCTTTGAGGATGCTGTCTAAGGTTGAAGTACTTGAGTCTACTGCCACTGGTCCTGTACGTATTCGGCAAGCATAGGGAAAGCGGCAGACGAGCTGACGGGCCCTGAGGAAACTAGTTGCGACATTCAAGCTCGTTTGTTGATCCCGTTTGATGTGTCCAGAAGAAGCCGAATCCAGTAAGCCTGAAACACTAGTCACATGCTGCGGTCTTCGCTAACGTTGGGTAGCTATGTCGGGAGAATACCAGCTTTCCATCATTCTCTATGACCAGGACGGCGAGTCCATTGACGGGTCCCACTGGGGTTTGATCTTCCACATGGACGACAGCGAAGTCGGCAACCTGTTTCATGTCACTCTCTTGGACCCGAAACTGCAAGTGTATCAGCTCGACCAGCGTCACGGTTATCTGATACATAGCAAGAACTCGAGTGGCTATTTCAATGTCGCACGGATTTCGCAATATCAATGCGTGTGGGCAGCTGGCATCATCGAGAAAGAGACGATTCCTGTTGATGCAACAGCAACTTGCAAAGAATGGGTTCTGAACTGCCTCATTTCTCTCGAGGTGGAGGAACTCGTGCCAGCGGGGACTTCCTTGTGGTTGGAACCTCTTCTCAAGCTTCCGCTTGAAGACATTGTGGACCGACTTGAAGACAAGTGGCACTGTCTCAAGAGTTGATTGCAGGCGCCGAGGGCCTGGTTCAGCTGGGTCTTTGAAGGCGATGCAAATGAGCTGGCAGATGGGACCAAATCCGAGTTACCGAAAACGTGCTCGTCGATCCATCGCCATCCGTACCAAGTAAGTTATTGCCCATAGGAAGCTCTGCGAGACAGCGCTGATAGATTGGCACAGCCTTAACCGCGGCAATCCCAATGATCATGGCAAGAGACATGATTAGCCGTCGGAAGATTCGCGAGAGCGCATCAAGAATGACAGAATATCGAGCAAGGCCGATCAAACCAATAGAGGAGACGAGCCGGGCACATAATGACAGTATGAACAGGTAGTTGCGGTAGTATCAGTAAGGCTCACTAGGTCTTTTCGACATTTGCGACTGTGAAGGGCAAGGGGGAGAAATCGGTGGGTGAGGTTAATGGTCGATCGGCCAAAGAGGAAAAGAAGAGAAGGTAATCAATAATCGTAATAGACCATCGGATGGCCAAAGCAATAGGTTAGAGAAATCAGAGTTCGTGAAATCCACCCATCTGGGCTAGCTCAAATTCCGATCTTGTGTCTGTTTGCTTGTGAGGTGGTTGCACTGATTCGATCTTCTCAATCGAACATCTGCCGCACGTTCAGGTTGATCCTCTTATTGGTCATCCAGCCCTTCCAATGGCTGTAATCACTCTGGGGATCATCAGGGCTTGTTATTATCCCCGGCATCGCTGGCCAATCTTGTAGCCATGACGGGCAAGTGTTTGGGACGATCTGCGGTACGCCATGCCATGCGAAGCGGGAGGGTCCCGACATGTAGACCGCGTCCCCAGATCGCAGACGCACGGCCAGGATTCTCTGGCCATCGTCTTCCTCCGCATCTTCGCTGTCGCTGGGGCCAAGCCCAATGACAAAAATGCCGTCACAGCCGATGCTTATGCTGACAAGGCCTCGTTCGCATTCTTCGCTCACGTCTCGATGCATGCTGAGAGTGTCTCCAGGGGAGTAAAAGTTGACAATAGCAGCTTGTGCCTTCATGTCAGGGAAGAGATCCTCTAGTAGCGTGCCAATGTCCGGGGGAAAGGGGGGAGGAGTGGACGATGGGTAGACCTTGTGCGTCCAGTCATACTGGCCACCTAATGTGACCCAGCGGAGCTTTCTAGAAAGAAATTGCGTGATGGAAAGGGGTTTGTGGATGGTGGGGTCCTTTGGAGAAAACAATGGCTCAGAAGACGGAGCAGTGCTGAAGAAAGAAGGTGGAGTGTCTGGATAAGGGACGTCATAGTGCAAGTGCACGTTGGTTTGGTGCACTTGGTTTGACAGGTCTCTGTGGATTAGCCGTTCAAGGAGAGTCCGCTGAACGTGCGGAGGGAGCAAGGCGGGCACGATGTGGAGGCCTGGCAAGATCAGAGGAGTGGCGGAGGTAAACAAATAAAGGCGTCCTACCGGGGATGCTGGAGTCTTCGTACACGGACACGGCGCCGTCATTGGGTCCGCGATCCGTGCCGCTGTCATTGCTAGCACTTGGACCGTGAGTCTCAAATGTCCTGAAGGCTTCATCCAGTTTGGATTGCGAGAAGACTCTGACCTGCCGCAAGTGATCTTTGGTCCCGTCTCTGCAGAGGTCGAGGAGGTCCGGGTCGTGGTCCAGCGCCTCCGCCTTCATCTTCTGGTACCGCTTGTACACATGGCGGATGCAGTCCGGCGGTCTTTGATGCGCATCGAGGACGCGCCTGTCTCCCATCCGTTGCGGCGCGGCGGGATGCTAACGTTAACTGATGCTGTGGTGAGATGCCGACGTGCGCTGGCAATCAGCTGAGATGGCGACGAGACGTGTGTTTGGGTGTTGCAGGCTGGCCCTCGTCGCCGCGTGTTGAAGTTCGCCGCCAAGCCTTTCTTAGCGCGACTATTTATGCCGCTGTGTTTACATGCATTTTACTAACGTTAGCAGCTCCGCCCTCACGACCGCCCAAATACACCACCACCGCCCCTCCACTTCCCTCGGTGGGACACAAAGACTACTAACCCACAGCAGCTCCTCCGCCCTCTCTCCTCCGGCCATCGACTCCAGCAGCTCAAGACGACGAGCGCCACTTTGCCGCCGTTGAGTGCTTCTTCCCCGCAAGGACCCCACAACTCAGTCCATTCCACCTCCGTCGCCAGCTCTCTCCACGCATCTGTACCCGCACACCACCGCAGCCATGGAGAACTACCAGAAGATGGAGAAGATTGGAGAGGGTGCGTCTTACTGCCTCGCATCGGATCGTTCGCTCGGAGAGCAAACAATCGGCTGACACCGTGGCCAACAGGTACCTACGGAGTTGTCTACAAGGCGCGCGACCTTTCGACCAAGGACCAGCGCATCGTAGCCCTCAAGAAGATCCGTCTCGAAGCCGAGGATGAAGGTGTCCCTTCCACCGCCATCAGGGAAATCTCCTTGCTCAAGGAGATGAATGACCCGAACATTGTCCGCCTCCTCAACATCGTGCACGCCGACGGCCACAAGCTGTACCTTGTCTTCGAGTTCCTGGACCTGGATCTGAAGAAATACATGGAGGCTTTGCCCGTCAGCCAGGGCGGTCGCGGCAAGGCGCTGCCTGATGGGTCTGGCAATGCGTTGCAGCACTTGGGTCTGGGCCCGGACATGGTCAAGAAGTTCATGAGCCAGCTGGTCGAGGGCATCCGGTACTGCCACTCTCACCGCGTCCTGCACCGCGATCTCAAGCCGCAGAATCTTTTGATCAACCAGGAAGGCAACCTGAAGCTTGCGGATTTCGGTCTTGCCAGGGCGTTCGGTGTGCCATTGAGGACGTACACCCACGAGGTAAGCTGGCATCATGCTCAGATGGACTTTTGGCTGTGCATAACTGATCGTTGCTAGGTCGTCACGCTTTGGTACCGTGCTCCGGAGATTCTCCTTGGTGGTCGTCAGTACTCTACCGGTGTGGACATGTGGTCCGTTGGCTGCATATTCGCAGAGATGTGCACCCGCAAGCCTCTCTTCCCTGGTGACTCGGAGATTGACGAAATCTTCAAAATCTTCAGGTACATAATCCTTCGCTCTCAACTCATTCCACAATGCTAACGCCCACGCAGAGTCCTCGGTACCCCCACCGAAGCGGAATGGCCCGGTGTGACCTCGTTCCCCGACTTCAAGTCCTCCTTCCCCAAATGGCACCGTACGGACATCGCCACCATCGTCCCCCAACTCGACGACCTGGGCCTCGACCTGCTCGACGCTCTCCTCGTCTACGACCCCGCCGGCCGCATCTCCGCCAAGCAGGCTGCCCAGCATCCCTACTTCACCGAGACGACCAGCTCCTACCTGGCCAAGAACGGATACCACTGAACCACAGCTCGTTGAGTGCTGACTCGACGCGCTACCGTTCCTTCATGACAAAACCCTTCTCGAAAAGCTTCGCCCCGTGGAGCCTTTCAACCTGACGCCTCAGCCAACGCTGCTGCCGTCTTTTACTGACAAGCCTTCTTTCATTTGTTGAATCTCATATTCCCTGTATCACGGTTCTGCGCGGGCTCATTCTGACGTGGGGGAAGAAAATCCACATGGCGTTTTTTCCAGTAGGGGCTCAATCGGTTCAACAGGTGGCTAGCTTCACCTTTTTTCGCTTCGAGCTACTACTGCGTGGGGATAGGGTGGTGCCTGGTGCAATGAGTCTATGTCTTTTTCCTTTACCTTTTTCTTGATCGACATTTCTCTTCCCGACAGACCGGTTACTGGATAGAGAATGCGATATGGATGTGCACGAGTATACATTGAATGCCTTTTCCTGGATGACCTCGGGACTGTTACGTTTGTTGAGTTTGCATATTATGGTGAAGTGGGTGGTACGCCGACGGAATCTAGAATCAGCTGACGTCGGACTTACCGCCCCGTCCTAGATCTGGGCGTGACCTGAAGTAGCTTATAACCCGAGAGAGTCTTAGGCTCTACTAGTATTACCGAATGACCGGGAGGATTTAGTATATGGCACGTCGGCGAAACTAGTAGACGTTGAACACATCGGCTCGGCCGTAATAACGTTAGCACAAACCCGGGCGTCTGGTGACCTGGACCCGACATTTCTGAGTTACAAACACAACACCGCTGCGTCTCTTAGACCTAATTCCCGTTAACCTCTGGCCGGCTTGTCAAGCCTGTCTAGCGGAGTTTCATTGGACTAGCTATGGAGACTTACAATCGTACGCCTCATATTCTGTCTAGTCTAGCACTAACGTTATCTGACAGATCTTGTATCTACGCCGTTTCTTGAACACCAACTACGTTTGACCATGATGTTGCTACACAGAATTTGTACAAGGATGGTACAAGACCTCATTGATGACACCTAGCATCAGTCAAAGCCTCGACACCAAGACGGCGAGTCCATGTCCGAGTATCAAACATCGCAGGAATAACGTCAAGAGCGCCGTTCGGCAGCAATTCCACAACAACCAGAGCCACTTTGAAATTGTTCCAAAGTCCAGGTTTTGCCCCGGCTGGAGATTTGATGCTAGCGGGCCTTTATGTTTGACTGGGGTAAGAAAGGCTTACTAACTAGAGGAAGCCTAAGGTAGGCTGACATTACCGGGATATCGTAATGATTGGGTGGAGAGGTGACCGGGTGCGCATGTAGATACAGTGCATCTAAAGCGTCTTAGCTGGAAAAATTAGCGTTCTAATTGTATGTACACAGTACTTGAAAGCCAGATCAGGCAAGTTCTAAGGCGGTACATACAACATCATGTTTTCTTGCAGTACTTGGGGTGCTGTATGTCCGAAAGTCGTCCTGATCTCTCGTCTATCTATGATAAAGTTACTGTATAGTATCAGACGTAGAGGGTAAGGACTTTTTTTTTTATCAAGACTGCTAGATATAGTCTCTAGCTGATGCGGCTCCTCATAATCGATCTTGATGTCCGATGGTGGTTGGCAGCTTCTCCGGCCACGACGACGATGATGATGAAGGGTAGTGATTTTTTTACAGAGACAAGGGTCCAGCCGCTCGAATGAGACCGTGCGGTTCCGGACACATTTTTGATAGACCAGACAAGTACTAGCGGGGATGGTAGTGTCCTGGATTGAGAATTGTCTCTCTCCCATGGCTTGGAGGAGCGTTCTTATATAGCAAGTGACAGAGCCCAGCGCCAGTCCCAGAAAAGATGATCGGGGGGTATGATTGGACCATACGAAGGTGCGGACGTGCCACAGTCTCGATGTGATGATTACCTGATTTAACAACAGATTCTGCATCCATGAGTTAATTCAACTGTTCCAAGTAGCTAATCGTATATCAAAACACTCCATTAACCATTATGTCGCAGAAACATGCCATTACCATCCCAATCTCCACCCCCGTCTCACCTCCCCTCGACAAACTCCGGCGCACCCCCAACCCCACCTCCCCCCTCCAATCGACCCGAAAATCCCAACCCCCTCGTCGCATCCTTAGCACTATCATCAACATCCAAACTCCTATCCCACGCCTTCCCCTTGGCCCTCCCGCCCTCCTTCCCGACCCCAGCCCCCCTCTTCCCCCTAACAACCTCAATCCCGACCTCCTCACTCTCACACTTACTATAAACCCTCAAGCCGACCACCGCAACCGCGTTCCACGGATCCGCCTCAAACTCATCGACAACCTCGTCCGCATCGTCGTCCCCAAGTTGAGGAATGTGGACGAGTTGGCCATTGGGACCCACGACCGTCAACGGGGCGCCGCGCTCGCCCTTTCCACCAGCACCACCACCCACGGAGTCCTCGCTCGAGCTATCCGACTCCTCGCTCGGCGCGTCGAGGTCAGAGTCCCAGCTCAGATCGTCGTCGTCGTCGAATTCGTCCAGCCAGCCACTTCCTCCCGATAGCACGCTGCTCGCCCGAGACCGGTGGCCGATGCGTATGCTGGGCCGCGAAGACCCGTTCCCGGCGGGGAGTGGGGACAGCGTGGCCCGACGCACGACGGCGCCTGGTTTGGGGGACGAGGCGCGTGATGTGCCGGCGGGTTGGTCGGGGTCGTTGTAGCCGCCGCGGCCGTTGTAGCCTCCGCGGCCAGTGTAGCCGAGGTGGGGGGAGGCGGCGGGGGAGGCGGTGCGTTGTTGGGTTGTTGTATGGGGTGGTGTGCCGGGGCGGGAGGAGGGCTGGTTGGCGTCGACGATGTCGTTGTAGCCGCCTCGCCCGTTATACCCACCGCGTCCGCCATAGCCGGAGGGAGATCTTTCGTGCTGAGCGCCGGTAGGTGTGTCTGATCTCAGCACAACAGGCTCAGCAACCTCGTTATACCCGCCTCGCCCATTATACCCACCGCGTCCGCCATAGCCGGAGGGAGATCTTTCGTGCTGAGCGCCGGTAGGTGTGTCTGATCTCAGCACAACAGGCTCAGCAACCTCGTTATACCCTCCACGGCCATTGTACCCGCCGCGTCCGCCGTAGCCAGCCGGAGAGCGTTCACCTTGGCTCGCGCCGACGCCGTCAGAAAGCGACGCTGCCACCGGCTCGGCAGTCTCGTTGTACCCACCACGTCCATTATACCCACCGCGTCCACCATAGCCAGCTGGCGAACGCTCGCGTTGACTCGCATTCGCGCAGTCTGGAAGGGCCGCCGCTACCGGCTCGGCGGCCTCGTTGTACCCGCCGCGACCATTGTAGCCTCCGCGGCCTGTGTAGCCGGCAGGAGATCTGGAGCGCGAGCCTTGACTTGGGCTTTCCGACCGAGACAAGACTGCGGGTTCGGCAATCTCGTTGTATCCGCCGCGGCCGTTGTAGCCTCCACGGCCGGAGTAGCCCGGGCCAGTTGCCGTTTCGTCAGACACGTTTGACTCTCTGCCTGCGGTGGATGGTGGTTGGGCGTCTGGCATGGCGGGGAAGTATCCTCCACGATTGTAGCCGCCTCGGCCGCCGAAACTACCTTCGCCGTCGATGGGAGTTGGCGCTTCAAAGGTGAGCGATGGCGATTCGCGGTGGCCTGTGCTAAGTGTTCGGTGTCTGGAGTCATCCGTCCCTTCGACATCGCCGAGTACAGGCTCAGCGACATCGTTGTAGCCACCTCGGCCGTTGTAGCCACCGCGGCCTTGGTAGGGTTGCTGACTTCGTTGCTCGAGGCTGTGCATGGCGTTGTGCGCGGCGTCAATGCGCATGCTTGCGGCTGATGTGGATCTGTGACGGCGGTGGGCAATGGAAGCGTGGGTGGAATCGACTGAGTCCTCGGTCATAATCAGGCCCAGCGGGTTCTCTGTTGCTTCTTGCTCGAGTTTGGCCTCTTCGATCTTCTGCTCCAGAGCTCTGATGGACTCGGCTGGCGTGACTGCGCCGTTGATGATGATGGCTTCCTTGGGTCTTTCGGCCGCACGCTTTTGCTCGAGCTTGAGCTGCCTTTGCCTGGCCTTCTGCTTCTGCTTCAATTCTCGTTCTCGCTGCTTCTTCAGCTTCGCTTTTTCGCGGTCTTTCTTCTCCTGCTTCTCGACGTGTTTCTTCTGCCTTTCCATTTCTCTGAAGTGGCCTTTGGCGTGGGCGAGGTCGTAGCTGAGGCCGGTCGAAAGTAGCTTTTCTCGACGAGTGCAGCATGTTGCCCGGATGACTTCGAGAGGGTTCGGTCCAGGGAAGCGTTTGGCCTTGATCTTGAGAAGGACTGTGTATTTGCCGGCTTCGAGGTCGAGTTCCGTGCTCACAGACCGTTTCATGTAGTATGGTCCGTTGCTGCGAACGATGTACTCTTCCTCATCTTCTTTGTGGAGTCGAAACTGGAGGTGGAACTCGTACTGCCCCTCGAGTCCGCAGAAGTAGCGGTCATCGAGCTGCGCAAGAACGATAACCACCGGACTCGGCTTAGCCAGGGTGATGCTGAACTTGGTGTCCAAATAGTCCACGGACCAGGGGATATTCAGGCTTGTCCACTTCTGAGAGATGGTCCACTCAGGTCCAAACAATCTCGTGCGATCGAAATGCTGGTAGTTCCGGAGCAAGTCCTTGTAGCTTATCCAGAACACCTGTCTTGGTAAGTTTGCTGTCTGCTCGGGTAGTCGGACAAACTTACCCCATCATCTCCAAATTTGTGATTAAGCTTTTGCATCCACTCCGGACTCCATTCTTCGGATCCGTCACTCCAAGGGCCGCGCCATTCTGACTTACCCCAGGGGTTGCGAAGCTTTAGCAGACGCTGCCCGTCCATGTCGACGGCCTCCATAATCGAGTACGCGTGTTTCTCTTGGATGCCTTTTCGCTCACCGTAGCTACCACCCATCTGCCCACAGCCGAACAGGAAATCTTTGTTGACTTTCATCAGCTCCTCCCTCCAGAACTTGTCCTTGTCCAAGATGTCTGTAGAAAAGACCTCGGTGGTGACACCTCCAGTCAAGTCTTCGATGCCCTCGCCAACAAAACCACCATCGATGGCAGAGTAATCCCCATGGGCTTTTGCATAAGCTTTCTCCAGCAGCGGAAGCCACGTCTCGTTCGGATCACTACATTGCGCAAAGTACAATGCGCGCGATCCAGTCTGCATCACCGTACGGTATTCCTCCTCCGGACTCTTGCGGTTCTGCAACTCCAGCCACTGGTGGCGGTCTTTGATCGAGTCGTCAAAGTCCTCTTTGATGAGGTACAGTTTATCGTCGATGACCTCGGATATCCACTCTCCGTCTGCGGTTCAGTCAGCCTGACGTTCCTCCGCATACATATACTCTCGGCTACACTAACCTCTGTGGAAAACGAAGCCATAGACGCCAACCTGCTCGTCTCGCGCCACGCACACCCTGTCTATCAACCCCGGCTTATTACTGAGCGTGCACAGCGCGGACATGAACCAGCAATCGCCATCGTTGCCTTGGCGAATATCATTCGCCGTCGCGCCCTCGATAAAAAACCGGGGATCCTCGAAGACATCCTACCACCCCATCAGTCAGCCAACAGCGCTCCCAGCATCCTCCTTCCCAACCTCACATACCTCAACCCGCTTGACCGACATGGGCACCAGATCAGTCTTGCTCTGATCCAACCCAGTCAAGCAATCCGGCGGCACCCCCAACAACGACCGCTTGAAATCCGACTCGATATCAAAATGCGGATCCCGGTATTTCTGGTTTATCCGCCTGCACTCGCGCACAATCTTGGCTACCTTCTCTTTGCACGTCGCCACGGCCTCTTCGTACGAAGCGAGGGCATTCTGGACGGGGGTGATGGATTTCCGGGCGTGGGCCGCGGCGCGCTTGGCGTAGAGGTTGTCCGGCAGGATGGTGAATACCTTGCCGGGATGCTTTGTGGTGAACTTGCCCCAGAACTCGTCAATGCTGCGCTGGGGGGGCTGTTTTCGCGTTTGTCGTCTGGGCTGCTGCTGCTGCTGCTGCTGGGGCAGCGGAATCATGGGAACGTGGTCCTGGGGACCCATTGCGATGGAAGGGGAGCGGGAGGGCGGACGGGAGGGGTCGAAGTCAGCGTTGGAGCGCAGCGATGTCATGGTGGGAGCAGCTGGAGGGCGCGAAGATCATGGCGGGCCGGGAGTCGAGGCGACTCATGGCGGATGATATAGGTGCAGGGCAGACGAGTGGCGCAAAAGCAGTGCGGCTGACAGTGATGATGAGCAAGAGCTGCAGTAGATGATGGGCATCATGGTGCAATTGAGTGTATTTTCAGAGACGGTGGGGGCCAGAGAGACAGCCGGTGGCTTCAGCTTCAAGCCCCAGCTGATGGCTGCCGCGTGCATGAGGGCCAAATTGTATGTACGAGCACTGTACGAGTAATAATCTAGTGTACGAGCTGTCGTCTGGACTCGATCGAGTTGACGAGGCAGAGAGGCAACCGGATGCCTGCGCACCAAGTCAGCCAAGCAGCCGTGTGTGATTCAAGGGTCGAGGACGAGAAGTGGTTGTTGTGTTTACGGTCTCAATCTCATGTTAGTTAGCTGTTGTGCTCTTCTTTCTGTCTGACTCGTGCATCCACCACCACCCGCTTTCGGATCCCCGACGACATCCTCCCATCTTTCACACCGTCTGGAGCGCCATTGTCGCTGACTGCTCAACACAACGACGCTCATCGGTAATGCATGTGACATCTTCGGGCCTGTCTAGCCGCCCGCCGCTGCGCCTTCTCCCCATTCTCCCCATTCTCCCCATTCTGACCGCAGCCGCAATGTGTACCGTACCTTTCAAACATCAGCCCTGGGGCCCATCATCTCTCTCAGCGCGTCCTCCGTCCTCCCCATCGTGCTGATTGCCTTGTATGCCTTCAGACAGTTCGCCGCCATCTTCCTCTTTCCGCTTCGCGCATACGATGCGAACATTTGCGGTGAAGAAGTCCCGTCCCGGCGCTGACCGCAGCCGCATGGTTCGCTGTTGTTCCTGTCTGAAATCGGCAATATTCTGGAAGAGGCTGATTTCGACCACCGTCACCTGCTTTGACATGGCGCGGACCAGATGAGCCGCATTGGCTGCACGAGAATTGCTGGTTGGCGGGTGAGCGACGCCTGGCTCTGTATCACGGTTCCTTCTGAAGATTGCAACTCCATTGAGATGTTTCCGTAGCTGAGCCCAGAGGCCGCTCGCTGCCTTTTTCTGTCGCATTGCAACTGCGCCTCGAATACTCGAGGTTTGTCGACTTCGGATTTGGTACCCTCGAGGGCTTCGGGTCACTCTACTAGGTAATTCTCTCGACTGACGCCGCTACGTCGTGCGCAAGCTGCTAGAGACTACGTTAGCAATGTTGCGCGATGCAATGAAAGAGCCATGGATCTTGTGTTACCTTTCTTCTCCTCTGGCCACTTCGAGCAGGGAGCTTACATTGACATATGTGGAGAGGGGAGAGTGGAGAGTGGAGAGTGGAGAGTGGATTGTGGATTGTTTGGAATGTTTCGGGCGTGTGAGATGTTTCGAGTCTGTGGAGTATGTGGAGTCGAGTATGGAGTGCGTGGAGTATTTGGAGTGGAGTGCGTGGAGTATGTGGAGTGGAGTGTGGAGTGTGGAGTGTTGGAGTGTTTCTACTTTCCTTGTGCACATCCAGAAAGCTTGAAGCTGCCGCCAAAGTCGACTTCACTTCGCTTACCCAACCACACCTTTTCAGTCTGCCCACTACTTCCAGCTTGCGTTCACGAACCTTTCCTACCGCCTTCACCCACCTCTCCTACCGGCCAACCCAATCTCAAACGCCATCACATCGCTTCCCCACGGTCAGTCTCTTCATCCCACTGATCCAGCATGCCTCAGCAGGCCAGAAGGGCCACGATGGACACGCCGCGTGCTCGAACGGGCCTGGAGCGCCCTCAGACCGCCTTGCCGCCACCTCAGCCAGGCTCATCGCGCGTTACCTCCGACCAGGTCGCTGGACTTGCGATTCTCGACTTCTTGGAAGAGGTTGTACGTGACGGCACCATTGGCTACAGCGACCACCCTGGTCTCAACATCGCTCGCATGTCCATCACGCGCGCCTTCAACCTGCAAGACATCCCGTTGGACTTCAGTGGTGCGCACACCGCACGCCCGCTTCGCTACGTCTACAAGAGCAACGACGAGCTTCGCAACGCTACCCGAGAGGAATTGGTCAAAACAGCGGCGAAGCAGCAGGAGCTTGCGTCCGCACCTAAAGTACAAAGTAGCACCATGCCCTCTCAGCGCCTCTCCACAACTGAGAAAGACAAGCCTGGCACGCCCTACGGAGTATCTTCCCCCAGGGCCTATCCCTCTCAGCAACTCGTCAAGAATCTCTTCTCCTCTTCTCCGAGGGGCTCGAGGAATTCGCTCAACTACCCGAAGAACCAAAAAGTATTGATGAACACAGCTGTGAAGCAGCACAAGCCAGCGTCCAAGTCCGAAGCCTTCGGCAGCAACAGGTTCTCCAACTTCTTAGCCGAAACCGACGACGATCTGCCTGATCTTCGCACCGAAGGACCGCCTCTCAGCGTCCAGCAGATCTGCGACAAGCTGGAAAGAGAAGATGTGAAGCATCAGGCTCCCGAGGCCAACCCACAAAAGAGTACCAAGAGCTCCTCTAAGCACATTCCCAACATCGATGACGACATTTACGACCAAACGCCAAGCACATCCAGCAGCACCTCGCCCGACAGCGCCGGTCGTGCCGTCCACCGCAGCAGCAAATCCGAAAGCCTTTTCACGCTCTACAGCGCCAACAGGACCATCAGCAGCCTGTACAAGAGAACTCCTTCACCCCCTCACATCAACAGTGCCGCCAGCCACAACTTCCTCTATGTCCCCAGAATTCCAACCACCGTCGACCCTCTCGAAGGTAAGTCCTACACCTACTCTCACCAACCAACAGGTCCTCCCTCACTTGACCACTACAGGCCCCACCGCCGCACCCTTCTACCTCAAATACTTCTGCAGCTCAGCTACGCAGCTACGCGACACCAAGAAGCCCAACACTCCCGGCCCGCGCCACCTCTTGGCCCTGTACTACAACGAGAATACCAAGAACTTCGAGCTCAACGTTGACGGCCAAACGCTGCCCTTCCCGACTCTCAGTTTCTACGACGCGCAGATCAACCCCCATGTCCCCGGCACCTTTGCCGTCCGTGGCCCGACTCCAAAATGCACCAAGTTGGCCATCCGCCCCGATCCTCGTTTCCCAGCTCGCGGACCCGGCCCGTACCCGAAGAGCTACGACCTCGAATTCAAGAACTTTGCGGGTATGTGCGGCTTCGTGTGTCAGTACCGAGAAGTCGTGGGCAAGGAACACGCGCTGCCGTTGCAGCAGCTGAACGACGACGCGGAAATGGACGCTCTGTTTGTGCTGGAAGCTCCAGTCGAGAAGATGGGTTTGAAGAGCTCGCTGAGGTTCATGGATTTGGCGGAGGGCAAGGATGTCATTGTCGACGATACTCCTGGTAAGGAATCTTCTGTTCTTGCTTGGCTTACTTAGAGGAAAGACTTCTACACTGATGTTCCTCCTAACCACAGTCCCGCTTGGCCCGGGTGTCAAGCCCTATCCCCGTCCCCCTTCGGTCGGTCCCCCCTCCCCCCGCCCTCTGCCTCAACCCACCGACTTCCCACCCACCGAATTCCCGCCCACCCAGATGAAGTGGGCCGTCGAGGGAACAGTCCAGGCTCGTGACACCTCCGATCTAGCCCCAGGCCCACCCTTCACGTACCGCGTCCGCGGCGAACTTGTCTTCGACCGTGACGAGGAGCCCCGTGAGGCCAACCGTACAGGCGCCGAGACTGGAGATTCCGAAGCCATAGCCACCGCCGCTACCGAAAAGGCCTTTGCCGCTGCCGCCGACGCCGCTCTTGCCAGGGAGTCTTCCGCGACCAGATCCACAACCGGAGAGGGCTCCGCCACCGCCGCCGCCGAAGACGACCACTCGGATGCGGGTTACAACTCGGACGACTACTGGTACGTCGAGGGTCCCACGCGCGCTCCTTCCCCTGTCTCGCGCGTCGCTACTCCTGTCACTATGGGCCCTGCGTCTTCCTCCGACGATGACGCCCGCGTTGCTGTTCCTGCGCCTTCGCCTCCTGTTGCTGGCTTTGCGCACCGCGACGATGACGACGACGGGGCCGAGCTCGAGGACGATGATGACTACTACTCTTGGTCTGGCGCTACGTCTGGCTCGGGCGTTGCCGATGGCTCGGATGATGGTGCCGTGGGTGGGGGTGCTCTGGTGGTGGGTCAGACTCGTCACTTGGGGTCGTTGGGAAGGATGACGCCGGTGGGTATGGCCGGGGGGTGGGTTGATGAGTGAGATGAGATAAGATGGAAAATGAGAGAGGGGATGGGAGATGGAGGGGTACTTGCTTCTTTGCTTGCTTGATTGCTACGATTTGCTATTGTGATGGGGGATGGAGGGGTACTTGCTTGCTTGCTTGCTTGCTTGCTTGCTACGATTTGCTATTGTGGTGGGAGATGGAGGGATACTTGCTTGCTATGATTTTCTGTTGCGATGGGAAGGATAATGGCCCAGGGGAGATATGGGAGATGGGGGGATCCGGACTTGCTTCAATGAATTGCTTTGATGGTTGCTACTACGATGGGAGGGCGGGGGGAAAACTGGGGAGGATAGAGCTTTTGTAGCAATAGGTCAATGAAACGTGTTGCAATGGACATGAATTGGGCGGATTGTTGGTTTTCAGAGAACTCGGCTCAACACTGGCTACAATGGGAATGCCATACTGAGTCCAAACCCACTCCAATCCGAAAGCCACTATTCGGGAGTCCTCTGTCTTATCTCTACGTGTAGCCAAGACCCACTCCAACGCCGACAACGTTTTCAAAGAGGACTTGGCTCAAGTCGCTGGCGGCTCCACGGCCTTCACTTCACCGACACCGGCAAATTCTGAAGCTTTGCTGGAGGGAGATATAACATGCTGTTTGAACATTCAAGGTAAGTAGTGTTTTTGGAGATACGCAAAAGGACGCTCCACCAAATTGCCTCACCCTTACAGGCAAGTACTGAGAATTTGCTCCAGCAGAGTGTCGGGGGTGGTTGAGACATAGTTCGGAGTAACTTATCTTGATATGAGGGCCTTTTATCACGACCAGAACCTATTTCACGGAAAGATCTTGACATTACAGGCGAAAAATCAAGATCTACTGTAGAAACGTATTGAAAGCTACTCAGATCCACTCTTACTTTCTTTCGTATGAACTGTCATTGGATTGAATGGTCCCTTCGCGTAGTTTGTACTAGACTTGAAGTGAGTGATATTAGTTGATGAATTTGGTTTAGCACTAAACCGCTGCACTCAGTAAAGTCACTTTAACATCACAGACAAACAGCGATAGCAGGAGCAGTCTAGACGTACATCTGATCTCCACATCATGCACTAGGATTGACCAAGACATAATATTTGTAGCGACTCGGACACGTCGAATATCTCTGAAAGTGAAGCCGAAGAGTCGGTATAATTCGAAAACTGCTCTAAAAATCACTTCGATATTAAAGGTATACGGTAAGGTCTCCCTGTAAGCCTGTAACATCGTACGATGAATATTTTATTGCCCCTTGGAGTATCCAGCCGATATACCATAGCTGATCAGAACGCAGAAGAAGTGGCGGTCTGGGTATGCCCCAGACTCTTGATCAGCTTGAGGACTTCTTGTAAGACCCATGAGCGGATCCTCAAATGCGCTCAGATGTTGTAGGCAGAGGATAAGCTGCTGCTGTAAAAGATTATCAAGAGTAGTTTAGACTCGCCTCGACTATCCAGTTGATTGACTACAACGGATCAAGAGGGCGGAGGAGATGCCAGTCCAGGCAGGCCCCAACTTCTTCAGTCACTTGGAGAAGACTCAGTACGAAACCGAAAAGCTAGCCTTCTAAACAAGTTTGATATCATAGATATACATACAAGGAAACGGCTACGCTGACCTACCACGAGCAGTTCAAATTGACCCCGTCCACCTGATGGGTGGACCATTTTTGATCAAAGGAGGAAGAAGATAGCATTTCAGGCGGGCCTCAACTTCTCCAGCAGCTTCCCTCCTGGTGAGAGGCTACCAGAAAGGCGACAACTGCATCGTACAGCTTCGGCTACTTCCTGCAGCAAAAGATCACATACAACCCATGTCACCATATTGCGTCAAGGATGATAAGTTCAAGTGAAGATTTATATTGTATCCAAACACAATGCCATCCGCGCATGCTTGTAAGCCGCAAACAATCTACGTACCCCACCTCCCATGCTTCAGTCATCTCCAATGCCATCCGACCACCCCCCCTGATACCCTGGCCCTCTATATGCCGTACACCTGCCCTCGAAACTTCCCACGCAGCGCCCATGACTTCAGCCACGCTTGATGGTTGGGATCGAACCGCTCCGCTTGGTAGCGGCTCGTCAAACCCGAACCCATCTTCTTCGCCTGGCCGCCAGCCATGGGAGCGGCTGGTGCCTTCTGCTGCTGTGGTTGAGGTCCAACGACCCCCGGACCTGCGACCCGACGACCAGCGTTACCAGCAGCCGGAGTCCTCCGCTGCCCGCCCACTTGTGTCGACGGGCCTCTCTGCTGCTGCTTGACCTGTGGCGGCCTGCTCACAGGCTGCCGCGGCTGTGGTCGAGATCCTCCCTGGCGCTGTCCAGCGAACCAGGTGCTCGACCACGCCGACGCCTTTGCCTGCAGCGTCTGTCCTTCGCCATTGTTCTTGACACCAGTTTGGATACCACCACCGTTGGTAGCATTGGATGGTGCTGGTGGGGTTGCTCTTGGAGCTACCGGGAGGGCCTTCGTAGGAGCAGACTGGAGTCTGCCCATGGATGTCTTTGGAGGAGGGTTGATGGAGGTGGCCGGCGAAGCATTGCTCTTTGGCGGCTCGGGGGTGTCTTCATGCTCGACTCCGATGCTGTTGGCTTTAGTGTCGGTGCACGCCGTAAATCCCATGGCATCAGCGACTTCTGAGTCGAAGCCCTGGTCCAAAGAGACATCAGGGGACCTCTTGACGTCAGAAGACGATGAATTGGGGCCCAGACTCTCTGTAGGGGTAGTTTCGTAGTTATGGAGAGATTCTTCGGACGACTCTGACTCGATGGGGATGTCGTTGATGGTATTTCCGGCGTAATCGATGTACCATCTCTGGGTTGAAGCCAAGCAGGTAGCGGTGACGGCATTCTCGAAGGCAGGAGACGAGGACGACACCTTATTCTCGGCGACTGAGATGACATCGAGCGCGATATCAGTGGTAGACGCCACAGAAGGCTGTGAGTGGTGCTCCGCCATGTTGGCATCATCGGACAAAGTCTGCGTGGGAGTAGATTCGTCGCTGTCAAGCGACTCTACGGACGACTCTATCTCGGCAGGAATGTCATGAACGGTGTATTTGGCGTAGTCGGTCAACCATTGGTGGGTGGAAGACAGGCAGGTTGCGGTGGGAGTGAGTTCGTCACTGTCGAGAGACTCTGCAGACGACTCTATCTCGATGGGAATGTCTCGAAAGGTATATCCGGCGTAGTCATTGTACCAGCGCTGGGTCGACTCGGCCACACTCGCCATGACGCGTATGTATGTGTTGTTGGTATTGGCTGTGTGGATGGGGTTTCTGCCTGCAACGTTGCTCTTGGGGTCGGCGGCGCGTGTCGATATGTTACCAGTCTGCTTGGTAGCCGAGATCGTACCAGCAGCCGGCTTCGATTGCGTCTTGTTCTGGGTTACCGTATGAGGAGCGACACTCGCCGGAGCCCGCGCAGCCTTCGGGTCGTATGAGAAGGCGGTAGGCTTGGTGGCCAAAACCATACCTGCAGAGGACTTGAAAGACGGCTTGCTGGGGACTGCTGTCTGTGCAACGGTACCCCAAGAGACCTGCTTGCCCTGCGAGGCGCGGTTGTTGTGCCAGTTGCTCGTTTTCGCGATGGCTTGCTTGTACCAGAGGTGCTGCGCCTCGGTGAGAACCGACGTCTGTGAGTCCGACATGCTTCAAGCTTTGCTTGTCGTGTTGAGAAGAGAGAATGGGGAAGTGTTGGAAGGACGAGGTTTGATGGGCAGGTGATGGGTGGTGATGTACTTTCAATCGCTGGATTTGAACGATGGAAAGTGTTGTTGTTAGGTTTAGGAAAAGGAAGAAGTTTCGGCAAGATCTTGAGGGCTGCGGCTGTGCGAGTGTGAGTCAGTGCAAACGACAGAGATTGGCATTGGTGACCGCAAATTGCGTCATAAGACACGGTTAGGGCAGAGTGCGCGGTAGGCTGCGCGGTAGGCTGCGCGGCACCTCAGGCTGCGTGATAGGCTGCGCGACTTCTCAGACTGCAGCCGGCGGTACTCATCGGCATCAGTGATGCACGCGTTCAAGAGATACCCCCGACATATCCAGTCAAGTACTCAGAAGCCTCGTGTAACTCTATATGGTCAAATATCTCAAAGCTTGAGTATTTGTGACAGTGCTACGCAGCCGTTTATAGAGGAATGGCACGGATCGATACATTGAAGAGGTGCTTTCTATATACCCTCCGCTTCTTCTCTCGAAACGGCACATCAACATGATATACTAGGTAGTCTATCAAGAGGCAAATCCACGGAAAGACATGATAGCAGCGCTGGGCCATGTCATCAAACGTCAAACAATTTCGCGATAGATAAGTCCCAAGAGAAAATGCCAGTCCTACTGAGTCAGATTGCCCTACAGCTGCAGGTGCAGGTAATGCAATTTGGCCAGGCATTTCGCTTTCCAGGTAGCAATATCAGCATCAGCATCATCTCTGCCTTGTTAATCAGGCTACCGGCTCTGCTGTGAGCTGCTTACGCGCGCAACTCTTCTCTTCCTAAGCCCGTTACCTGCTACGAGAAGCAGCGATCTTCCCCCTCTGAGTCCTCTTTACGAAAGGAGCCGGCGCTCCGTCACCTTACTGCTGCGCCGCGATGGCCGCTGACTTCTACGAACCTCTCTGCGCACAAAGCAGCTCTACACTACCGGACCTCTCCCCTACGCCGAGATCACACATGCTGGGATATCGATCATTGTACACTGCTGCAGAGTTTGGGAATACTGCCTGATCGGCTCTTGGGACAATGCGCTTTGAGCGCTCGGATTATGATTGCCGGAATGGACTGTTTCTGGATACCCTGGAAGTGCCTGTGGATTGCTTTTGAGGCACTGGATAGATAGCCGCTTCTGCCGTTATGAAGACTGTTTCCTCAGAAGGCCATACCGGGGGGGGGGGGGGGGCAAATAACTGTATTGTATCTTTGGCTGTATTTGTAGCGGCCCAATGGATGGTAACTGTTGATAGAGTATGGAATGGTACTGTGGAAGCCTGGTGGATGACAACTGCTCTCCAATTCTATAAGATTGCAAACTCATACCTCCTCCAGCAATCAAACCATAATGTCGCTGTGTTCTTTTCCCTTTTCAATGTGAAAAGAGATGTTACGGTAAAGCAAGTGAGTCGTAATCACCCACGTAAGGCAGTCATAACGGCAACATCTGCTTGAATTCCATGCTGTCATTCACCGAACGGCTTGGAAACCTGATGAATGTCGAAATTCGATGCCGCTACGCAAGAGTAGAGCATAAAAAATCAAATGCTGCCGTTTTGAATTGCATACCATGTCTCTCAATCATGCGAAATCCGTAGGAAAATCTGCTTCGAGGCTCTCCAAGACCAGAGGCTAAATTTCTACAGCCAACGCCATGCCATTGCTGCCCCATAAACCAAATATGGAAAGATTGGATCAATGTTTTGTATAGCTGTAGCAACAATGCAATCACAGCCTACCAAAGGAGTGCTCAATACCACCGAAACAACCACGATATTCTGCTTGTGAGTCCCAGTCGGCAGTGAAAAGATTATAGGGGGCTCAGCAGCGACACTTTGTTGCTGGGCAGCTTCGATTTGCGGTCGATCGCAGGAGCAAGAGGATCCCCACTCTTTCCCTGCTCGTAGATGTCCTCCTTATTCCCCTTTTCTATCCGTACAGCTGCGGTACCTTGAACGACAACGGTTGCTATAGTGTGCTCTGGAGGTTCCGGTCTGCCTTTGCTCTGCTTCAACCTGATTCTACTGGTACCGGTGAATAATTCCCGCCGCTCTACTTTCCACATGGTCGGGATCGAGTCTTCGCGGCCGACCGGCCGTAGAAGCCCGAGGAGAACATGACCCGGTGCTTCGACATATTCTCCTCATAGGCCGAGAGCTTGGGGGCGCTTTCGGCAGGCGGAGCTACCACGACCGATAGATGCTCGGCTTTGACTTTAGGCTGCCGGTCGATCTTTTGAGGACGTATATAGCGAGGGACAATCTTCGCACCGGACAGGGTTCCGTATCGAGAGTGTCCGCTCTCGGTACCGGGAGTGGCTATGCCCAGAGAACAGTAAGCCAGTGAAGCTTCCCTGTTGAGGCTTCGAGGACCTTCGACAAGGGTCGAGGAGAGCCGGTTGGTGTCACTCGACGACTGAATCTCTGTCTTCCATCCTACATGGAAGCAATCGAGGACATCTTGCTTCGTGAATGGGATCGAGTTGACGTCGTTACGATCCCCGAAACACTTGAGAGCATCGTCTTTCGTGAAGGTGACTGGCTTCCGCGGAGGCGATCTTGCGATGGGGTGCTGGAGTAGCACAGTTCCTTCGACCTGTTCGTGTGGTTTCTGGCCTTCGAGGCTCTTCATACCGCGTTGCTTGTTGGTCGAATACTGCGTCTCGTTCGAGTATCGCATGACTTGACCGTGTTCAACGGAAGCATACATCCATGCCGTGCGTTTGAGCTTCTGGAACCTTACATCCGGCTCAAGATTTGCGAGCTTTCTTGAACGTAAGATGGCTGCGAGGTCGGCAATGTAGGATGGCTTGACATGCGATCTCTGCTTGATGGGCTGGGCGAGCTCCGAAGATGGGGCTGGTTCAACTGGCGGCGCAGGAAGCGCAGGCGGAGTATGCTTTGCTGGATGTCCGTACTGGACCCTCTTGGCCATCAGGGCTTTCTTTTTTTTAGCCAGCACGGGATTCTTCGCATTTCGCGCCGCGAAAGGATTGCCATATTTGTCAGGATCGAAGCGAACCATCGTGGTTGGCGCTTGGGTGGACGATGACGCTGCCATAGTCCGTCCGAGAAAGTCAGCTTTGGGAGCCTTGAGACCGAGGCGAATCGATATGATGATGGACATCAGTTGGAGCCATAAAGAGACATACCTCGAGTGAAGATACGATTAACGAGGGGAAAGGTTATGGTTGCCGTTAGGCCTTGGTATGTGTGGATGCGCTGGTGGTAGGATAAGGTTCGAAGGTACGAGCGTGCGTGGTTTGAGTTGGTTTGATCTAAGCTTGCGGAGGTTTTGGTAATTTGGATCGTACGGATGTTGTAGGGGAAAAGGTCGAGGACTGCTTAACGTTAACTTATGGCGGCGGGGACCTCCGAAGGTCCTCAGCCCTACGCGCGATGGCATGTCCGCCAACATCCACAGGCTTCCATTACTATGAAAGCGGAAAGTAGCCTTTCAATTCAGCGTGGCCCATATCTGTATATGATTTACTACCCATGCTATATAATGTCCCATAATAGGGTGTGGACCCTCAAATCTTATCACACGCCCTTTCCGGACCGCCTTTCTATCTATCGTTTTGGGAACATGCTTAGTACTACTTCTGCGATGAAGCTATCCGTCATGCGGAATCAATTCTATAGCCGCACGGCGTGAGAATTACTGCTACGTGCTATCCTTCCCGTATGAGACGTTTTCTCGGGTTTATCCACTGGAACATGTCAACGAAAAGCATCAAGATTACACTCAAGTATATAGGGCCGTGAGAATAGAAAACTCGGATCCCATTTTAAGTTATAATTTTAGAATCATCCTAGAACCCGCCGGTCGGATATATGGAGCTGCCATTGCCACTAGAGCAGCAATCAGAAGACTAGAATCGGTATGTGTCACTATTCCGCTTTCCAAAACCAGAGACCTAATGAACAGCTGATCTTGACCGTAAAGTCCGTGATCAACGATTAATAAGGACTTCATGGTCCAACGCTAACAGCCGATCCCGCCACAAGAATGAGAAGGATGAAGAGGAATATTTACCACGCTCTCGCCCTGCCTAAGAGAAGTCATGTAGTGGTGTTCGAATGGATTTCTAATAGTATGAATCGTCTCTAGGCGACTCAAGTCCTTGCAGACAAAATCAAATATCCCGATCCTCATAAGAGCCAAAAGCTTGTCGGACTATTGCTCAACACCACAAAGTAATGCGACATCTTGAATACGAACCACCAGCACGCACTTGAACCAGATCTTAAAGTCAGTGCTTCAATTGCCAGGCCGAGACCGAGTCTTTGGAGGGGCACGTCCGTACCATCCAGAGGCGAATTTGGATTTGCACTGCGCCATGTTCTTTTCCCATTGTGAGAGCTTGGGGGAACCTTCGGTAGCTGGGGTGACCACGCCTGAGAAACCTGACGCCAATTTCGAGCCGCTGTCAAGCACTTGATCGTCTTCGGCGATGGTCGAAGAGAGCTGGTAGGGCTCACTCGACGGTTCGTGAGTGTTACTGGTGGTCTGAGGCGGGCATTGTAAGGCTGAAAGTATCATCGAAGCATTGTCGAGTATATCAACCTGCGCACCAACATAGCAGGAGTTTATCGCGTCTTCTTTGGTGAATGAGATAGTTCGAGTGCCATTCCCCTTTTTGGAAGCCATACCACTCTTGTTATCTTTACCCGCATGAAAGCATCTAAAAGCGTCCTCTGTCGTGAATTGGATAGAGGTGCGAAGAGGCTGATCAGTGACGGGTTGCTGGATCAGACAGCAGACAGCCGGGGTGCTTGATACCGTGCTAAGACCCTTGAGCGATCCCTCCATGAATGAGCTCGAGGCAGGCAACAAGTGCTTGCGCTCAGCAACATTTTGGACTAGCGATTCTTTTTCTTGAAAGTTGTGTTGGAAGTGTGCGTGCGAAGTCTCGCCGTCGGTGCTTTCCTCAAAGCACTGCGTGCTGGGTGCATGTTCTGGCAGCGTGGCGTGGGTTGATGATCTGGACTGCGGTGGCTGTTCTGACTGTGCTGGCATTGCGAGCAGTGCTGGCTGTGCGGGTAGCGCGGGAAGCGCACTTGTACGCTGTTCTGAGTTGGCTAAACGCGTGGACTGCGCCCTCTTCGCGATCATGGACTTCTTCTGTGCGACGAGTCGTCGGTTCTTACGGTTTTGGGTAGCGAACGGATTGCCGTATGCATTGGGATCAAAGGGTCTCAACGTAGATAGCTTGAGGACTGTCGACGTGGTTGCCATGGTCTGTCCGTTGTAGTCAGCCTTAGGAGTGTTAAAGAACGCTGCAGTGAGATGATAACGATCAGTTATAGCTATGAAGAAACTTACTTCAGGACGGGATTGTGGAGGAAAGGGCAGGGATTGATTGTGGCACAGGTTTTTACAAGTCGTGCTGGACTTGATTGTATGGTTGACGGAGGTAAGAGGCCGAGGATTCTTTATGGCGGCGGGACCTGCCAAGGTCCTCAGCCCTACGAGTGGTGGCTCGTCTGCAAACTTCTGCAAGCTCGTAGCACTGCAAACAGGGAAAGCAGCCTTGCAATCGCATCTGCCACAACCTTGTGCACAGACATCGTGAATAAACTGTGCAATATCCCACTATGCGGCCTGGAAGCCTCTAAGATAGTAATGCTCGCCTTGCCCGGACCGCCTTTCTGTCTGTCCTTCCAGAAATATGCTCGGTAGTACTTCAATATTGAAGATGACCGCCGTATAGAACCGACTCTATGACCTTACGCAGTGGGTCTAAGTGCTACTTGCTTTTAGTCGCGTGAAAGGTATTTTCTCGGAGCTGTCCACTCAAATTATTATATAACAGCGTAGAGGTCACATTCAAGCATACAAAACAGTCATAATGGCAGAGTCCGATTCCATATCAAGCTATCTACCAAGACCCGCCAGCTGGATGCCTAAAGCCACTTTTGCCAACATTATGACGAATGAGAAATGAATTCTAATCAGGTTTCTCTCTTTCCATCGGACTGATTCGGAGGCGTAAGAAGCCAATGGTATCAGAAAAAAGGTTGAGGAGTATGCTTTGCCTCGAGTGTCGAAACCTGAATCAAATATGCTGGCTGAAGGAAATGAGACATAAGAAAGAGCACTTGCCGCCCCTATTGCTATGTAGAATTGAAGGTGCAATCAGGTTCTGATGCTTGAATTGATGATGAACACGACTATCGTTGGTTTCGATGCCGGGCTTTTGCACTAAACCTTCGTTTTACCACGTCGTGGTATCAGCCAAGAATTGTCGAAAGGGCGCGAAATATCACCATGGCAGAAAAGACGTCCTATTCGCAAGCCCGCAAGCGGTGGTTGAAATAGGTCACAACGTAACTAGTTCAATTGGCAGGACAGGAGCGAGCCTTTGGTGACGGCCGGCCGTAGTAGCCGCCGGCAAATTTTGCCTTGCACCGAGCCATATTGATCTCCCAGGCTGAGAGGCTGGGAGGGGTCTTGATGACATCATCTGGGACTACCATGGCCGTTGAACGATCGACAGTGAGTTTGAAAGAGCCTTTGGTGACCGGAGTAGGTACGCTCGTCGGACCGGAAGCGAGTGAAGTATCGTTGTTCGGGCTAAGACGTTTGGTTATAGTGAAGGAAGCCTGATCGAAGCCATTGAATGACTTCTTGGTTGTCGGTGATGAGTTCTGTAGGTTGGAAGGTTTGTTGGAAGACTCATGGATCTTGATATTGGTAGCATTGACGCATTCCAAGCAGTTCTTCTTCATGAAGGTCACGCAGGCTTGCGGTGACTCTGATCTCATATGGCTCTTAGTACCCGTTCGCCAGTCCTTTTTTTCACTGGAAGAGAGCTCTGCTGCAGATGCTGAATCATTCTGCGAGCACATCTCACGAGCATAGAAGCACTTTATGACGTCCTGCTCCGTGAACGTAACAACGTTCGATGGCCAGTCAATTCCCTTTCCAGAGCGGGCGGGAAGATCCGGTGAGATGTCAGCCCCGTCCTCAATTCTTTCGTGATCTGCCATGGTCTCTTGGTGGCTGCCCGTAATGATAGATGACAAGTCTGCGATGCTCGAAGCCCAGAGGGGGCTCTTTGGTGCAAAAGGTGTGGTCCAAGCATTGTACATCTTCCTGTTTGCAGCATGCAGACAATCGAGGGCGTCTCCTTTGGTGAATACAAGCGTACGTTTGAGAGGAGCACGCAAACACTGGATAGCGTCCTGCTGGGTGAACTTGAGGGATGAAGTTCGCTTATCAGCACCCATGGCATTCTCGACGTTTTTGCGAGTGGAAGAAGCCATCGTATGCTTGATGAAAGCATTCTTTGCGGAACTTCGGAGATAACTGGAAATGATATTTGTTTGTGTGCCGTTCTTTTTGTTGCCGGAAGGTCGAAATTGCTTCGGATTGCCGGGACATGTAGCCGCTTGCTCTGAAGTGTGGTTTCCTGTGGAAGTTGTTGCGGGAATGTCGTTCTTCCTGGCATAATCCGAATACCACTCTTCGGTCGATCTCTTCGTTGCTTCCGCGCCATCCAACCCAAGTGCAATGTTGGATGCCTTATGGAGTTCAGAGGATCCAGTTTCGACGCCTTCTGGATGCTGGGGCACCAGCGCGCTTGGCGTGTGGAAATGGAGAAGGGATGCTTCGGATTCTCCAGCGTTGACATGTTCACCTGCCTCCAGAGCGGTTTCGGTCTTGTTCGTTCCAATTCGAGGCTTCCTGGCAACCTGAACGGGCTCTCCGCATTCAGTTTCAACACTAGGTATGTGGCTCGGTAAAGATGCAACTTCGATCGTTCCGGTCGTACGAGTTTCCGTAAAAGAGACCGTAGGCCAGTGTGGTTGTGCTGGAGGGTTGGGCTGCGTTGAGAGCGGGGGCTGAGCTGAACCGGCCGGCCGCGCGCTTCGCATCCTCTTCGCAATCAAGGCTTGACGTTTTGCGACCAGTCTGGCATTGGTGGCATTTCGGGCGGCAAAAGGATTGCCGTACTTGTCTGGGTCGAAAGGCACCAGTGTAGAAGGCGGCCGAGTCGCCCGTGCGGTTGCCATTGCCTACGATGTAGTCAGCATTGCGGGCCTTGGAACACTGATAGTGCGGTAGTTGGGAGAGTCAGTGTGAGCTGTGGATTAACGTACTGCGAAGGGCAGTTGAGACAGTGTTCGAAGTTCGCAGTTGAATCGCGATGTGCTGGGATAAGTCGGTGGTAGGAAACTATAGTCTTGCTTATGGGAAACAGAGGCAAAGAGGTCGAGCATGTCATATGGCGGTGGGGACTTTCTGACAATCTCAGCCTTTCAGCCCTACCAATGCTGCAAACAGCCAATGGCAAGGCCCGTTCTCGCGCACCGCGGGCGCGCATGAGTCAGAAGATGGGACAAACTCAATGCCTCACTGGTGCTGCTGGTTATCTCTTCCCAGTCAGCTTGCAGTAATCTGTCGTATGGCTGATGCACGCGGTTTCAATCCTTGTTCCTGCTTGCTGTGCAGATAGCCCTGGCTGACCCAGTCGCATTGGAAAATGATATACCGAGATTTCCGTGAGAACTGTGGTTTTAACACAGATGCGCTGTAACTTTCTGACGGACAGAATGAATTTTTGACGGTTGCAAGTATATCTCAGGCCAACTAAGGCTTCCTGGAGCACCACATGAGTTGTGCAGTGGCAATGGTAATTGCAGCCCAAGAATGGCAAGCTAACTGACTCCCGCTGCTCATATACATGATGAAACCGTACGATTATTTGTCCTTGGCAAACCAAAAACATTGCTGAAGAGCAAATGCAAGATCCATAGACAAAGAACGATTTTCAAACCTCGGATGTCACGTACCACATGATCTCACTCAACCCGCTCACTCCTGAGCCTCTTGCAAATAGTAGTGGTTTCCCGTAATCGCAGAGAAAGTTTTTCGAACCGACAGTTCCAGCCAGCTGCGGACCTTAGAAGGAAGGTTCTCCCACTCGACTCTGATTGAATTAAGGGATTTGATGTAGTAATTATATCCTTACAGACACAGATAATACGCACGCGACCAGCTCGGCACCCGTCAACATGACTCCTCTTCGGGCGTTAACCATGCCTCTAAGCTCTCATTCCACAGTTCCATTGTCACCCAATGCATCTCATAACATTGTATGCAAGTCTGTTGGATATCATGTCTCTGCATTTTTGCTAACAGCTATAGTACCCAAAGGTACCGATGAATCGTCTCCTGCCTATCTTACATGCGTGATTTGGGGAATTAGTGTGGTGGACGCTGAACTGGGATGTTCCATCGCCGCTACTGTACATACACGTGCCCAGAGTCTTGGATTTTGAAGCTGAGGCCAGAGTCTCCCTGAGATATCTGAATCCTCAAAGGTTGGCGCGGGACTGACAGCCCACATGCTGTATTAGAAGACCTCGTACAGGCATGCTGAAGGTCGGGGATAGTGATATAAGGAAAGGTAACGAAGATGGATCAGAAAGTGGAGACCGGTTTCCAATAGCCGTAGCTACAAGCCAGTTGAGCTTTTTGAGGTGAGGCAACTTAGTCCATTTAACTGTGTTGAGCTTTCGGATGCCTGTTTTGCTGGGGGCCGGAGTTCCTGTCCTGCGGTACCTATTGTGTACCGTTCTTCTGGGCATACTGCTGCCAATCTGACAGGCTTCTCTGATTGCCGCCATGGTTTTGCTCTGGATACGAGCTCGACAGCTTTTGCAAACCAACTCGCACGTGTAGGAGTGCGTTCTGATGCCGGCACTCCTCATGTTCATCCGCCAACTTTTTGTGAGAGTCTGTGTTCCGAAGCCATATAGCGGCCTGGATCTGGTGGTCCTCCCGCACTTTCTCAAGTTCCGTTTGCAATGAGCTTGCTGGAATAGCTATCGACTCTGGAGAGCTTTGGATGTTGTTTTTCGGGTTCTGGGCAAGCCGTTTGCCGCATGGGCCGCCCCCAAGTTGAGCGCGGAGCTGAGCATTCTTCGTCTGCATCTCTGCAATCCACGCCTTTATCAATTGGCCCTGCTTCTGCTCCCAGATGGCATGTTTTTTATACCACTGGCTCTCCCTCTTTAGAGTCTTTATTTCTTGATCAATGTCCTCGTTAGTCTCTTGGAGGGATGTGTCCAGAACTTCTTTGTTGCAAAGGCAAACATTGGCCATTCGAGATTCTGGAGCCGCTCTCTGGATCGTGCCAGTCATTGGGAGTGCTGACTCAGATGGGAGATTATGTTCCTTGGAGGTGGCCCCGGTACCTGGTGCTAACTCAAGTGGTGGGATTGGGCTCTGGCTTTTGCTGTCATTGACATTCTCGGCAACTTCCAGCGTATTCCTTGGGCGGGACAAAGCCGCAGCTGGGAGGTCGCTGTACTGGACCTTAGCCTGTTTGGCTTGAGACTTGTAGGCATCAGCTTCGGCACAAACGGGTGTTGCCATGGATGTGGGTTGCTTTGGTAGTGGAGTTGGAGATCTAATCGCAGCCTGGGTTTTGATGCTTTGTGCAGGGAGAGATGGAGTGGAGAGCACGACCGTAGCATTCTGAGCGGTCCTATCGACCTGCGAATGTCCAGAAACGCCTTCCGACATCCTTTCTCTCGCTGGTGTGATCTTTACCGCGACACTTTGGGGCGCATGCTTAGAGAACCTGATTCCTACTGTTTTATCGGCTGTGTTGACAGTTGGTGCGTCGCCCACCCCGGCCATTGTTGCCTCTCGGACGTAAGCTTCCTTTTGGATCTCCGTCATAGCCATCGGCTTGACCTTCAGCATAGCGAGGGGGAAGGGTACTGGCTTAGTTCGACGTGGCACCGCAGCGGGCTTCGTAGCGGCGGGATTCGCGGAACGGTGTGCAAATTTGGGCTGGTTCTGGGCCTGGTAGGTAGTTTTCCTCGCCATGTGATCGCGAACGCCGTAAGAGTTCGGGTTGAATGGACGTAGGGTATTGAGCGGCTTCTCGATTGATATGGATGCCGTAACAGAAGATGAAGGTTGTGATGAGTGCGGTTTGGCAGGAAGAGGCGATGCAGCGAGCTTCGCAGCGGAGTTCGCAGAAGAGGGTGCAAACTTGGATTCCTTCTTGGATTGGTCGGTAGTCTTTCTCGCCATATGCTCGCGAACGCCGTACGCATTCGGGTTGAACGGACGCAGGGCTTTCAGCGGCTTCTCCATTGATATAGATGCCGTAATGGAGGGCGGAAGGTGGTTCGAGTGGATCGTGGTGAGAAGAGGCGACGCAGCAGGCTTCGCAGGAAGGGAAGTCGGGTTCGCTGTCTTCTGGGCCTGAACCTTCTTCTGGCGGGCCATGGCTTCACGGACGCCGTAGTTTTTGGGGTCGAAACGGATGAGAGTGGGAGGATGGTCTGCTTCGGCGCACATCAGTAAAGTTTTCCTAGAAAAGGTATGCGAAGCGGCCTTGGAAAAAGGTCCCAGCGTCGCAGCCGTTCCTGATCGCTCGGGCTCGCGATCTTTATCTCCTCGCAGAAAAACTCAGGTTCCGGTGTCTCTATGGATTATACAAGGCGAGTCTTTGGGATGGGGATTTTCCCGCGGTTCCCTGAGCCCATTCGACGAGGTAACTAGGGTAGACTTACTGCGCTGTGTAGTACCGCTTGAATGATCCATGGCTTTCTCTTTGCCGATACAAGTAGGTGCGTGCTGAGTCAGGGCGTCGTGCAGACCCGAAGTCTTGCTTGATTTCGGTTTGGACATCGCGTGGAACGCGTGCGTCAGATTGTAGCGAAGCTGGGGTATACGAGTTGTGTGCCAATTTCGGTAGGCTGTTATAACGGAGAGGGATGGGTAGATGGTAGGTTTGAGATGTCGAGCCAAATGTGTTCGATGGACATATAAGGAAGCGGACGCAGGCCTGGGTGATCTTCGGTTGGGAGGGCGCAAACAGTGACGGCAAAATCTTGTGACCTCCGCTTATCGGTCGGGTGTTGTTGATAAAAACATTGAATCAGGGCAGCTGAGGCTGATAAGAGGATGGAAAAAAGTAACGGGCTCCTCTGTTCTCCAGCGTGGCCAAGTTGCATTTCAAAACGTAGGTCCCGGTGCAATTCATTTCCATGCAGTGATGATGCGACCAGATACACTTGACATTGAAGATATATTTCTGCGAGACTGTCGGCAGCAATATATGAGCTATACGCTGTCTTGAACTTCGCAATCTCGTTATGCACGTCCGGATGTGGGAATTAGGGCACGGTAAGGTTGCAACTTTGGAGCCCAGAGGCAACGCTGACAGCTGGGCGCAGCAACCTAAGCAGAGATCTAGATTTCATACAACTAATCCCCTCTCTGCAACTTGTAAATGCATCACACAATGTACTGTTTTGGGTGGCATACGTCCTGGGCAAATGTCCTTCCGTGGCAGCTCGGTCAAGTGTGTCGTAATATCCAAAAACCTACAATACCAAGAAGCAAATAGTTTACTTAGCTCTGTAAAGTACAGTGACATCATAACATGCAGTCCTACCTTGTCCTACGCTCCCTAGCTTGTTAGGCGACCCAGAGCGAACGCGCAACGATAAGCTGAAGCAGCCCGATGGCGATGCTGGTACACATGAACTTCATCTGTAAGTATCCCGTATAGCGCTATTTCGTGAGCGCGGCTTTTCCTCTGATCTGGGAAGTGAGGTCTAATTTCAAAGTCACTGCTCATGCAATCCCCAAAATCACGCAAGACGGTTTGGTGAGAAATCGGTTCCTCTAAATATAATCTATGCACAGAATGTTCGCTCTATCGTAATGAATGCAAACAAAGCCCATCAGTTGCCTCCATCTTTGCCGCCCCACTACCCATCGCTGTTTGAAGAGGTTTTCGTGACAGAGAACAGGAGTCTTTCTGGCCCAGTGATAGCGTTGCCCATGCCGCACGAGGAAAAAGAGACGACAGAGTAAAGAGAGGGGAAAGGAATTGAAGAATGTAGGTTGCCAATAGTCCTCAACATGTCCAGTCTAAGGTATCATGAGATTATGTTCAGTTATGAAACAGGCTAAGTAGCTCAGCCTTTCATGTTGCGCCGGGATCTGGGCCCCGGGTCTTGACGAGGATTTTGCATCCTGATTTGAGGAATGTTCTTCATAGCATTCCCTCGGTCTGCGCCCAGTTCTGCCAGGCTGAAAGACCAGTCTGTTGGTCGGTCTGCTTTGAGTTGCGATGCGGATCTGCAAGCTTTCCATTCTGCTCACGAACTCGCCCGTGGAGAATTGCATTATTGAGCCGGTACTCCTCGTGTTCATCCGCGAGCTCCCTGAGAATGTTGCGGTTGTGGTTCCAAGAGACTGAGAAGCGCTCATGCTCCCTCTTCGAGTTCTCCATTTCCTGGCGCAGTTTGACTAGCGTGGCAGATAATCCAGCAATTTTCTCTTCGCACTTCTCGTGACATTGGTGCCTGTCAGTGATTGTGTTAGGCGGTTTCGAGGCCTGAATAGCCAGCCTGTTCGAGAGGGCGTTCTCAATAGGCTCCAAGGAGCTAGCCGACAACCTCATCCGAGAATTCTGTGCTGACTTCTTGCCACACGGACCGTCCCCGAGTTTGGCACGGAGTTCAGCGTTCTCCTTCTGCATCTCGCATATCCAAGTCTTTAAAGCTTGGATGTCCTCCTGCTGCTGAAGACCATCTCGGTGGTAGAATCTACTCTCTCGCTTGACAGTCGCAATCTCTGGCCGTAAGCCCTGAATGGTCTTTTCGATTCTGCTGATGTCGCCGCATACCCCGTCAAGGCAATTTGATGATGTGTCTGAGCTTAGTTGCGACACCTGGACGCCCAAGGGATTGGAAGCTACTGGCGTGGAGGTGCTGTTGATTCTTCCTTCAGGTCGATCAGAAATCTGCGTCTCCCCATATGTCGCAAACCAATCCTGTGTGGACTCTTCAAGGTACTTGAGCTGTCTTTGTTTTCGCGCCTGCAGATCAGTTCTAGCAGCAGCTTGCGGGCCTTCACGATGTTCGGAAAGAGTCTTGTTGACGCCTGACAGGGACACCTTGTTCGGGTCCGTGATAGACGCTGTCATTTCTTGCTGATGATCCTGTGGTTTGGACAGGTTTGCCACACTTGACAGTGATGGCTTGGCAGTGTTGTTTGAATCGATGACTTTGGTCTCAGCAAGAGCCAAACATACTGTCATCTTTGGCGACGGGCCACGTCTAGTTGTCCTCGGGCTGTCCCGGTTCAAGTTGAGCACCACGAAATCTCGCACGGAGATACCATTTTCTACAGCTGTAGGCTGAGCCTTGCTGCTATCTTGCGAGCTCTCAGCGCCACAGATGCCTTCTTTTCGGTTTCCTCGACTCTTCCACGCTTCGGCGGTGCGGATCTTGTATGCTTCGACGTCTTCGGCGGGCTTGTAGCCGGGGCGGACACGGAGATCTCTGCGGATGGAGCCGTCGGCGCGAATGGAGGAGGGGACGTGGCGCTCGCCGGTGGCGGAGGTGATGATGCCAGACTTGGTGGCGGGGAAGGAGGAGTTGAAGATGCTGGAGGGGGATATGGTGGGTGCTGGTAAGTTCTTAGGAGGGACTGTGTTGATGTGATTTGGCTGCGCGCAAAGAGCGCCAGACGTGCTTGTCGGATTAACCTTTGCGAGGGCTTTCTGCCTCTTGATGGCTTGATCGACCCCATAAGCCCTGGGGTTGAACGCTTTGAGTGTTGGAGGAGCGGTCGCGACCTTGACTTGATCGGTTGTAGGGGCGGGCAACTCCTTGGTAGGATCTTGGGGTATCGCTTGCTGGCGTTGGATCTTCGTGGCGGCCGAGACAAGGTCTTTTGACCCCACTGTGTTCGCTTTGGGGGCGTATCGACTCGAACGTAGCCCCAAGGTCTTGTCGACGCCTTGATATGCTTCTTTACCAGGACCCGCGAGTGCGCGCTTCATCACGTAGTTCACGTCGACTCCAAGATCTGTGGACTTCGAGCGCGACCCGTCAGAAGTTGCCGCCACGGATGGTTTGACCTGAACACCTGGCTTGTAGGTTTGTTTCGGAGGGGCCACTACTACGACTTTAGGGCTATTGTATGGCTTGACGGGTTCCTTCTTGATTGTGGGCTTGCTGCGGTATCTTTGGAGACGGGCTCGGGCCGCGGCCATGGCCGCCTGCTGTGATGCGGTCATTGTGCTGGTCATCTCGGCCACGATATTCGGCTGTTGGACTTTGATCGGGCCACTGAAGCCGGTATCGTGGTTGATGATGGTATTAATCGTAGTGCCTGAGCTACTAGAGGGCTTCATCATGTGTGTCGCCTGGCGTGGCAGCTTGCCAACAAGTCGTTGTCGATATGGTCGCAATCGTCTACCATGAAGATTCTTCGAGGATATTGAAAGTGTCGGGGGCGTGGGACACGTGGAAAACTTTGTATCTGGTGTGGGCTGGATAATCCAAGCGTGTGTGAGGGCTTTTTATTGATCGATCGAAAGGATGGTTTAGGGTGTAGATTTTGGGGAGAAGTTGTCGAGGTGGGAGCGAGCGCTATCTATAGCTATTGTTGACACCTTGGCCGTTTGCATAAGTGGCGTCATCGCATGACTAGCTGAGTCAGCCACTGGTGACGAAATTTCCGGGTGGCACAGCTCAGGCTGGAAAGAAGTTGGTCATACAGGTTTTCCTCAGATTTTCACAGGCACATAGTTTACAGAGTAATCAAGATTGGTTCAGTAGAGTAATGAAGCACTTCCATTCTAGTCTATGCAAGCAATCAATCCATGCATAAGGATTAAGCTGTCGGCGTGACAAGCCAAAAGCACTGACACCACTTTGTTCTGAAATCCGCCGCAATCCCCAAAAACCAAGAGAATCCAATGTAAAGGAATTATTAATGATGATGAAGACCGCTCTCGACTCTCTGGTTTGCCGTTGTTCATCAGTCCGATGCCGCTAAAACAAACAGAAGTTGAAAAAAGCATTACATCAATGATTGTGCAAAAGCACTGGCTATGGGGCTTCACACCAAAGAAATGCCAGCTTTATGAGAAGAGTTGATGTGAGGTACTCATAGTACAGCATTGACGAAAATCCCAGCAGGCGATCTTGTACCAAATCGGCTCAGAGCCGGATCCGCCGCAAAAACAACCAATCAAGCCGAACATCTCTACTTGCTGGTGACCTCGATCGCAAGGTTCTTCGATGCGTACTTGCTGAGCCGGAGGCCCACCGACTTGTCTTTACCGATTGGCTTCGGTACGCCGTTGACACCTTCCATCGCGCCCTCCATAACATACTTCTTCACATCCGTGTCAGACTGGAAGGTAGGCTTTGTAATGGGGCCGGAGAATAGCTTGAGCGGTGGTGCCAACTTGCGAGGCTTGGTTGTTGGCTTCGGTGGAGGAGGACGTCGGCCAGGCTTCTGAGTAGGTGCATTGCGGTTCTGACGCGCAGGGATGCTCTTCTTTCCGCTCATGTACTCTTTTACACCGTACTTGTTTGGGTTGAATGCTACCAGCGTTGACGGTTGTTTCTGGCCCTTGTGCGTAGCCTCGGTGGTGATGATGGGCATCTCAGCGCTCTCGTCGACCTTGCGTGCCGTCTGCTTCTGCTTTCGAGCTGCTTCCATCGCCAATGCGTCTTTTGAACCCTTGGGCGGTCCAGCCCACCTCTTGAGGAATGCTGCCCATGCGTCAGGCGGGTGGCCTGCCCCTTTGACTGGAGCCATTCTGGCAGCCGGCGATGCATGCCCAGCATTCGCGCCCTTTCCTTCTGGCATCTTGACAGCATCGACCTGACGGTAGTGGTTGGCGAGGTCCTCCTTGACGTAAGCTTGATTGTGAATATCATCAACACTGCTGACGTCCGGGCTGGAAAGACCATGGTCCGCTCTAATGGTGTCAAGCTGCGCATCGGTGCGCGACACGACCAGCATATCCCCAGACAACGAATCGTTCATTCCGCTGCAGAGGGTGTATTCGAAGGAATTCATCGTGGATTTCTTCGGATTGGTAGTTCGGTGGGAGATCGATAGCGTTTGGGTGTGATGGAATGTAGTTGGGAGATTGTGTGTGCAAAAAGTGGATGGTTTTGGATGCGGGCGTGTAGGTAGTCTGGGGCTTTTTGAGAGGGTGTGGGTGTTTAGTTGCGGTGGAAGCGGGCGAGGGTGGGAGGGCACAGCTTTTATACTAGAGAGCGGCGCCCGAGGCCGTTTGCATGGGCAGCATAGACGTGACGTAATGTCACAGGAGCCTGGCAAATTTGAGCGGACATATGGCGTCCAGCCAATCGCACCGCTCCTGCAGCCTTGCGGCGGGCTCTTCTGGTTCAGTCACGCGGGCTACAATGAGCGGCTCTGGGGGTCTCATTGGTTCTGACGCTGTGATAATGGTGAAGGGCAGTCGTGATCCCAATCTCCCATTTCCTCATGTAATGGTATCCTTCCACTTGGGTCGACGCAGGTTAGTACCGGTAATGTTCTCGTTTTGAATCTTTGAAGACACATGCCCACACAACGATCATCTCGCACACCTTCCGCAGCAGCTTCACAGATACCCTTCAACTAGCTGATCAATGGTGCCACCACTTGTTAGAGCACTTACATTGCTGGGTACTATCGGTGATGTCATTGGTTGTTCCGCCCGCGCAAGCCAGGTGACTGTTCAGTCACTGCATCAACTGCATCCACACAACGCTGCCAAGCCTCCCTTACGTCGCGTCATCACGCAAGCCTACCTCGAAAACAAAATAATTTGGCATAGAGTCTCGACTCATTGATAACCACAAAGAACGGATAAGAGGCACACAGGGAGGAGGGGATTGAGAGGCTGTCTTGGAGGCCACAAGAGCCACCAGGAAGGTATCCTCCAAGTCGCAGCCATATATATATACCAGATCATCTACATGTGAGTATCAAAAGAGTTACTTGGTACGTCCATGGATTGAAATCATCAAGTGAGACGGTATCTCACCCGCTTAGTCAACGGACCTGTTCAAACTGCTTGTTTGCGTGTTTACTGTGTTCTGCCGTTCCATGGCCAGGCCTCTACCCTGCTTCGATCTGTGAGTACTTGATGTAGATGGTCTTCTACGCCAATTTCCATGGTCACTGATGAGCTACGGATCAAGAACTCGCCGGAAGAGGAACGGATATGCGAAACCTATGCGGGAGCCGCAGACTTACTGATACGATTTCTCAACCTCTGGAATGACTTCCCAGCGTCTCGACCCCGGTACAATCTAGTTCTACGATCGTCTTCAACGTCTCCAACGGATCAAGAGCCACTCATGTGCCCGCCCCACGCTTGCAACACACCTTCTCCAAGAGCAGCGATCGATCACTACCCAATTCAGCCCGACACCAATCATATCACTAACGGTAGCTCGACTGTTCTTGCGGATATAATAGCGGATTCTTTGGATGGTCCAAGTTGGTGCGCGTCAGCCTTCAGCTTGGAATCAGTGGAGCCATTGGACTTCTTCGGGGCGGACAAATTACCTTTGTTCGCATCATATCTGGATGTTGATGTAGCAAAGCTCTATGAGAACCATCTTCCGGAGGTGTCGCTTGCGGAGGCTTTGTGACAGGCTTTGCTTTGACCTCCCCGAGTTCATCCTACGGTCAGGCCAGCTCTTCATTGTGCAATAGACTTGTAATTGATCACATCAGTAATGGTAGGTTGCTCCTCCGAGTCACTCTATCAATAAAGGAACTGCTTTACTGCCTAAATTATCAAGGGAAGCTGTGTTCTACACAGGAGCATATTGGATCGCTTTGATCAAACCAAAAGCAGTGTCCCGAACGATAACCGTGCTGATTCCCAAAGTCTCCCTCGCAGTAAAAAAGAAAACAAAGCAGTACCTCGGGGACTTTTTGATACTCCAAACTCCCATATCCAGAATTTAAAAGTGCCTCTCAGGTCTGAAAACTCAGCCACAGAGTCACGGCTCACTGAAGCTGAGAACTTGCACTGGATGACAGCAAGCTTCATATGGACGTATACTGTGGTTTCTTCAAGCTTAGCCTGATTTGTTACTTGATTAGCAAAAAAGCTGCTCTGAAGCTTACGTTATTTCTACTATTGCTCAACCGGTCCAGTCTCCTACCGACTTGAAACAGCACTACTTGTACAGTACGATTACTATTCCAGCATTCCCCATGTCTTCAAACATGTCCTTCGTCTACTACATACGCGACCAATAACCTCGCGAGTCGCTTTACACACAGCACGAGATCCAGCACCTCTCAACCATACGTCCAATTGCTTCAGCAGATTTTTTCTACCGAACACGCCAAAAAACTCTACTAGAACCCCCTCTTAACGCAGCAGAACGCGTGAACTTGTTCCAGAAAGCCGCCTGAAGAGCCACCGCACACGACGAACTTGGAGCCAGAGCAGATACCCTCCCAGTTCCACAGCACGACACATTATACTCCGCTTTCTTTCCTATCTGTTTCCTACTCAGGATCTGAATAGGCCGCATTGCATCTCAAACCGCTACGGCGTAAATACTACTACCGCAGCGGTCAAGGATGTGTGTCCATGTCCGCAAACCACCACCACATACAGCCTGATCACTTCGCCATCGTAAACCAGTGCAAGGCAAAGCAACACGCTTTCCAATAACTTAGTATCCCACGTTCATCTCCCTTGCAGCTCTGAATTGCGTCCCAACCCTGAACCCACGGAAACGTGTATTACGCAAGTCACTGAGACCCAAAGCGTCTCCGACTTTTCACGTGACCAGGTTCGGACGTCTCTTTTACACTGCTTCGCTACTGGCTGCTGAGTTCCAACACGAGCAGGAAGGCTTCAGATCGCTCTTCAGTCGTGGAATAGCGGGTGTTCGGTGGGCACTAAGCCTCAGACCCTACAGCCGAGTCGCCAGACACCTTGCATGTTCTCAAAATTTTGAACCGCTACATCGACAAGGCATCACAGCAACGGTGGATCCAGGATAATCTTGGCATAAGAGCTGCATGTGTCCGCAGATAGGATGAACCATGCAAACCATCTCTTCGCATGACAGTCCAAGTGCCGTCTCGACAGCCGAGCGCGATACCATGCAGACGTCTATCCTGAGCTGGCTCATTATTAACCACAGAATATGAAGATAATTAGAAATCACGGCGTAAATATCACATACATACAAGATAATACAGACATTAACTCGAGTAGTAGAATTCAAAATTTTAATCATCGTCTCCCTTGCTTCTTGTGATGATGGTTGTTGGCTTCAGCACAATATGACGACAACTACTATGTCTCTAGAAGATAATATGTCAAACGGCTTGGATCATATGTGTTGCGTGTCTGGCTTGCTCTAGCTTGCTCTGTCTTTTTGTTTGTCCATAGGACTGTCCCCTCCTTTGCCTTTGCTTCATAGATGTTTGTCCTATGGACTGTCCTCTCTTTCATAGATAGTTTGTTCGTAGAGTAGCCTACAGTCCTGCCTACATAGATAGCTCTATGTAGCCAGAGACTCTAGCTGATCATCATTCTACTCACACACATATCCATCCCATAGATACTGCCATGAGCTTTGCATCGCTACCGCTCAACTAAAGGCCCGATGCTCATTTTACAATCGAACTTCTTTCCGTATTCGACAATGTAATGATGTGCTCGCTGTGAAAGGTGAGAGAAGTAGAGTCTTGTGGATTCTCCATTGAGCAAGAGTCGCTACTTATATGGCAGAGCCACAGTGGATGAAGTATGCACTGTCGAAGGAGGCAATGCCCACTTCAACTGAAATTGATAGCTGACCAGATTCTACACAACAGAGATGACAATTCACTGGCATACTTCCATGTCACTTCACTCATACAGTGCGCAAAGCTGTAGAAATCTCAACTTTGAGTAAAACCACGTAAACAAAGTCCCCATTATATTTTCTCAACAAGATATCCTAGACAAAACACACATGACAGAAGCCCTTACAAGACAGAGTATAAAGCGAACACAAAAGCAAGCCGGCAAAACACCCACAGCACCACCGAACCAAACACGTGAACTCAAAACGAGCCTTCAGCCCACCGCTGAAGTGGATCAATCGTCACTACTTCAGGCGCTGGGGCGGTTGGATCGCGGCTTCGGCCTACCATACCGTCCAGAAGCAAACTTTGCCCGGCAAGCCGCCATGTTCTGCTCGTAAGCAGAGAGCTCGCGGGGAGGAGCTTCAGTAGCGGCGGCTACCTCACCCACAGAGCCACACGCCTTGACAGACACCACGGCTTCATCCACAACATCCTCTTTCACCGGGGACTTGTCTTCAACAGTGCGCGGCTTCGGCCTACCATACCGTCCAGAAGCAAACTTTGCGCGGCAAGCCGCCATGTTCTGCTCGTAAGCAGAGAGCTCGTGGGGAGGAGCTTCAGTAGCGGCAGCCACCTCACCCACAGAGCCACACGCCTTGACAGACATTGCGGCTTCCTCCGCGACATCATCTTCCACCGGAGACGTATCTTCAACGTCGTCGGCTTCCTCCTCGTCATCATCATCCACCGGGCACGTGTCTTCAACGTCTTCAGCTTCTTCCTCACCATCATCTTCCACCAGGGACGTGTCTTCAACGTCGTCGGCTTCATCCGCAACATCATCTTCCACCGGGGATGTGTCTTCAATGTCGCCGGCATCTTCGTCCAAGGAGACGCTCGACGCCGACAAGCTGCTCGAATCCAATGACTCGGGCCAAACCCATTCGAGTGGGGTAATTTCGTCACCATATCCAGGGCACGCAACCCATGGCCGCCACAGTGGTTCGCCCTCAGCAACCACGTGGACATGTCCACAGTCGAAGATCCGATAACAATCTTCAGGGGCGGGCGGGCCATCATCGCGATAACGGCGCGAACTGGCATCAAAGCCCGAGACAGAGGCAGATGGTGCCCTCCAACCGTGCTCAGTCAGGTCGAAGACGTAGTCGGGGTGGGATGGTTCGTTGAGGTCCGGGATATCGACGTCGTAGTCGGGTTGGAATGTTCTGTCCGAGAGTTCGCCCTCAACCAAGGCCTCTTCAGAACCCGTCGCTCTGTCGTCGTTCACCATTGTGTCTTGTCTGAAAATTCGGTCGAATGGTTGCATGGTCGCATCAACATGGGTGCAGAGGAAGTCGGACTCTTCCATGACTTTTCCACATTGAACACGCTGGATATGCTCGCAAAGAGGATGAACTTTGAGAACCATCTTCTTGCAAGAGGCCTGGAGAGGGTTCTTGATAGCCGAATTTGGGTTGTGTATTTTTTCAATCCCGTCCTTTCCAGGGAGGAACTTGGTCAAGTGGCAAGGGACTGATGTTCCGTCATGGCCGCAAGCGAGCTTCCTTCCAAGCTCGGTATCCATCATTGGGCAAACTTCGTCGCATTCCTCGAAGCATAGCTTACGGCATTGGTGACCGCAGTCGAATTTCCTCTGGCAGCGGTCTTGGCACTCGTGATGAGAGTGCATGAGGTCAGAATGGCACGGAGCATGGCACTCGTGGCCACAAGCCAGGGGCTTTCCGCACCTCACGTCGCAGCCACCCTGTGGGGCCTTGGTAAGAAAGTCCTGTGGGCCGCGGATGATGATCTTGTTTTCGGGATGACGCGGACATTCGAGCTTGAGCTCTGTTCCAATCAGACCATCCCTCTCGAGCGTGCCGATAACCTTTGGCCAGATGCCGCTGCCGGAGCTGAAGTTTGACCGGCTCCCAAAGATGTACATTCCATGCTTCGCCCTTGAGAGAAGCACATTGATCCTCGCGTCGAATGAGAGGAAGCCCATCGACTGGTTTGGATTGCTTCGGGTCAACGAAGCGATGATGACATCGGCTTGTTCGCCCTGGAAGTTGTCGATCGTCGAAATCCGGACGCACAACGACGTCGGAGCCATGAATGTAGCTTTCTCAGTCTTTTCGTCGCCAAACCAATCATCTTGGTCATCTATGGCGGCCTTTTGGCGGACAGACTTGACCTTTGAGAGTTTGTCGCGTATCTTACGTTCCTGTGAACCGTAAGGGACAATTACTGCGATATCCTTCGTCTCGTACCGGCCTTGTCTGACAAGGTACTCGACGAGGGCGCAAATGTAGTCGACCTCGTACTGGTTGGAAGCTGATGGGTTAACCTCTGCGGCCAACCTTCCCACGTTGTCCTCGTACTCGGTGTGATCGATCCAGTAGAGTCTATCCTTCATGCCAGCAACTTGCGGATATTCATGCACGTTTTCTCCGTCTTCAAGGTTTTCGTACTGGAGTCTTGTGAATCTGGATATGCTGGGGTGCATCCTGCGTTGGGTGGACAGCGTGGTTACGGGAAGTCGCATCGTCGTCCCATCGTTGTCGCTGTGTCCTACCAGCCGCTCGAACAGCGAAATGTCGAGAGAGAAAGCTCTCCCCTTGCTGTTGTATACGCTCATGTCCCACCCCACATGGGGTCTGAGCTGTTGGTGATCCCCGATCATTATCACATGTTCAAGTGACTGGTACAACGCGGCAATGGTGTTTGCCTCGAGAATCTCTCCCGCTTCCTCGCAGATCATGACTTTCGATTTGAGAAGATCGAATGTCTTCTTCCTGGACGTCATACCAGCAGACGTGACCCCGATCACCTTTGCGTCTTGGAGGCATAACAGGTCTTGCCCCTGTCTGATCTCGGCAATCTTGTCGGTGGCTTGCTGCCACTTGGCCGCCGCGGTCTCGTACTCTCGTTTCGTTAATTCGAGCTGCTGGTCAAACCAGTAGTCTGAAATGGAGATGCGTTCTTCACGTGAGAACGTTGCAATGATCATGTCTGCTTCTTGCAGACTAATTAGTGGGCGAGGCGTGAAATTCGTCTCGCAACCACTGTCAATCCAGTTCTGGAGCGCCGTACGAGCATCTTGAAGTTCTCCGTGTCTTTGCCCAAAGATCTGAGTGTGGCGATTCGGACAAATGCTGGCCAGCAGCTCTTGGACTTCGTTCGCCATCGCCCATTTGTCGTTGGAGGCGTTCCTGATGTTACTCAGGAGATTCTCGCACTCCTTGGCAGCAACGGTGCGTTCAGCCCTGAGCTTGCTGGTTTGGTGTTGATCGCGAGGCGATCCCTTCCTCCACGCTTGTTTCTTCAGGTTGTAGTGTGACAACCACTGGGAGCTGGATTTTGATCCAGTACCTATTCTGATAACCCCCTCAGGGCAGAATGGCTTCATTCTCTCCAAAACTTCATCCAGTGCGTGATTGGTCTGTGCCATGATCACCAGGGGACCCAGTTGCGCTTTCTCGCGGTTGTCCAGGAGGACCCTGGCAATTGCTTCACCAGTAAAGCTCTTTCCTGTGCCCGGGGGACCTTGGATTAATGCAATCCTTGAGGTCAGAGCGTTGACTAGAGCCTTGGCTTGGCCTTCGTCCAGAGAGGAGCCCTCCCGAAGGACGTCCATCTCAAAATGCTTGTGAGGGGTAAGAAATGCCGATCTGCCGTCTTTCATGATACTCCGAAGGTTGAAACGGAACTCATCGTTGGAGTAAGCGGGAGGAGCCATGGTGATAAGACCTGTCTGTCCCGAGCAGCAGAGCAAATCGGCGAATGGCATATTCCTGGTCTGGCTATATTCCTGAAGAACATCGAGGGATGGCTTGAAAGATGGTACAAGAGTACCAGGTTGCTCTACCAAGCACTGCTTGGCTGGCGAGTTGGTGAAAAAGCGAACGAGGTTAGTGTGCATTTCGTTGCTGCAGGTTGTAATCCTCAACCGGGTGTATGCCCACTTTCGGTCCGAAAACAGATCTTTGGGTACCGTGGCATTGACGCCCTTACCAACGGTGCGGGTCATCATGCAATACACGTCTCTCTCATTATCCAATGGGAATGATGGCTCATCGAGCGGAGCGCAGAACAATTGGTGGCCGTCAACATCCAGCATACACATGAGCGCTCCGGTACCGAGTCTACCACTCTCAGCCCACCAGCGTGCACGCTGTCCGGCCACAAGGTTCTGAATTGTAGGCGGCTGTTCGAAGCGTACGTCTGCAATCTGCCCTCGTCCTTCGTGGAACTCAACATTCAACACTTCCAAATTGAAATAGCAGTGTGTGTTTGGTGGCTGATAAGCTTCCGAGTACCCGAAAGCACGGTACAATTCCATTCCCTTCTTGGAGTTTGGAATCTCATCGCATAATGCGAGCTGCTGCAGCCATGACTGGCGGATTGTGTCGATCAAAGGTCCAATGCAGTTGCGACGAAGAAGCCTGAACTGTGCATCCAAGTAACCCTGGAGATGGTTTTCATGGAATGAACGAGTATTCTTTCTAGGCAGGTACTCTGGACGGATGGCCTGGATTTCGCTCATTGTTGGCAGAATCTGGATCTTTGAGATATCCTCGTGGTCGTTATCATGTCGTGGCCCAGAGGATGCCAGCGAACCGGGAAGTTCAATGGATTCTGTCTTCGTGGCAAAGACGACGAGCTTGTCCTCAACAGAGATGTCGGAGTTGATGTCAGACTCGAAGCCAGTGATAGGTTCAGACATCTCATCAACAGTTGGAACCACAGACTCGTGTGCGATCAGGAGCCCAGACACATCAGAAGTGGCTGCAACGTCAGAGACTTCAGGGATGGGCGAAGCACCAGCAACCTTTTGAGCTGTTGGTCCATCTGCAACAGGCTTGAGAGTGGTCGGATTTCCGGACGGCTCGAAAGCAGGAGCGGTTGCAGACATCTTGGGAGCAGATGTCTTGTGTGAGTACGGGGAGCCAGACGGCTCGAAAGCCGGGACGGTAGGGGACAATCTTCCAGATGTGGCAGATATGTTGACGGAGGTTGAGCTAACGGACACCTCGGAAGTGGCCGGGCTGCCGAACGTCTGAGGGACGAATGGAGCAACGGATGCGTTGAGGGTGAACGACATGATAGACATCTTGCGATACTGTAGGAGGAAGTTTGTGATGTGTTGTAAGAGAGAAAGCTTTCATACGTTCAGCCGAACGAAGTGTCGAGAGTGAAGAAAGACCCGAGACTTGGACGGAGTCAGACGACGAAATGTATCGTCGGTTGTGGTGGTGGGTGGAGTAGACGGGCGGATGCGACACTGCGTTGAGCACGAATGCAAACGATGTGTTGCTAAGCGCGGCGGCAATGAGGTATGGCGTTCTTCCGGAGCAAAGACTTATCCAAAAAGATCTTGAAGATCTTGAGCGGATGAGGAGTTTTCGACAAAGGTGTGTGTGCGCGCGTGAGGCGGGCAGAGAACAGCGATGGCGGTAAAGCTAACGACGTGGAGAGCGAGTGCAGTGACAGCTAACGCAGTGGCTTGGTAGCAGTATTTGCCGTGATCAACGTGCAGAGGCACAGGGCAGGACGACTCGAAGGCGACTGAGTGAGGTGACCGCGAATCTGGGTGCGACCGGAGGCAGTGCGACGGAAAAGTCGAGAAAGGCTCTGGCAGTGCTGTCGGAGACGAGATCTTGTCAAGAAAGCTGAGCCAAAGGCAGTAGCAGATGCTGGAAGTAAGGAATTGGATGAGAATGGGAAGAAGAGAGTTCGAAACTGATGCTTGAGCTAGGCTTGAGTATCGGTTGCGAACTTTCGTGGGTGTGTGCGAAGTTGGAGAGGTTGGAGGAGAGAAGCGGGCGGAGGGCGAGCGAGAGAAAAGAAGTAGGCAGGCGCGGCGCGCTCAACGACCAGCCCTAAGCGCGTCATCCCCAGCCCTCCTCACAACAATAACAATTTGAGATTGGATACATATGAGTCGGTCGTTGCGTCGGCCAATCAGCTGCTTCGAATCCTCGCTCTCGACCAATCAGCTGCATGCAATCTTGCCCGTCTGCTTGACTGCTGGCTGCGAGGTCGACCGGCAATAAGATGTGCCTCTGGCACAGCAGCCAATGGCAGTAGCGGACGAAGGCACAATCAGCCAGACAGCCCGGTTCGCCGTACGGCTGCTTTGTCCGTCTGCAAGGCCATCTTCGAGATGTACTTGGTCTTGTGCGTCGAGACGCTTCGGCAATGTGCTCAGCGCTGTCATGCCCGCAACATAGAGTTGACAGCTTTCCTGGGTCACTGATCAGCGAGACTTTAGATAGCTTGCACGTCGTGAGGTGGAGGGGCCACTGAAGTGTAAACCTACCAAGATCTAGCTATACGTCCGTTTCCCGTGCTCCTGCTGTGCCTGATCTCCAAGCACTTCTCACGCATTACATTCTTATGGCCTCAGCCTCCAACCGCTCTCGCAGATCGCAAGTCAACGAGTACTCAAACAGCATCACGTCTTGATACAGAGAGACCATTGAAACTTATACCTACCATGATCTAGTGATACCTCCACGCACCGTGCTCCTACTTTGTCTAATACCTGCACTCAGGCCCCAACACTTGATAGCCCTCGCGGGCCACTGGTCAGCAACTCTTCAAACAGCAGCACTTCTCGATCCGCAGAGACCATTGGAATGTATACCTATTCAGTACCCGCCGTTGATATGCCGGATTCCTGCCTTCATACCCTCAACACTGGACAGCTCTCACGCATCACTAGTCGGTAAGTCTTCAGACATCAGCACATCTTGATACGGAGAGGTGGTTGGGATGTGTACCTATCAGGATCTACGAACACATCACCCAGCCTCCTACGGTGCCCGATCCCAAGCTCTTTTCACGCGCCTCATCCACGGCATCAAGTTCATAATCACATCATCAAACACGTATGCTGTGTATCATGTCCGTGTTTCCCGCAGGGTTCGTCCCGAACTCCAGTGCAGAACAATCTACGAAATGCTACTTACGCTCAAGCAACAACGACTTGCCATTCTCCCATTCTACTCCCAACACTCCATCCCCACCCTCACCTCCTCGAGCTACCACCGCCGATATCCTGGCCAAGCTGTTCAACAGTCAGCATAATCACACGATCACAACTTCAGCAAGATCAAAGAGGTCAAATCACTCACCCTATACCCACTAATCTTATCCCACTCAATCTTCTGCCTCGTAATCGGCAATTGCCTCCTCAATCCCTTGAAAGCGCCCTCGCTCAGATTTCCAAACGCCCGATTCAAGTCCTCCTGATATTTCTTCTCCGCGCCGGCCACCGCCCTTGTAATCTCACTTGCGCTGGCTCCCGCCGCCACAGACGCCTGGATCGGCTTCTCAGTCAACAACCGCACGTTGCCATCCTCGTAGTAGTGCACGTCGACCTTGATACTCCCGGAGATATCGGTGGCGGATGGATCAAGCGTGTAGACGGACCGCCAGCGGCCGTTCCAGAAGTTGTTGGGGCTGTATTTGTTGGAGACGAGGACGATGGCGATTTTGGAGGAGGATTCGAAGGGGTAGACGCCGAGGGAGGAGGAGGGGTAGTGCTCTTTGGCGTGAGCGGAGAGTGATTTGAGGAGCGACTTGACGAGGTCGGCGTGAGGCGATTCGAGGACGTATTGCTGGACTGCGGACGCTTTCTGTGAGGTGAGAGATTAGTGGGTTTCTAAGGAGGCCCCCAGCGCTTAAAGCTTACCTGTGTAGCGTGGTCGAACTCGAAGCTGCTCTGGCTTTCGACATCGAAGTACCGTCCATCACCCAGCGAGTTGTACGGGCTGACAATGACCTGAGGAACCTCAGCACCCTTGATTTTAGACACGGCATTTCATTCATCATGAGCCGGGCATCAACAGCCATTGGGCACCTACAGGTTGGCTGCCGCCCGGTAGCTTCACCGTAGTGAACTGCTCCTCATTGTACTTTTTGTATGCCGGGCCTAGGCTTTGAACTGTGCTGGCGTCGTCGCCGAGGATCGACTTGATGGCTAAGGAGAGCGGCCGTGTAAGCAGAGCTAGCAAAGCTTGGAGGACGGGTTTCAGGCGTGAAAACGTGCAGGCCTCGATGGATTGGTGCTGGGCATAGAGGTAGCGGCATACCAGACGTGACATTGGATAGCTATCAGCTGTTAGCCGGGTGTTCAATCGGGGAGGTCATTTTGGGAGAAAGCCGTCGTCATACCTCTCCTGGGGGTGCAGACTCCACGAAAGAAGCGAGTGCTTCATTGTTTGAGACCATCTTGAGCTTGTGAATTCTCTCTCGCTATGACCTGATGTGTGTTGTGTGGGTTATCAGGGTTGAAGTTTAGGAGGTGTTGCGGTGTCGTTAGCTGTCTCGGGAGATCGGCGCGGGGTCGTGCCCGCGAGCGCATGGTGGGGCAGCAGGGATGAGCATGCCAAGGTGCCGCGCAGGCGGTTGACGGGCATGGCAGCCATCAGAAATCTCAATTGAAGCCGAATAGAAATGGATCCGCAAATGAATATTGATAAGGATCCCATAGTTTACATAGCCGAAGTTGCTCATCCCCGCAAAGTAGCAAAGAAACGCCAGGATATCATGAAGCCATCCCATGTCCGCCGCCCAAACGCCTCGCTCATTCGTAAGAAACCGTAAAAGTAATGCAGGAGCAGCTTCAAGCCCTCAAGCTACTCGATACTCATCTTCATGAGTCCATCATTCGTATCCGTCATACCCTGCAGTCCTACCCTCTTCGGGCCCAGCGACGGAGTCACGCTCATCGTGCTGCCGCCGCTGTTCGACCGCTCACCTGCAGCATGCCCACTGGCGCTTCCCTCGCGACTTGACTTGGGTGGCCCTATCCAGATCGTATTGTCCCTCTGCTGCGGGCTTTGAGAAAGTATGGGACTGTTGTGCACGCTGAGACCGGGGGAGACTGCGCGCCGCTTGAACGAATTGATATCAAAGTCGTCGTCACGTCTGCGCTTCTTCTTCAGACCGTCTGCTGCTGTCGGCGGAACCATGGGCTGAGGAGTAGAGGAGCGGGACATGTTGTGATCTTGGGACTGTTCATGAGAGAGGGAGGCCCGAGCGGAGAAGCCGGTTGCGATGGACGTGGCCGGCGAATCCATGTTAATATCATCGCTAACGGCGGAAGAACTGCCGCGAGGAAAAAACGGCGGAGGCGGAGTCTGCATCTGTCCATCGCCGTTGCTCCAGGAGGTTCGCTCGCTGGTGTTACGCCAGGACTGCAAGCTGAATGCTCCAAACAATCCCTTTCCATGTGACGCTGCCGCGGTTTCCTGCTCCTCCAAACCCATGCCACTGTCCTCCGGTATGTCTTCCAGCTCATTCAGTCCGGGTACCGCAGGCATGAGGGTCGGCGAAGAGTTAGCGGTGGTGGATTGATGGCGTTCAGCAGGGTCGACAGCGTCGCTCTCCCGCACTTGACGAATGATCTCGGCTTCTCTCTTCACCTCGCTGTCCACAGGTGCGCTTTCTTCGAGCAGCTCGGCGCGGATGCGGCCAAATTGCCTGGACTTTGGCTATGGATGAGTTCAGCGTCAGGATCTCCCAAAGAGGACTTGGAAACATACCAGTAGATTGCCTCGCCTGACGACAGGCCTTCTGATGACGCCTGGCGTTGAGGGAATCGGCATCCCAGCCTCATCGCCACTGTCATTGCCAGACGAGATGTGGAGATCGTTCGTGCCCAAAGTCAAGCTCTCGCGCCGAGATCCAGCCTTCCTCATGACCTGTTGTGCAAAGTAGCCTCCATTCGCGCCGTCAAACCCCTTGTTCGGCGGCGGCGACCCGGGCCCTGGACTCGCAAGCGAGCTGTGACCACTTGCGCTGCTGGAGCTCTTCCTGCTCCTGACTTTGCGAAGTCTGTTTCGCTGTATTTGCAGAAAGTTTGGGCCACCCGGCGAAAACCCACCGGACCAGACTGCTCCTGGGCTCGGGGCCGTATGACCAGTGAACCCCAGACCGCCTGCCCTCTCCAGCTTCAATACTTGTGGTGTCATGACCATGGGGTCGTCGTCGTTGTCCGGATCCATAGGGTCATCCTCATCTGACCCGCTGCTCGCAGAGTCCGACTCCATCATGTTGATGCTCCCAACCGAGCTCGACGCGACACTCTTCTCGCGATTATTGGTAGTAGTCGGCCAGCGAGCGTCGTTGCTATGCATGTGGTGCGGCGAGTCGAGGGACATAGAGGTGAAGTTCGATTTCCGCTGCGGGATCATCATGCCCTTCTGCGTGATTGTAGGCGACGAGTCAGGCGATGATTGCTCCGCGAGCGTGGAGTGATGCAAGTTGGTGCATGCGCGGGCGAAATCCAAGCCGCGAGAGTGGCGGGGAAGTACGGTGGCAGGCGAGCCGTAGGTGTCTCGGGTGTCGAGTTGCGGCGAGAGTGGGACGCGACTTGTGATGTTGGCTGGTGTTTGCAGCCCTATTGCGGGGTCTCTGGGGGGCATCTGCAACGAAAGGCCCCTCGACAGAAAGTCTGGTCTTCTTGGTGTTCGTGGGTTCGGTAGCGTGTTGTCATCCTTGGATTGGCGTTTCGATACGATTTTGGGCGATGGCGATAGCTTGGGTGTCGAGTCGGACAGCGACCGACTTTTCGACGGCGACTTCGACGGCGTTCTCGTGCGGAAGGCGTCGCTGGATCCTCCTTCTGCGTCGCGTCCTTCGTTACTCCTCTCCGAATTGAAGGAGTTGGCAAGCATAGCTTGTACTGATGGCTGGGAGGTCATCGCGTCAATGCCGGTCGACGGGGTGGACTCCATCGCTGGGCAAGAAATTCAAGAGCAGGGCGGGCGACGCGTATTGCTGGGGCGATGGGACATCGCGGCATGATATAAGGGCGGTTAACGACTTCTGACTGATGAGGGAGGACTCAGGTCGTTCCCGAGTTGGGTCGGACGTCAGCGCCGCACGTGATTGGATCCATCCAGTTTTTGGCGTTTACCGAATCAAAGCCACCAACCTCAACCGTGGAACATTCCTCGTTACTGGAGTGAGCCATACCTTGGCTGCGAAACATTTGTTTGAGACAAGTACAGTTTGATGAATCAGATTGAACAGCCCTGCCCAACGCTCAACAGCCACAATAGCGTTCGCCCAGCAGTCACTCGGATGCAATCTGATAACGTGCCGCCGATCTGCAATGATAGTCTTGAAGTACGGCATTACATGCCAGCAAACAGCACATGTAACATTTGTATCAAAAAGAGCAAATGAAGAAAACCATCCGTCACATGACACTTGACTGGCTTACCCAGAAACCCACAAGAAGCTGTCCATTGCCTCGTTTGGCAGCAAATCAAGCGTAGGACTTTCTCTGAGACAGTAGGCAAAACCATAGACATTTCATGTCTTCTGTTATAGCGGAGAAGACAGTGATACTAGGCAGCAATGATGCCCTTAACCGTGTCGATGTCTTCAGGGCCAGCTTCCCAGATGTTCAATATGACGAATTTCCAACCTGTGTCTTCCCTTTTCATCTTTCCGATACAGCGACACATTTTCGGGGTGTCTCTTTCTTGTAAGAAGCGACCGCTGTCGTACTCCCAAAGAGGGACGCCTTTCCAGATGTCGTATACGGCATTGAGGTAGGGTGGGTGGTCGTGGTATAAGTCTTGGAAGACAAAACTTTGTCTCACACCGTTCCGGCTGGATGATCGTACCCTTGCATAGAGTTCGATGAACACCATGCGGTTCTCCCTAACCGCCTTACTGCCCACGTTTAGCGCTTCACCTACCCTGAAGCAAACTCGGATAGTCGGATCAGGGTTGAGGCCAATGACCGCAGAGCGGTCACGTACCGGTTTTGGAAATGGGGGCCTCACGAAAGGCTTGCTGTCTATTACACCGGTAACTGTCAGAGCTGTTTCGGGGACGTTGAGCGCTGGACCCTTTTTCAAAGATCGAACACGAGCAGTGCGCCGCAACGGCCGGTCATCCCTCGTAATCTGGGGATTCGTCTCCGCGTTGTCATTGACTTCACTCGGCTCGATACATGAAGCGAAGGTACGGTCTTCGATCACTACGCAATCGTCATCATGGATGGTTCTATCCTGTGTGTTTTGGACAGCTGGATGGGTCTGTTGCCTATTCGGTGCTGGAGTTGTGTTAGATGAGCCCGCATTTGAGGCCAACGGCGTGAGCAACTGTGCTGTGTCAAGTTCCTTCCCATTCATGCTAGCACAAGTGACCGGCAAAGAGAGAAAATCAGCTTCATCCAGGCCGTCACTGAATTCATCATCTTCATCTGCAGCGGGTTCTGCGTGGACTGCGTCGGATATTTTGGCAGGGCTGGACATCGGAGAAAGTGGGCGCATATTAGTCTCATGACCATGTGTCATGCTGTTCTGTTGGGATTGGTCATCTTGAGAGTTTCGCTCGGGTTCTTCCTGTATGGTCTGAAGACCTGGATTTTGATTCAATGGACCCATTGATGACTGGACCTTGCGAAATAATGGTACACGGGGTTTTAACTGCTGAGGCGCAGGCACTGGGCTTGTGTGGTGCTGAGAATGGTTATCATCATGGTCGACATCGGATTGACCCCATGTGGTCTTTCTCAACTGGGCCTCATCCCAAGACGCCGAGTGTAGGCTTGGGCTGGAAGTTGGTTGGAACGAGCAGCTGTCAGGTCTCTCCTCACCTTGTTGCGTGGCAAGCATATCGAGAGAAGTCACCGGCGATATGATGGGCATGCGGTCAGAATCCGTGCGTGAAGACATGGGCTGGTGCCGAAAGGCATCCAACTTGCTTCTGGTCCTCTCGGACATGACGAATTGATCAGTTGTTGGGTTAGGATTTGCATCAGGAGCCATCCGGTCTTGCTCAACGGAATTCGTGCCCAGTGCATTGTGGTTCTTGCGAGGAGCCGCAACTTTTGGTTTGCTTTGACGCATTCCGTCTGAGACTGCCCTCTCAAGGCCTGTACCCACTTTGGTTGCGAACTCATTACCAGACCGGTTCTTGACACTGTTGCTCGATTTGCTTTGCTTTGTGGGTCGTTTATGCGGGAGCTCTTCGCCATGCATGATAGCAGCTCTCTCAAACATGGATGTCTGTACCGTCGCTGTCCTTTGACCCGTTCCGAGATATGCCTTGAGAAGCGGATCCCTCCTAGGAGCGCGAACCTCTCCATTCTTCGAGGTTTCATGAGCTGTCGTGGTGTCATCAGTTGCAAGAGGTGTATCAGTCTGAGGCAGTGTGGAAGGTCGATTGATTGGTGTGAAGCCTGACGGCTGTGGACTATCTGGTACGGTTTTCCTTCATCGTGTCAGCTGCATAAAATGATGAGCACAGAGATTGAGCGCACCTTTTCTTGGGCTGCGGCTCGCTGCCCATGTCGTCAGAGTCCGCGCGAGAGCCCATCGCCCGCATCTCCTCGCGATCCCAGCCCATGTATCTCGACATATCCGTGCAAGCACTCGCACCTGATTAGTGATTGATTAGTGAAAGCTCTGCTGCTGCACGTTTCCGCGCATCGGTCGGTCGGTTGACGGTGGATGGCTGGTTTGGCAGGGAAGATGATGTTGCGGTCGCGGGTGCAGGCGGAAGGTTCAGGGCAGATTGCGATCCCCTACCTTATCGATAGCGTGTGTTTGGTGGGGCAGGGCAGCAACTGCAGGTGACAGCTTTGAACGACTCCAAGCCCGACATCATGGCCGAGACTCTCTGTCACCTCGAAAGCCCGCTTCGCAGTCTCCTTATGTCGTTGGCAGCCGCAATAGCCTACTGATCAGCCATATCGTTCCCATCGCCACACGTGATACTCGAGGATACATACCCAGCGATAGCAACTCGAGTCCGCGCTCAGTACAAAGGGTTGGTCCTCTGTGCCAGTCGTGTGCCTATTGGCGTCAGTCCCAGTCTTGTGCCTCCAACGCCATCCTCATCGGATATGTGAGTGAAACCACTCTGTCCCTCCATTGTCTGTGTTTGTGCCAGCATTGGACCCACTTGAGCTACCCCGCCATCTGCCTTGGCCCGTTCTGACATACATATGCAGTCCTCGGCCAGTTGAAGTCTCTAGAGCTATAGTTACCAGCCTAAGAGCACTGTCGCGAGACATATTCGACAACCATGTTCGGTGGTCCCGTAGGTCATCATTTCACCCATTCTTGTGTTCTGTTTGCAACATGTTGGTGTTCTTGTGCTTTTTCCGCTTGTCCGAATCGGTAGCAGCGATATCAGATGTAGAAGCTGTATAGCATGTCTTTTGCCGTATATCCATCTCCCCATCAAGATGATTTCTTATCTCTTTCTGGCCTCTATTCTACTTGTCCAGAGCATTAGCTGACACTTTAGGATTCAACAGAAGAAGCCGTACTCGGCAGTCACTGTACAGATAGATCGCCTTACAAGCGAGCAGTATGAGGAAAATGATCTTGGTGGGATCGTGGATCTCATAGAGGTCATCCGAATCCAAGACTCTGGGCCTACGGAAGCGGCCCGAGCCATCAGAAAGAAACTGTAAGCGTACTTGGGCACCCATCCCTCACTTGTATTGACATCATGAAGGAAATACGGAAGCGTACATCGGCAGCTCCGGGCCTTGACCATTTTGGATGGTTTGATACAAAATGCTGGGACTCGCTTTCAGCGAGCATTCGCGGATGAGCCTCTCCTCGAACGTCTGAGGCTACTTGCCCGCGACGACATGGTCGATCCCGAGGTCAAGAAAAGGTGCAACGTCCTGTTCCGCCAGTGGGCAGTTGCATACAAGGGAAAACCTGGCCTCGAGAGGATCTCCATGTTGTATAAGCAGCTTCCCCAGACAAAGAGACCCCAGCCGCAGCACTCGAAGGTGATCAAGGAGACCGAAGCCGAAGCTGAGACTCCCGCGTCTCCCACGTCGCCGACAGTGCCCAAACACCGATCTACACCGTCAGTGACTACGACCATAACCGGCGGTTCCAGCGCTCACAAGCCCACCCACTCGCCAACTACATCTGGCCATTCGTCATCCTTCTTCGGCTCTAAAGATAAGAAAGACAAGAAAACTAAACACGCAAAGTTCAACCTCGAAAAGGAGAAGCCACAGCTCCTGGAAACGATCGCCTCCGCCTCCGTCGCCAGCACGAACCTCATGAACGCCCTCCAACTCATCAACCGCGAACAGCAGCGCGTCTCCGAGAACGCAGAAGTCGTAAAGCGCTTCGAGCAATGCAAGATCCTCCGTCGACAGATCCTCCGCTACATCCAACTCATCGACTCCGACCAATGGATCGGCAGCCTCATCAGCGCCAACGACGAGCTCGTAAAAGCACTCATGGCATATGAGATCATGGACAAGTCGATCGACGATGACAGTGACTCTGATGCTGAGGAGTACGCTGGGCGGTCCCCGATCACGTCGACGGGGAGCAGCAATGTTGATGCGCTGGCGGGCTTGGACCTTAATGCTGCTGCGCCGCCGAAGCCACCGAGGCCGGGCGGTGCTGGCAAGCAGCGGGCAGAGGAGAGCGAGAGTGAGCCTGAGGAAGAAGAGGATGAGGATGAGGATGACCCGTTCGCGGACAGGAATGCGGTTCAGAATGAACCGGCGGTCACGAAGTGGTAAGATCATATATCACTTGGTATGACGACGTAGTACTGACGTTGTACACTGCAATAGGAGAGACATCTGATGTTGCTTTGATTCGGCCACCGTTGGTGGAATCCCTTTTTTATGGAGGTTTTTTGCGCAGGTAGCATTTTTTTGGCGTGGTTTTCTGCTACTCTCATAGGAGATGATGCTTCGTGTAGTCTCAGTCAATATCCAGCTTGAAAGTACATTGATTGCCTCAACGATGGTTTCTTTCCATAATTGTGTGCACTTTACGATTCGGCTTTCTCAATCTTGGCTATGATGTTGCTTCCTAGCCGCCGCGTACGTCCCGTTAAGTCCACCATCGACCCAACCCTTGTCGGACTGAATTGCTCGCAGTGTTGGTGGCAATGTCCTTGTATATAATAGCGAGAATTCTCTTCAGTCATAGAGAACGCATCAGTCACAAACCGTCTCGCTTCCAAAGCCGTAAGCCCGGCAATTCGAAGACCCTTCCTCGAGTTTCAACATTGTCTAAACACGCGATTCCCAGACCCGCAAAAGTAAGGCGCCGCGGGCTTCAATTCATTCCAATTCATCGAAAGCCTCCAGATTGATTAATTGACGCTACGACGCTGAAAGCAGTCATTGAGGTGATTAACGAAGAGTACGGATTGAATTGAATTGAATTGATTACTTCCACCAAGCCTCTTGGTTTCCTAACCGGAGAACAAGAATAGCAAAAAGAAACTGAGAAGTCTTCCTCACGATCTTTCAACGCTTGGTCAAGTGTTCTCCACGGCTCTTCTCGGCATAAATGGTCCATGAGTTGTTTTCAAGGAGGAAAAATGAGAATGTCCACGTTATGCTTTGTATAGCCACTAAACTGGAGGGAGTAATGAACGCCTCACGCTCATCATGATGTGTGCGAGGACAATCTGTGTCCTTTTACCCGGCTACGGGAGCCAACAAATGTAGGATAACTCAGTGACAAGGGAGTTCAAAATTGCCAACCCAGCCATAGCAGTATTGTCCTACATGCCACACCCATGATTAGAAAGATATCCGCCTTCCAGACACCGCCCTAGTATGAAGTAAAGCCTACCCATATGCAACCCATAACTCCACGCATATTCCCACTCCCCTCACCATCCCACCCGCCCATCACGCCTCTCGTTCCTCAACGAGATAAACAAACTCAGCACCAGGTAAATCACCATCTCCACCAGCAGCGCCACCGAAGAAGCCAGCAACAACGCCTGCAACATCTCCACACCCAGTTCGAGCCAGCCGACTCCCTCACGCGGCTGCCGCAGCCCCATCCCCTCCTGCCGCAGCCTCACCCTCTCCACCCTCTCCATCCTTATCCTTCCCCTTCTTGTTCTTCCCGAAAAGCTCTTTGAACTTTGCGGTCATGCGCTCGCCGCCGAGTTCGTGGTCAGCGTGCGGGTCCGGGGCGTTCGCGTCTGGGTTGGGGACTTTGTGGCGGACGATGAAGACGGGTTGGTTGCGGTTGTTGATGGTGCGGCGCTCGAGGTAGGTGTGGGAGGTGGAGGAATGGACCTGTGGGGTTAGTCTGGGGAGCGCAGGAGGGGGATTGGCGGGGAGGAGCAGGTGGATGGGGGAGGATGGGTTGGGTGGGTTGGTAGTGGTGGCGCGGTACCTTTCTTGCGCGGGGAGTGAGGAGCGGGAGACACATGCGTTGGTGATGAGTTGGGATTTGCGGGTTGTGAGGTCTCGGAGGTGGTGTATAGAGCGCTGAAGCTGATGTTTGAGGCTGAGGTTACGGAGGCGGGATTTGGATGAAGTTGAGATACTGGAGGCAAGGCAGTGGATGCTGGAGAGAGATATCTTGCAGTAGAGAATGCAGTGAGCTTCAGAATGGGTAGGAGCTCTTATGAAGGGCACTTGGAGCGGTAATCAAAGTGCATGATGGCGTAGCTGTTTGCACAGGTCATTTTGGCTTCGTTGGCTTCGTTGGCTATGACGGCCAGCTTGGTAGAGCGCATGATGAGATTGTCTTGTGGCCATAGCCAAACAACGCAGAGGGCATGAGCCATAAAAATTAGGGAGAACAGTGAGCTGAATGAGAAGAACAAGATTAAGTGAGGTTGATCAATGGTGCCCCAGATGCAGCGAAGATATGATAGTTGCAGAGAATGAAGTGACGATTTTGGTGAGGAAAAGATGTTGTTGTTCGACTTCACTGACCTCTGCCCTCCGTCTATAAAGCTGCTCTGCTCTTCCCACCTGAACCTCCACCCACACAACAACCTCCAACTCATCGAAAAATGGTAAGATCTTCCCACAACCACCACATAACGACCTTCCTGACATCCAGAAACAGGCTCGCAACAACAAATCGATGAAGAACGAGGAGACCCGAGGCCGCGCGCCTCCATCGGAGCGCGAGTCGCTCGCACCGTCCTCTCGCGCCCGTCGCCCCCGCCATCACTCCGCCGCTCCTAACGAGGAGCTTGATTTCGAGGCGATAATGCGCCTCCAGCCTGCCAAGAAGACTTCTCGCAAGAAGTCAGCCCGCGCCACCTCCCTCCCTCGCGAGACGCCCGCCTGCCCCGACACCACGGGTCAAGAGGAAGCTCCCATCGTGGAGGCACCTCGCCCTCGCCGCGCCCCCCAGGTTCCAGCGCCTGGCCCGTACCGACGTCGCGCAGTGTCGCTGGGCCCCGACGACCCCCCTTGGAGGTCACCATCTGTAGGATCTCCCTCGCCGCCGCGAAGGCGGTCCCCCTCCCCCTCGCCAGACAGACACCTCTCCACTGACGAGCTCTCCCAACAGCGCGCCATCATCTCTGGCCGCGAGAGGCAGCGTGCCGCCGCCAAGCGCGCCGAGCGCTCTCTGTCGCCGGTGCGCGGCAAGGTCGTTCGGGACCTTGCCGACCGCTCGTCCGTCGCGGTTGAGAAGGCGGCGGGTAAGCTCCGCCGGGTGGCCAGCAAGGTCTCCCCTCTCTCTCCCCTCTCGCCCTTCGCCCCCCTCCCCATCCGCCGCCCAAGCCGCCTCTCCGTCGCGGAGACTCCCTCCTCCTCGCTCCCGTCCGCCGCCAACCCGGGCTCTTCGGCGGCTGGTCCGTCGGAGAGCACGGAGACAAGCCCCCCGGTGGACGTGTGGGAGCGGTTTTTCCAGGAGGAAAGGGTGAGGGAAGAGGAAGAGACGGAGAGGAAGAAGACGGCCGTGGCCGAGAAGAAGGAGAGGGAGAGGAAGAAGAAGGAGAACCCCTCCTTGGCAAAGGCGCTGGCCCACAGCATCCACCGGCGGATGTCCGCCATCTCCTCCGACTCCGACTCCAGCTTCGGCTGCAGAGACGGTATGCGTCGCCCCGACAGCGACAGTTACTACTACGAGCCGGGCGCATACTCGGACGAGGAGGAGATGGCGGATGCCATCGACACAGAGCTGCCGTCGGTTAACCCCGACAACGTGTCGGAGCACAGCTTCGACACTGGTAACACCATCTGGGACGGCAGCGAAGTCCCGCCGGAGGAGCACAAGCCGGCGCCGACCATCAAGCAGTACTTTAAGTACGCCAAGGAGCACCGCGAGGATGAGCCGCCGAAGAAGAAGAAGTAGTTTGTCCGCTGTGGCAACAGGTACGTACATCAACGGCCTTATATGCAAGACACGGACTAACATGCAGTCAGCACACCGGGCACTTCTGGCTTCGCTCTTCCTTGTGGGTCTTCTGGTTTTTCTGGAGGGTTTAGTCTCCAAGGTTCCAATGTCGACTACGGTCGGCACGAGAATGGA
>ML978711.1:2936003-2995886 GCA_010015785.1 Saccharata proteae CBS 121410 | reverse complement strand
CCAACGTCGACATAGGTCGCAACGAGAATGGATGGCTGCTTTCTGATTCCAAGGTTCCAATGTCGACCAAGGTCGGCACGAGAATGGATGACGAACGGATGTTTCTGTTGTATTATTGTCTTTTTTCCTGTAGCTCTGTAGTTGTCCTTCGTCCAAGGTTCCGACGTCGACATAGGTCGCAACGAGAATGGATGACTGTTTTTCGAGGTTTTCCGTCACTAAGGTCTAACACTGACTAACTTGAAGTTGGTACGAGAATGGTTGACTGTTTTCCGACGTCCAGGATTCCACTGTTGACTACGGCTGGTACGAGAATGGATGATAACGGATGAGACTTGAGACTTGGAAGCAATGGAAAGGAAAGGCATTGTTTGTACTATAGAGCAGCTGCGGGTTGCCGGCTGATATCTAAAAGGTTCTGATTGCGCATTGCCGTCACTAAGAGCGATTCGTGATGAAGCATCCGAAGGAGGCGGACGGGCGGCACAGAGGCGGGCGGTGGCTGCAGCAGAGCGCAAAGAGCGAGTCCTGGCTGATGCAGGTGAGGCTGGTATGCCCGCTCCCGAGTCTGACAGGCTGGCTGAGGAACACAAGCCAAACATGTGATTTGGATGGTGGTGACGCCTCGGGGTGCAAGAGGCCAATGGTGAGGTCAACGGGTCGAAAGACGTCCAACCCTTCCGGCCAAGCCCTTTTCACCGCCTACTGCACCCGTCCACCTCACCAAGAGCCCAACTCCACCATCCACGACTGGCCCCTCACCCTGGCCGCACTCCATTCAGCGGAGCGCGCGCCTCTTAAAACCACCCTTACCCTACCCCGACTTCTCTCCGCACTCCCATTGAGCCTCTACCCAGTCCCCCGCGGCTCTCTCTTTGCTTTGTCCTGCCATCAGCCCGGTCCGTCAGCAAAGCCCACGCCTCCCCCAGCAAAGCCCCAGCAGAGCTCCAGCAGCCCGAATGGCCTCCTCTCCGGACGCGCCCCCGCCCAAGCGGCCAGGCGGACTCAGGCGTCACCATTCGTCCACCTCGTCGCAGGCCTCGCAGGCCGCGCCCGATGAATACGCTCACCACCGCGCCCAACCTCACAAGCACCAGCGACACGTCGTAGGCCACGGGCGCATGGGACCGCGCAATCCTTCCTTCGGCAAGAATCTGAACAAATTGGGTGCGAAGGCGCCGCCGCCACAGGCAAATGATGGCAATGTCACCGCGAAGCATCACCGTCGCTCCATGTCCGGCAATTCTACCCCAGTCGTGCCCAGCAGCCCGCGCCCCGCTCTCAAGCGCAACCAGTCAACCGTGGTGCAGCGGACAACCTCACATGTTGCGCTGAGGAAGAATCGATCCAGCGGTCACTTGCCGCGACAGGTCTCGTCGAAGAACATAATGAAGGCTTTGGAGAACGAGGCCGAAGCGTCGAAGAAGGGCAAGATGCGCCGGCGGAGTTCGCCCGAAGCCGAGCATCCTACTGTCCGGTTTGACATTGGTGATGAAGACGAGGAGGGAGATGAGGATAATGCCTGGACGGAGGAGAGCGCGTCTCAATCGCCCGCCACGACCCGCTCGAACACCCGGCAGAATTCAGTGATTCTGGATACCCCGAAGGCCTCGACAAAGGCCAGCGACACGGATGCTTCCAGCTCGACCGAAGTTGACGAAGTGAAGCCGAAAGTGAAAGCACCAGCTGTCACGCACAATGGGAAGCAACAGGAGCGCATGACCTACAGTTCGAACCAGATCAATGGCGCATCATCATACCACCACCAGGCACAGCCTAACGTCCCTGACGCCGACATGATAACCTCGCGCATACTCCAACGCAGTGCCTCCAACAGAGTACCTCCTCAAGTCTCCGACATCTCCGCGACTATCCGCTCCGACTCGAATGACGCCCGTTCCCTCAGCCACTCAGCCTCCACAATGATAGACACACCTGGTAACAAGGAAGTGGTCTCCCGCTTCATCGATGGCAATGGCTCCTCCGGCACACCGCGAGACAGCAGCTTTCTCCCACATCACCCAACCGGTGCGAAGAAAGCGCAACCACCCACCAACAACATGGACGCAAGCAAGCGCAACAAGTCCGCGCCCAACATCCAAGAACGCGACGTCAATGCGCCTGCGACTGCCCCAGCGCAAACTCGCGCCCACACGCGCAGCAGCTCAGGCACCAACATCCCAGCAGACCTGCATCCCTCCCGCACGCAGCAAAAGCTATGGCTCCAACGCGCCTCCTCCAACATCGAGCCCCAGAAACCAGACCCCTACCAAGGCCCGGTCCCGATCTTCGGCTTCACGCCTACGGGCGACGTCATGAACGAAAAGGAGCTGCAACGACGCTTTGACGAGGTCGTCTCGGATTACAAGGTCGTACGGCGCTTCAGGAACCCGGTTGCAGATGCGGTTGTGCGCCTCGCCAGAATCCCTAATAATCCGAGGAAGAAGTATATTCAGGAGGCGGGCGGGCAGTCGCATCAGGGCGAGGGGCCGGGTCAGCGCAGCGCGTTGCGCAATGGTGTCGGCAATGGCACGCAGAGTATGCGCGAGCCGTCTAATCGCGCATTACTGGCTACCGCTGATGGCGATCGCAAGGGTCGTGGCGTCAGCTTCGATCTGCCGATGCGCGCAAGAGACGACGTGGAAGTCGCGGACGGGCGTGCTAGGAGAAGGGAGAGCGAGGAGAGAGACGAGGCGATGGAGATATGCCGCAGGATCTGGGAGCGCAGTGAGATGGTCGAGGGAGACTGAGCTATCGGCCAAAGCGACTCGGACAAGACAAGGTCCGACGACATGAGCAAGCCTACAGGTGAAAATACTACGCCGCGTCGTGTCGTGACGATGCTTGCAAGTCGCACTGCTGGATCGAATCAGTTTGGCACGAGGACACACGATCCTATGTCGTGGTCAGACGCTCCATACCTTCTTCTCACTTATCTACAAAACCGGTCTGCCGATTCTGCTCTATACCCCACGACTTCATGCGGTACTATTCACTAAACCAGCATTCTTTATCCCGCTGCCTGCGACGTCAAGGTCACGGGTTAACGAAAGCGGGCTAATCACTCTTTCGGAGAGTATCATCTCCCTATTGCGCCTTGCTCGAGGCGGTTGCGACGAAGGTTTGACTGCGTTTCTTGGATAGCGCGGTTGCTTTGCTGGTGGCAGAGTACTGCGTAATGAGCGTTCGGGTGGCGGGGTTGATAATGAGAGAGGAACCCCGTCTTTATGGTGCGATGTCTGGCGAACCCTCAGTCTTTGAGCGAGAACGCGTGCTGGTGGTTGTTTGCTTTAGACCTTTGCCCTACCTTTTCTCTCTAATTCCCTTTTCCTGGTTCAACTTTTGACAATCCTCGTCACTACCACTATCACCTTCTCTTCGTCCTTTTTGGCTTCTTTTCTGTGTTTCTTTCTTTTCTTTCCCCTTTCTCGACCTCTGGCTTTTCTGCGCGTTTCAGGTGTTTGGGCGCTTGGAGGAGTAATGGGATAGGATGGGAGGGATGGGTGGCTTTTACACAGTGATGCCGGTGGTGGTGGGCGGCGTAGGCGGTAATTCCAGTTGTTCCTCTTGCATTGGGAGTTTGCACTTTGCCGGTTTCATCGCGCTGGAAGACACGCGTACATATTTATACATGATGAACACTACAAACTCTGACCCTCTGGCTACTGGGTACCTTTTAAGGTTCTTCGTGTTCTGCAGTGCTGCTGTGTGGCTTCATCCAACCGACGCACGATTCTTTGAGTCTCCATCTTTGGTGTAGAATTGAAGAGTGTCGATGACTAACGTTAATATGCCGGACGCAGGCACACATAAGTATATCCATCTCCATCTCCCAACCACGGCATCCGACACGCATCCATCACTCTCGACTTTCACCACCGCGGGCGAACGAAACCCTATATCTCGCTCCGTTCCAAACAAGGATGATGCAGCAAGAAACTCAAAGCCTGCCTTTCAGAAGCACAAGAAAGAAAGCAAACGAATCCTCAGCTCAGCTCGGCCTCGTAAACGGGAACACGTCCATGAGCGTTCCGGACAATATCTGAGCCACGGTGATGGTTGCATATAGCGTAATGGAGCTCCGCTTCAGTGATGGTGGTGCTGCAGTGCATACGCACAGGTCGTTGATGCTAGCTACCACGAAAGACAAGGGGTGTGATGATAGAGTCCGGCATCACCCCAGCATCAAGTGGAAGAGAAGAAATAGACGTGGAGACGTCGATCATAGAATCAGATTTGCAGGTTCCAGCTCTTGTTAATTCACGAGCCTGTTCGATGAGGGAAAGCTGAGACTCGGTGCGGAGTGTGCGGGTAATTCGTGCGAAACGGTGTGGATGCAGGGTAGAGGATTTATATATCTGGGTGGACGAAGTAGAATGACAAGTACGAAAGTAATGGAATTTGTTGAACGTAGAGATCAAGGTAAAGTTGTTAATTGGAGTTGGGAGGAGGCGACGCCTCGGATTCCCAGGTTATCCCCTGATCTGGCAGAGTGTACGATAAGATAAGATCGAACTTCAGACCTAACTCGATTTACCCGTGCGGGGTTATAACACTACGCTCCCTTATCTCACGATCATTACTATTAACTACTATATAATGCCTATAACCTTCTTAAATGATGTTAATTTTGTTAAGCCTACTTAATACATTAATCTACTAACTCGATGTACAAAAGAACCTACTCCTAAGCCTCCACCTATACCTGATTTTACCCCTATGTTCATTCACGAAGACCTAAAACACGGGCGCGGCTAGTTACCTCCTCACGTCTCTACTAATAACCCACTTAGTATCTTCTAGCTCTTCTTTATAGAAGAAGTTATCCGCGATATTACCGACAATACTAACAAGAATGCGTAGAAGTTCTTTAGCAGCAAACCTAGTAGCTTACGGCTATAGCAGGATACCTGTATATAGGAGTTGTATGCCTACCTAGTAACGCTCGTGTATATAGGAATCTATAACGAACTAAACATCGAGATGTACTAGAATTCTAATACTATAAAAGGGCTAATCTATAAGATCCTTACTTACTATATTAGCCTTAAGCGCTATTAATAGATTAAGCGCTTTCTCCACCTAGATCCTCCCTCGCTAGCCGAATCTAACTACTACTACACTCCCTTCGAGAAGATCTAGAAAACGTCCGAATTACTAAAGCGTAGCTTTAATAAATACTAGGAGGCTAGGGTAAATCTTACGGTAGATGAGATAATCTAGCGCTTTATAGGTAGAGCCTCGGAGATTATTAATATCCTATCTAAGCTAATACTAGAGGGCTATAAGATATAGGCCCCAGCTGATTAAGGCTTTGTGCTTGGTTAGCTATTCCACGCAAAAGGCGATAAATTCGGCCTAGTTAATTATTAAGCCTGCCGAACTATAGCCGCCGCTCCTCCGACGGTCTACACGATAAGGGAAGCCACGACGGCTCTTATGAGGTAGGAGCTAGGGCAACTAGCTCCTACTATCTAGCTAGGATATAGTAGACTCCTCTCTCTTCTCTCTTTCTCCTATACTTAAGATTTTAGATAGCTGAATGTAGTTCATACCTCTTTAAGCCTTACATTAATCTTAATAAGAAATAGACGAAAGTTAAAGGCTTTACCCCTACCTAGGCAGTAGTACTATGCCTAGCAGAGCGACTCTAGTAGTAAGAACCGCATTTAGACTTCTACAAGTACGTTATTTAGCTAGATAACCTCTTTACCTTATAGCGCCTACTTAAGCGCCTGCGCAAGATAGGTTTTAGAGCCGTAGGGATAGTCCGAACTACTAAGACAAGAAGAGAAGAAGATATAGAAAAGGCAGATTAACAAGCTAATTAGCTACCTCTAAAAGAAAAGCGTGAAGTAAAGAGGAAGGTAGTCCCTCCGCCTAAAAAGAATAGAGGCCTTCTTCCTTATATATCTAACCTTAAGCTTAAGCACGCAGCGTAGTTACCTTAGGGTGAACTCTATGCCTTTTTAGTAGACGAAGAAGTACTATAATTCGGATAGAAGGATTTAAACGTAGTACTATTTATAACTATAGTCTACACTAGCAAGGAGGAGATTCTTAGACCTAGGCGGAGGCCTACTACTACCTCTACTACGGCGCGCGTAATAAGGAAGATTTTCGGGAGTACTCCTATAAAGGAACTCGCTATCCCACTAATAATTAACATATATAACTACTATATAAACGGTATAGACGTTACTAATTAGCTAAGGTCTTACTATAATACCTAGAAAATTCACCGCAAGACCTAGAAGCCTCTCTAGTATTAGCTACTCGATATAATAGTCTATAACGCCTTCCTTATCTCTCGCACCTTAGGCTAAGATCCACGCTACGTGGAATACCTTAACTTCCGCAGAGACCTCTCTACTATACTATTCTAGTAATTAGTACGATTATAAAGGATCCCGTAGCTAGTAGATAACCTATATTATAATCTTATACTTAATAGGTAGGTTAGTAGAGCGCTAATGGATAAGTATTATAGAACATAGTTAACTAAGGAGAAGAAGCCCTACTAGGCGTGTCGCGTAGCAAAGCGACTAGCAGATAGGGGTAAGATACGAAAGGCGTTTCGAGAATTATCTATCTATATAATCCTATATACTAATACTCGTGCGCCCGAGCGACCGCGAAGTAAAAGAAGGACTACTTTTAGTTATATAGAATGTTTAATCTACCTCTATAGGGAGCGTAGTTACTAGGAGGAGTATATTAAAGCTGTTAAGCGTGTACGTAGATACTAAGAGAACATTAGATAATAGCCTATAGCGCGCTAAGTAATTTTAACACTATTGTTTATCTATCCGTATACAAATCCATTAAGTTATATGGCCTCAAAGAGGGGTACGCGCCCATATGTTAGGGCTTTGAGGTTCGTGCGGGCTTACTAGCGCGCCAAGACTAGTACACCGCGTTTTACTAGATTATAGGATAGACTAGAACTAGGCCTAAACAGGTAGGCTCTAATAACCGGCACTAACTACCCCGCTTACTATATGCGATGGTAGCTTCCTTCTAACAGAATTAACTAGGCGGACTACTGATAAAGATAGCGATTATCATGGAAATAGTGAATAAGAAACGTAGTGTATGGGCCCATGGCAAAAGGTCAAGTAGTAGGCACTGTCGGTAGGTTACTTCACAATCTTATAGAAGAATCGGACCGTGAATCTTAGTGCTAGGTCGTAAGATAGACATTACTTCCTTTTAGGAGTTACTCGCGGAAGTAAATACTACGGTGTCAACGAAGCTATTATACTTTTAAGAGGGCTGTAGAGTGCTAATAGCGGAGGAAGAAGCGTATAATAACTACTATTATCATAATTTCTCTTTGTTATTAGATATGTCCCTCGTACCTGCATACCTATATCGTACCTGTCAAAGCTATTCAAATCCACCTAACATTACACGCGTTTCAGTAACCCACCCACCCACCTAACACCAACCCCGTTTCCAGTTCCACCACCCCAAACCTACTATACCAAAGCCCTAGCAGAGTAACCCCAAGACCAGAGCCATCACCCGCATCTCCCATCACTCCCGTCTAATCCAAAGCACTCTTCCAACAAAACAACCACACATGACATGGAACCACCCCATACTTTCACCGTGCAGATACGCTCATATCCCTTCTTATACAGTACCGTGCATCGAAGGACCGTTTCCAGACCATATTCACCATCCCATCTCATCCCACACCATCGCATCCACAACCCCCAAATCCACTCCAATCCACCCACACCCCCAGTCCGCCTCGTTGCAGCATTGTCGTTTCCAGCCAGCCAGCCCCTCCGCGCCGACGTCGTGATTAGAACTCCCAACATCCCACTCTCCCCCACCCTCCCCCTTCCCCACTCTCCACTCTCCACTCTCCGCCCCCAAAATCCCGGGACCGTGGCGCCTTCCCCGCCAAAGCGCGGAGGATCAGCAACCAAATCCAGCAACCAGAGAGCTGGGAGGCCTGGTCCGGTGCTAGAAAGCCAACGTCACCGGGACCGGGACCGGCACCTACATCCGCCAAGTCAAGGCGGGGCGGGGCGGGCAGTCTCGACGCCAACACGACGGCCGACGGCCGACAACGAGGGATTGCGGCAGAGGACGTGAGGCAGTGGAGAAGGAGGGAGGTGGGTGTTTGTTGGGGGGCCTTGTGGTGGGTACGGAGGCTACACAGTATGCACGATGGACTTTTGTGTTTGACGAAGCACATAAAGACGGGCTCAGCAGAGACAGGGCCGTGAAGCGTGTATTCGGAATCATTCGATCGGGTACAAAGGAGAATGAACTTTTTCCTTTCCATCCTTGGCCCTCGCCCACGCCCCCGCCCTCGCTAACAGCAAAGCAAATCGGAAAGAAAAAAACCAGTAGGACAAGAAGGGGGGGAAATACTGCGGGTATAGTATGTGTAGAGGATGGGGTGAAAGCGATTTCGCCCCTTAAAATGGCCTGAAAAGGGGATGCTATGATGGCAACAAAATGCACGGAAAAAATTCGATCGACGCCTGCCTTGCCTTGCCTTGCCTCCCTATGATGATGCGTTCGCGAGATCGCTAAATGCTAAAATCCAAACACAAAGCCGAGCGGGGGAAAAAAAAAGGACACAGATTCAACGCAGAAAAGGGACCGGGTCCGATTTACGCCGGTTTTTGCTCTCCCCAAACGATGTTTATACGCGCGTAACTTTGACGCTCTTGCTGACATATAGATTCCTCAAATTCGTATCGCCGGCCCCGGTGAAGATGTGCTCCTCGCTGTCCGCGTCCGTCTCGTCGTGCCAGTTCTTGTCGCCGCGGCCGGTGATGGTGGTCGTCGTGCCGGAATCGACGTCTGGGCGGAGGTGGTTGAGGTTGTGGGAGAGGCTGAGGGAGCGGACGTAGCCGGTGCGGGTTTGGCCATTGGAGGGCCAGGGGTTTGTGTTGGTGCGCTCGTCGGAGGAGAGGCCGGTGCGGTAGAGGAGGTGTTTGAGGAGGGGGCGGAGGGTGGCGATGCATGCGGCTGTGATGCCAATGCCGGGTTCGATGGTGGACCAGATGGCGATGTCGCTGGAGGTGTCTGGGGTGGGGTGTGAGTTGGGGGTTGTTGGAGGTTGCGAATGGGGATGGGGAGACGTACATAGGAAGTCGTGGGTGGCCCGCAGGCCCTTGATCGAGGGTATGCGCACCAGAGTCGCGGTACTACCAATGGCAGCGAAGCCAAGGATACCGACGACCACGAACTTGGTTCTCGTGTTCATCTGTAGATCCCACACGATGAACGCCGGCAGGGTACCTGCGTTGTGACGAGTCAGTTTAAAGGTTGACTGACTAGAAATGGACGACGTACCAAATGTCCAGTCTGCGACGGAGGCGAGTGCGCTGGCGGCATAGGTGAAGCTGGATACGGTGTCGCGGGGGAAGCAGTGCGGGTTGTTGGGCTTTATCGTCCAGAAAGTCTGGATGGGAGTGCACTGGAAGGCGAAGACACAGAGGTAGGCAAAACTGAAGAGAACGGATGAAACGTTGATCATTTGGATGATGATGACATGGGACCGGCGGACAGCAATGCGAAGGAGAAAGAGGCCAATGGCGACTTTGAGAGAGGCGCTTGATATTGCATAGAAGAGCTCGCAAAAGTACCAATACTGGGTTTAAAATTAGGAAACGATGCCAAGGGTCGGGTTTCGACGGTGGTATATACGCACTCGCAAGGCCGACTCTTTGTCTGCTGCTGATAAGTCCTTGTCCAGCTGGCCGGTACCGTGAATGACGCCTCCGATCTGGCAGATGAGGTAGGCTGTGAAGGAGAGCAGGGCCAGGACCATGACCCAGTCATCGGAGCCAAAGGACTTGAGGAGGATGGCGCGCACGTAGACGCGCAGCAGGACGACTATCCATGTGAGGACGAAGAAAGTGATGGCAATGGCCAGCACCTGTTGGCCTCTGTCCTCCATGACGAACGGACGGTGGAGAGTCGGGTTGGATGGAGGATGAGGGCAGGTGGGCAAGCTACTAGGACATTGGTGGCAGGGAACCTGGGGGGGCAAAAGGCGGGCTCGCCGCAGACAGGGCTGGCCTTTTGCATTGTTGGAGGCTCTTGCAGGAGAGTCATGGGCTTGTATGGTCGCGGGTGAGGGTGCGGACTATGCGAGATTCGTCGCGTGGGAGGGTGGTCTGGCGCGGGTGGAGCCTCTGGAGCATTGGAATTGGAGCATTGGAGCGATGGAGCGATGGAGCGAGTCGTGGACGGAGGACCCAGTTGTGGCAGTCAGGGCCGACGCGAAGAGCGGCGGCGTGTACGGAGCGGCCAGAGCCAGAGATGAGAGCAGAGAGCTTGAACGGGCTGGCAGGGCTGGCAGTGCTGCCAATAGGTGGTGGACGGTGGACGGTGTAGCTTACGGCAGAGTAGGAGGTCGGGTTGGTGTCCAGAGCCGCGCGCTGCCCAGAAGACTCGGGCTAGCGGGTTTCCACCCGTGCAACTCTCCGCCCAGTGCCCGCCGCCCCGCCGCCCCGCCGCCCAGAAAGCCGCAAGCGGGCGACCACGGCGGACTCTCGGCCACATCCCAGCCGCCAAGACCACCGCGCACACTCCGCCCGCCGCCCCCAGCCTGCCCAAACCCTCACCCAAGTCACCCAAGTCGCCCAACTCACACCCACCTCACCCAAGTCACCCATCTCACCCAACCCACCCGAGCCCCCCCAAACGCACACCCGTCCCTGACGATCGCAGAGTTTCCCCCCTCCCCCCCCCCCTAAACAGCCTGCTTACGCCGCCAGAAACGTTTCATCAACCGCCCATCTAATCAACCTCGATCCAATCGCGGCACTCCGGCTGGTGGACCTTGCCATCGTCCAGAACGTCCAAGTCCAGGCCCGATCCCAAACCCTCTTACACATCCGGCCCTCTCTCCCGCACTTCCGTCCGCTCAGGCTCTCTCGAAACCCACGTGGAGCGGGGTTGCAAAAACAGCACTGCTGCCCCTCTTCTCTCCTCTACTACTACTAGCTGCCTATGATCCTCATCCTCATCACCGTGTCCGTGTTCTGCAAAACCCTTCCATGAGATCGAGATCAGCCGGATCTTCAACGTCTCGGCCTTTGTCCGCTTGCCGGCAAGCCGAGTCCCCTCCTGCTGCCTCGGAACCTCCCCGATGCTCCTGTCTCGAATTCCAAAAGAATGACGCCGTCGTGGACGCCTCCAGGATGCCGGCCTCCTGCGCTTGCTTTGGCGAATGCCGTCAAGGAGTCGTCAACCTTGGAAGCGAGCCGGTCTCGAAGAGCCGCCGAGTCTGCCCTTCGGCCCGTCTGGAGAGGCGACGGAGCATGATATCAACATCATGTCAACAGTGACATGTGGCAAAAAGATCAAAAACGTACAACAGCTGGTATTCGCTAATGGTCACCCACTTAACTACTAATCAGCCGGTTCGCAGCTTGTGTATGGCAGAGCGGACGGGATGCCCAATATTCTGCGACCTATGGTCGTACGTGAAAGACAGCCTCATAAGTTTGACTTATGTTCAGTTGAACTCCGTTGAGACGTTGCTCGGGACAGCCTCCCCGCAGCATCTACGTGTCTCCAACCTGATCTGCAACGGTGTCGCTCCTGGGTTCCCGGCCCGCAGCCAGCCGCAGCAGGTACCGGTGCAGATGCTCAAACGTCCGCGGAGCCGCAGCCATCATCCGCACAACAGGAATGGACAAGCGAGGCAGGTATTGAAGGATTCGTAGCCAGCTTCCCCCACTGGCGGAATCGACGCGGAATCGACGCGGAATCGACGCAAAATCGACGCAAAATCGACAGCATGGGGCAGGACCAGGCAGGTCTGGATAGCCGATCAGAACCCCGTGCTGTCGATTTATGTGAGACTTGTGGACGTTGCCTGTCCGGATGTGAGAACGGCCGATGGCCTCTCCGCGGACGGAATCTGCAGCCGTGTGAAGCAGTTGGTGGCGGAGTTGAGGCCACGGGCTGGAAGAGTGCTGGGGTTGTGCGAGCTCTGCATACTGAACTCTATTCCTCATCCTGGTGAGAGAAGCCAGAGAAGCCAGAGATCACATCTGGGGATGATGGAGAAGGAGACCTGCGAGCATTTGCTGACCGGTAGAGATCAAGAGCGATCGAGAGGGAGAGAGCGAGATTGGTTGAAGAGATGACCACCGGTTACAGCCAAGCTGAAGAGCCGATCGATCAGTTGCAACTGGTTCAGTGCAGGACGACGACGTCGAGCATTTTGCGCTGATATTGGAGCGTTGCGGCACAGTTGAGCGTTCCGAAATTGCCCATGGTCCGAACTGTATCGATTCATTGAGAGACAACAGAGCAAAGGACGTCGTGCACTGTATCGATGGTTCACTGCACGTCGTAACAGCAGCCAGTGTCCTTTCCACTTCGTTGCCAGAGTGCGATGGCGAGAGCTCCCAATTAGCTACTCCATGAGATTTCAGAGACGGACGTGGAATCCGGAAGCTCCGTGTCACGACACCATGTACATCAAGAGCGAGCCAGTCGGAGAAAAGTCGAGGCCTCAGACATAGTTGACCTTACGATGCAAAACCCCCTCCAGCGGCCTAGCTCCTGAATGCTCTCAAACCCCAGAACAACGCAACCACGTGCCCCCTCCAACAAAGAACCGCAATCCCCCATCCACCCTCACACCCCCACTTCATCCGTAGCAAACTCGACCAAAGTCCTCCCGTCAACACATCCTCCCCTCCCCAACCCTCCCCAACCCCCAGCGCCAAGAACCCTCCTCCATCCCAATCCTCCAACCATCCGTCCGCCCACCGCCAAAACCCCCTCCTATCCCTTGCGCGCGAAACTCACTCATCCGACGTCCGACCTAAACGCAAGTCGCTCAACCGAGTGTAGCGCAAGAATCCTCAACAGGAAAAGGTACGCATCACATCGACGCACGCGGCTCAACAGCACAAAAACACGGCTGGGTGACCTGTCGTGAGAAAACTTGATGGGAGGAGAGATGGAGACGCAGAGCGGAGAAAGAGACCAGAGGGGGAAGGTCGGTTGAGAGCGCATGAGTCGCGGGAACGGAGTGCACGCTGGGGGGCATGAAGTTTCGGTGTGTGTGTGTATGTGTGTGTTTGTGTGCGAGAGACGCAGGCAGGGGTAGGAAGCGGGTGGACGGACGAGTCAGGCATGGGTACTACGTGTGTCTGTATTGGGAAGTCCTCCTCCAGCATCCCGGCCGTCCACTTCAGATACAGGGGCCAAGAATCCAGAACGGATGGAGATTCGCCATCCTCAGCAGCTCTATCGGATACCCACCTGACACCCTGACACCTGACTCCACCTCCCGCCTCGCCAACCTAACCCCCCTTCTGAACCCCCTTCCCCCGCCCCTACTTCCGCGGCAAATCCCTAAACACCCGCTTGAAAATCTCCTTGCTCTTGTACAAGTTGACGAGCCTCAGTCTCTCGTTATCCAAATGCGCGCTATCGCTCGCCTGCCCGCACGGCAGATGCGCGGCCGGAGCCCCGAACTGCTTCTCTAGGAACCGGATGGCCGGGATGCTGCCGCCTTCGCGGATGTAGAGAGGTTTGCGGATTTTTCTTTGCTGCGGTTGGCTTTGGCTTGTTTGGGTTTGGGGGAGGTGTTGCGAGGATGAGGTGGGGAGCGACATGGCTGAGTCGGTTGTCTCGTCCAAGGTGCCAGGAGGCGTGACGCTGCCGTTGGCGAGGGTGCTGGATGTTGTGGGCGAGATGGGAGAGGCGTGGGAGGCGGTGTTGTCGAAGTAGCCTGACGAGGTTGCGCTCTTTGGGGAGGTGAGCCCAAGGAGGGCTTTGCTGGGCGCGATCGAGCTTCGTCGGCGCTGCTCGTCGAGCGGCGACCACACCTCCATGATAGCTTCCTCGAGCGTCTTGTAGATCTCGTTGTTGAAGTCGCCGAGCCAGGGTTCCGCGAGATGGTCGATGGTGACGGTGAGTCTGTTCTTGGAGTCGAGGCGCGCGAACGAGGTTTCGAGGAAGGATGTTAGTACCGAGGCCACTTTGGTGGCTTCTTGATTCGGGACGAGACGGATGGATAGGGCGGCGCGGGCGAGGCGGGGGATGATGGTTGAGTTGTCTGGGCCGGAAGTGTGGAAGCGGTGGATGGTGAGCGAGGCTTCGCGCCAGCGGCGGATTAGAGACGTGGCGAGTTCGTCCGGGTCGCCGAGGTCGGGATTGCGTTGGATGAGGGCGGATGTGATGTCGGCGTAGAGGCTTCGCTCTTCGGCACTGAGGGGAGGTATTGGGTCGTAGAAACCTGGGAGCTCGATTTTGCCGTGGGGACCCGTGAGCGTCGCGAGGAGCATGACGAGGTCTTTCAACGACTCGTCGAGGAGTGAACTGCCGTCTACACCACTGTGTAGGTCTGGGTGTTGGCTCTCAACCTGGACGGTAGCGTGGATGACTCCCCTCAGGCCATATGTCAAGCACGGAACATAATCATCGAGCCAGTAGCTGTTGGCTAGGAGGATCCAGTCGACATCCCCGATGAGTTCTTTGTTCCGCTGTACGGCTTCTGGAAATCCGCGCGAACCCGACTCTTCCTCGCCCTCGATCAGGAACAGGATGTCCGAGTCGAGTGCTTGTTCAGAAATAAGCTCTGCCACAGCGAAGATGGCTGCCATGATAGGTCCTTTATTGTCCGACGTGCCTCTACCATACAGATAGCCATCGATACCTTCCATGGAAAAGGGGTCGACCTTCCACTTGCTTTGCTCGTTTTCTGCTGCGATGACATCGTAATGGCCGTAAAACAATATTCTCCTGCGCTTCTGCGCGGTCGAGGGATTGCCTCGGAACTTGGCGAAAATCACCGGGTTGTACGGATCCTCGGTGTTGAGCATTTCAGTCGCTGCTCCAAAGTTCTTGAAGACGGACCTCAGATAGGACGCTCCACGTCGGCAATCGCCCTTGTAACGAGGATTCGACGAGACCGTGCGGTATGAGACGAATCTCTTGAGATACTCAAAGAGCTGCTCGTTGCTCGTCGAATTTGCTTTTGGCGGCGCTGTCATGCAATCTTTGACGTCCCAGATGGCTATGGTAGCGTCGTTACCACCAGTCACGTACAAAGGCCGGTTGTTGTGGGCCGTGAAGGCTGAGGCGAGGACAAGGCCATCGTGGGCTTGGAACCTGGTGACAGGCTCGTACTGCCGGTTGAATTTCTGGGAACGATGAGCATCCAGCAGTGGAGAGAAGCTCGCTGCAATGACTTCTTACCTGAACAATTCCCTTGTCTCCGGCCCCGAACAAGAATCCACCGCCCACAGATATGCTGAGCACATCGCCGATGTTGGCCTTCAGGCTCCTCACCAACTGCTTCGTCTCCAGATCCCAAACGTTGATCTCCCCACTGGGACGGCCGCTGTAGAGGAATGTGCCATCTAGCACAAATGACAGGACAGGAGTGCCCTCTTCCCGGCCGTCATCGAGCTGCTGGAGCTCATACGGCGCACCGCCGTTCTTCGCGTCCAGTCCCCAGATCTTGATGATACCATCACCTCCTCCGGATATCAAGACTTCCTCGTCCGAATACCCGGCAACATGCCCAGCCGCCAACATCATGCAATACACATAGCCATAATGCGCGAATTGATGGATGTATTGCTTGTCCAGCTCCAGTATCTGCCCTCCCTTGGCATCGCGAGCCGCAACCTCGCCTATCTCAGGCCTGGGTGTACGGATACCGCCCGGACCGAGCGAATCGAAGAAGCGGTCTTCGCGGAACGAGGGGTGCGACGTGGGCGCCGGCTGAGGACGAGCATCTTTCTCGTCGAGGTCATACCACTGGATGCTGGTGTTCTGTGCGCCAAGATAGACGGTGTGGAGGAGGGAGGAGTAGGATACGCAGAATACGTCGCCGGTGTCGTAGAAGGAGTAGATAGAGTACTCTCGCGCAAAGCTACGGGCGTTCCACACCTACAATGGGCTGTCAGCGGGAGGCACTATCCTTCAGAGCGTAGGACATACGTTGACGATGCGGTCTCCAGCGCTGGAGAATAGCAGAGACTGGTCCTGCGACAAGCACAACCCCAGCACACTGCCTCTATGACCCTCGATGACAGCAACGCGCTCGTAGGTCCTCAAGCCGTAAACCAAAATCTCGCCGCCCTCAGTCCCGGCAAAGATGTAGTCCGAGGACACGGCAAGGGCGAGGATGGACTTGTCATGTCTCAGGCGGTGGAAAAGTTCGGGCGTGAGCGATTGCTTCGTGGAAGCCATGTTGCTATCTTGGACGTCGTCCATGGCGGAGTCATGGTGTGTATCCGCAGCGGCTATCCAAGATGAAGGTGTCAGTGCATGAAGCGAGCAACGACGGCGTCAATGGATGCGCGCGTGTCCTCTTCTCCCTCCTCTGCCGTCAACCTTCCTGCTCGCTCTGCGTTCCATCTACAGCGACGACGGCCCCTCGCAGCCAATGGCGGCCGCGGCGAAAACTACCGGCAGCCCCCGACATCTCGCTCTCAGGGCCCCCAGCCCAGCCAGCCGAACAGCAAGCAAGCACCTCAAGAAAAAGAAAACACACTCCTCACCTGCTCCAAAGCGATCACCAAGCGACTGGCTTCCCGGACAGAACATGGTCGCGTCCACGGTCTCTGCAGCAACAGCTCCAACGCGTCGGCCCGCGGCGCTGCAACCGGAAAAGCTGATCGACCGAAGAAGGTCGGGTCGCCGCACGCTCAGCAAACGGGCTGTCGTGCGATGGTCCAGGTCAGAATGCGCCTTATGTAGAGCTGCATCGGCGCTTCTCCAGAGGGGGGATTGTCCCGCACTCTGTGTTGGAGAGATTACACTACTCGACTCATCATCATCACGAGGATTGATATGGCGCGAGGTGATTATTCTGAGTCTGCCTTTCTTTTTGGCTACGGTGCTGCCAGTGCGCCCGTCTGCGTCCTGTGCGCTCATATCTTCCCTATGACGAATCCTCCCTGGTTATGGTGACATGTGCTTTCTGCATCTCTCTGCTTTGGGTACTTTATAGTATTGCTCAGGTCGCTGCTGTTTACCGTGGCAGCATCGTCAACCATTCAGGGCTGCTTGCTTGCTGGTCCCGATACAAAGGTACAGAGCTCGCATGCTCGTGGTAACATGCAGGTACCGTAGGACATCATAACGTGTCAGGGCCACAACGGTGGTCGCAGATGCCGCGGAGAGTACAAGGAAGACTACAGCGAGTTGTTGTCGGGGTGCACCAACTGCCATGCAGGACATCGTGAGGCTGTCTTTTACGTCGATGGCCTATCGCCGTCTAGATAGAGAAAGCGAGTCAATCTGTCTTCTCTGACACCCATGGTCACCAATGTTCGTGCACTTGGAAGAGTGCTTCTCGCAGGCCATGTCATACTTTCGACGCATTTCTTTGACCGTCTTCTGCATCCGAAACCGCTGCCTGTGCGGCTGGCCGAGAGATGTTGTCTCCAATGGTAGCACGTATGCCGGCCACCGGCAAAGACCTCTCATTCCGGGTCAACGATGTCTTGAACTCGTACACGGATGAGGGTACGCCAGTCAACGAGACTCCAACTCGTGCCCGTCGGTGACCGGCTTCTTCCCCGCGGAGCAGGTCTGGAGTGTCGCAGGCATGGCAAGCAATCCAGGCCGGAGATCAGAGTGCCAGATCCACCACACTGACGCCTCCACGCTCCGATAGCTGATATGCTGGAGCACAAAGTTGAGCTATCACACACTGCCAGCACGAGCAAGTGGTTCGCACACGCCACATCAAGGTACTTCTGTACTAGACCCCGCTACCCAGCAAATAAGGTGGTGGAGCAGATCTTGACAGACGCAGCTTGCACGTTAGCCCAGATGGCGCTGTGGCTCAGCACTTGAAGGTGTGGTAGTGGTAGTGGTGGTGGTGGTGGTGGTGGCGGTGCTGCTAGGTGTGGCGATGGACAACGGCGGCTGTCGGGTGTCGGGAAAAAGGCATCCAGCAGCAGCTCTCCCACCATATGATTGATGAGTGGAGAGTGGACCAGGTGCCGCTGCGAGCAGCTGATGGTGGAAAAATGTCAAATCACGCAGTGTCTGGATCCCTGTGCTGGGCCGGAAGGAATCAGGACTCCAGCATGCTTGCTGTGCAGTGCAGGACGGCTTTTTCCCTTTTCCCTTTTCCCCCATCGCGAGCCTCAGGTCTCCTCTCCACTGCGCTGGCCACGTCCACGGGCTTCGACTGCGTATCTCGTCGTCGGGCAGCAGGCGGGAGGAAGCACTCTGACATCAGCCGTGCGACGTCTGGTTCTCCGCTGCATCTGGCTGCGCTGGCTGCTGCAGTTGAGGCGGCAGTATTGACTGTTCTGGCAGAGTGGACGAGACAGATGCAAGACAGGCGGATCCCCCTCAGGCGAACGGAGTGGTGGGGTGGTTGGTAGATGGTTGGTAGATGCTTGGTGGATGCTTGGTGGATGCATGGGCGCGAGGCGGATCTCCCAGGGCGCTTAAACAGTCGCTGCGGGTTAACGTTAGCGAGTCTCTAGGTCAAGCCAGGCGAGTGGTGACCTGCCACGACCCTCACCGACCTCTCCGTCCGCACCCACCCTTCCTTTTATTCAAACCCCCCAATCCGCCGCAAAGCACTTCTAACGTTATCAATCAAGCCGGCTATTTGACTGCAAGCCACACGTCCCACATCTTTTATACCGCTTTGGCCGCGCACCTGTCACTGATGCATACCGCCTCCAAGTCCCCATGAAGTAGTGACCTACATACCGCACCCGCCGCCGTCCCCAACTGAATCGACTCCATCCTGATTTCTCTTCTCCCGTCTCCCGTCTCCCGTCTCTTTGTCGTCCAAGGCCCGAATAGCTGCTGTGTCCTGACTCTTGCTCCCGAGACAAGTCCTCTTCAAAAACAAGCAAGAGGGCCTGGCTCATCACCCTCCACCGTGTTGTAAAGCTGCCCGCCTGCCCGCCTAACGTTACCACATCCCCGTTGAATCCCGTCTCCTTTACTGTTGCACCGCGCCTACATCACAGTCGTACCTGCAGAATATCAATATCCCCTCCGCATAATGGTGGCACTCGGCCAGACTATCACCGTGGTGAATAAGTCTGGCAAAGTCGTCAGCACCGTGAGTATTCCGCCATATCACCCACTCGTTCTCGACTAAACCGCGCCCAGAGTAAACATCTCGTCAACGTCTTCAAAGAAGCCCAGTCGGCCTACCGCGAGCGCAAAGCCGAACTCAGAGCCGTCCGCGACGCCGACTATGAAGAGCGCCGCGTGCGCCGGGCCCTAGAAAACTACCACCTGGACGACGACACCAAGTCCAGAACGTCCAAGAAGTCTCGCTCCAAATCCAAACCCAGCAGCAAGAAAGCCAAGCATGCCCCCCTCGAGCGCGGCTACACCGACTCCTTCTACGCCAACGACGGCGCCCACCCCGGGACCTCGCCCTCTCCCCTCCGCAAACCCGTCTCCGCCGACTACGAATCCCGCCAACTGGCCCGCCGCAACACCGACGGCCCCATCGCCGTGCGCGCGCGCCGCGAACAACGCAACAAATCCGAGACCAACGTCGACATGGACCTGGCATACGGGGAGCTCCCGCCACCGCTGCCCGAGCACCGGCTCTCAGACGAGCTCGAACTGCGCGACAAGATGAACGGGCTGACCCGGCTGCTCGAAGAGGCCAACTGCGTGCAGCACAGCGTGACGACGATGATCGACCACCTGCAAAAGAACCCGGACGCCCTCGCCGCCGTCGCCCTCACCCTGGCCGAAATCAGCAATCTGGCCGGCCGCATGGCCCCGACCGCTCTGACGGCGCTCAAGGGCAGTTTCCCCGCCGTCGTCGCGCTGCTGGCGAGCCCGCAGTTCATGATCGCCGCCGGCGTCGGCGTCGGCGTCACCATCGTCGCCCTCGGCGGCTACAAAATCATCAAGAAGATCAAAGCCGCCAAGGAAGACGCGCCGCTTGCCTGGGGCCCCGCCGCCTCCTCCTCCTCCCCTCCCCCCGTCGCCAACGCCAACGCCGACGACGACATCCTCCTGCTCGACGAACTCCAAACCGCTGAACTATCCCGCATCGAGAAGTGGCGGCGCGGCATCGCCGACGCGGCCGAGCGCAGTATCGGGACGAGCGTGGATGGCGAGTTCATCACGCCGCAGGCGAGTCGGCATCTGGTTGACGAGGGCGTGCTGGACGAGGAGGACTTGAAGAGTCGGCGGAGCGCGAGGAGCAGGGCGGCCAAGAGCCATGTCAGCGCGAAGAGCCACAAGACGAGCCGGAGCAAGGGGAGCAGCGGGAGCAGGACGAAGGAGGGCGAGAGGGAGAAGGCGGCCAAGAGGAAGGAACCGAGTGGGTTGCGGATGTTGTTCAAGACGGCGCGGTGACGGATGGGTGATGGGCCCGACGACGACGCTTTTCTTTGAAGCCCTCTTCTTCTTCAACATGCACACTTCCCGCTTCAACATGCACGCCTCACCACGTTCCAAGTTCCAGCGTTTCCATCGGCGGCATCCACGGCATCCATTTCCACTGTTTTCAGGAGGTCTCTGCGTGAGCGTTCCAGCGTTTTTTTCTTTCCTCGTCTACCCTTTTCCATCTCCTCTTCCACGCGCTCTCGCTACGATACCATGCCATGCTTACCTTCTGCATACCTTCTACTCACCTTCCACCTCCCCTCTCCCCATCATCAAAATGTCTCAAACCGCGACCAGCAACGAACCTTTTTCCTTCACCTCGGCATCCGGCATCCTGCATTCTGCATCTCTGAATTTACTTGTTTCCGGCCCCGCTCGTTCTTAATCCGTGGATGGGGAGAGGGGAGTGGTGGAGACGGCATCGGGGGCGCAGATACGATTCCCGGTAAACGCCGCACGTATATAGGTGATGAGGGCTAGAAAAAGCCCGAGGGAAATGAGGAATGAGAAATGAGAAATGAGCACCGAGCACCGAGCACGAATTCAGATGGGCATCGGCGTGCAATCTCCACACATCTACCGGCCAAGTTGATGCGTGCGGGAGTGGTTCGGTGTTCCATTGTACACAGCAGATCTAATATACAGTCTTGCACTCCTCAGAAACCAATAAACGCCGGTCCCGGTGGTCTAGACGCCAGTGTTTTTTGCCGTGGCGACGGTGGAAGAATGCCGCCAAAGCAAAGGAAAAAAACAAGAGGTTGGAGAAGAGGAAGAAGCTCTGTGGTCTACGAATACAGGCGTGTTGTGGTTGGTGGTAAGAGGTTTCGAACAGAAAGCGCTTGATCCGGAAAGTGAAGAAGTGGAGTTGGGTTGTTCTCTGACTGACGGAAAGAAGGCGGGAAAGGGCAGAACGTAGACATACACATGCTATCCTTTTCCCGTAAACTCTCGTCCCATCGTCATCGCTATTGCTTGCTTTTTCCCTGGTTTTGGTGTATCCCGCTGCTGGTTCGAGGGCTGCCTGGTAACGCCGGATGTCCGATCTTCGACCAGTCATCCCGACATTCCTACCGTGAGGCGTACCCCCTTGACCACTTTAACTCCCCGTCAACCCCATCTCCACCAACAACCCCTATGCGAGCGCCGCCTGTCCCTGGGGCGCCTGCTGCGGCGGTGGAGGCGGCGCATCCAATCTCGTGTTCTCCGCCATCATGCGTTGAAACCCGATACCGACGCCTTCGATGACAGCAAGCAGGACAGCGCAGCCGATGGCGTTGTTGCGCATGGCCTTGGCGCCGTTGCGCACGGCGAGGGAGCCGCCGGTGAAGAAGCCGGCGATGATGGCGTTCCAGGGGTCTTCCTTCTTGCGGACGCCCTTGACGGCGCAGTCGAAGGTGCTGAAGAGGCCGCCCCAGACGCCGAAGTTGCCGCCGAGGATGGGGGCGCGGGCTTTTATCGCGGTTATGGCTGTGGAGGGGGCGAGATGTTAGTTGGGGCTTGGGGACAGAGTTTGTGGGGACGGAGGAATGGGAACGTACCGCCGATTCTGCGCTCACCGTAAGGCGAGTTTCTGAAGCCTTTCACACCGTGCCAGACTGTTTTGCGCAATTGTCAGTCACGTCGTCCTCTCCAAACGTATGCGTCAACACCCAATCTCTCCAAGCATTGACAAAGCAATGTGTCGCCTCGATCACAACCGAATGGCCATTGGTCATGAAAATGTAAAGGATCAAGCTCCGTACCTGCGCCACCAATTGCCTATGATCCAAAATGTCAGCTTTCATAGCCCGAGTCAAAACAATGATCCGCGGGAAAACATACACCCATACAGAAAGCACCACCGAAATCCGACAGGGCCACCCACGGGCACGGGTCTCTCGAGTGATCCATAGCGCTCAATGTGTATTTCTCAATCCGTCTCCTCAGCAAGCGGTGTGTGGGGCAGCCTCGCTATCAAACCAGTCGGGCAGTCGCTTAACCGGACGTCGTCGTGCTCCGGGTCGTCGGTCGAGCGAGTGTCGTTGTCGTCGAGCGCTGAGAAAGTCGGACGGAGGCCGAGGGTGCTTGGTGGGTTGAAGGTGAGCGGGTGCGCGTTATCGACGCTGGACGCGTGGGCGGGAGATGTGGGCGAGAGCGCGGCGCCGGGTCGTTCGGGCGGGAGTTGGTGATGGATGGCGAGGCTCTTTGGGTGCAAGCGACGACTTTGCAAGCTGCGCGAACGATGATGATGTTGGCCGCGGCGGGATTCGGGTGGTCGAAAAAGTTCCCGGTCGGTTTGGGGCTAGTGAGGGGCACGTGACGGGGGAGCATGCACCAAGGGGACTGCGAATGCCGTCGTTGTTTATTTCATCGTCGCTTTTGATTTCCGGTGTGGTTTTGGTTGGGGAGATGAGGTTTGATGGTTATGTTGAAGATGATGATTATGTTATTCAAGGGTTGGATTCTATGAATTTCCTGTACGGAGAATGTATGCTGGCCGCAGCGAAACGGCGCTGCATAGTGTCCCCATGTATGAGGACCTGGATGAGAATACTAATGCTAATTTCAAGAAGCCGTTTCAATTCCTGTGTTGCGCACAGTAACGCTCAAAGTCGTAAAGGGTATGAGTGATCCAGGGCCGTCTCGATCGCAACTCCAGAGCTCGTTGAGAGAAAAAGAAAGAAAAGCACCCTAGCCATTCGGACAATCCATGACAGCTGCCTCACTAAGAAACAGGATTGTCGGAAGAAGTACTTTCGAAAGCGAAGAATAAGTAATCTTCCCCATCATAACCCGTACTCCGTACTCCCCGATACAATGCCTCCGTCCGACTAAGCTGCCGACTCAGAGGTTTCCAATGACCACCATGAAGCGCAGCAATCCGTCGCCCTTCTTTGTACTCCCCTTTTCTCTCCATTTCCCATCGATATGTGCAGCCGGTTCTTCTGCAGGATCAGCGCCAGCGGCAGCACCACCACCTGTACCGGCAGCGGCGTCGTCGAGCATCAATGTACTACTCTTCCAGCCCCAGCTCTGGCTAAAGTTGAACTCGTCAGGGGCGCTTTCATACACGCTGAGGAGACGACCGCCCTTGCTGGGACTGTAAATCTTGAAGTAAGTCTTGATGGTCGGACGGGTATCACTGTACGGAGGAAGCGTAGGTCGCTGCTGTTGTTTCGTGGAGTCGTGGTGCTTGACCAATGTCGAGGAGGAAAGATGATGGACGGACTGTCTGCGACTGCCAGTGGGTAAGTCATCGTCGCCATCGTCCGAAGAATCCGAGGAGAAACCTGACGATGACCTCATCCAGTCAGGACGTTGAGCGCCGGATACCTCGCTATCGACGCCCAGCTGAAGATGGTTGAGGCGAGACAGTGGGCTTGGTCGAAGAGGCGAGTCTTCACCAACGATGGTATCAGGGTCACCACCACTCCCGCTCGTTTCTTCTTCCGTTGCGGCGGCAGCGAGAACTGCACTTGCCTGCTCTGCGCGGCGGCTGCTGCGATCATTCCGACGACGTTCAGTACGAGCAAACTCTCGCTCCATTCTCTCAATCTTTGCCTCGACGGACTGAGCCTGAATACCGGCACTTGCATCAGGATCGCGAGAGTAATCTTTGGCGCGATGCAGATAAACACCCAACTGCTTGGCAGAGCGTACTTTCTGGATGTATATGTTCCAGAGTGAGCCGGCGTAGAAGACAGTCCGTGAGTACACCCGGATCTTTTCTCTCAACCCGCGGGGATTGGGAAATTCTACGGCAAAGCGGAAAGGCGGGAAGTGGGTATAAGAGATCGTCTTGGGCTTTGATGACGGACCGGCTTCTTTGCCAGAAGAACCGGGCCTGAATGGCGTGGGCGTGCGATTCGCGTCTGGAGAGATGGAAAAATCCGCCATCCACTGTACGTCCTCCGGCTGGAGCGTTGCTGATAACCGATTAGATGCATGCCTAGGAGGAGTATTGCTAGTCGTAACGACTGGATCTGCCGCGCCGCCCATGACGATGTTACAGTCTATCGACGGGATCAAGAACTTCCGAGGTTTTCCGTTCGCGTCCCAGCTGCCCGAATCCATCTCCTCGGTCGTCTCCTGCTCAACTGCAGTAGCAGGTTCCGTGGCAGGTTCTTTGCCCTTGGAGGCAGTCGGCTTGTCATTGGCAAAGTCTGTCTTCGCTGTCGAGGTTGGCGCAAGTGAGTACTGTTCCGGCTGAGCAGGCTGACTTAGACCCAGCTCCAAATCATCGGTACCGGCACTCATAACCTTCTGCCTTAATTCAAGCTGCATCCATAAGGCATTGGTGATGACCTTCTCGGATACGATGGGCAAGCCAAACATGTCGCGGGCTTTGCGGATTAGTTGCAGTTGCTCAAAGTCCATGTGAACGTAATGGATGCCTTCCTCCAACAACACCAGGAGCGGTTCGATTTCGTGGTGAGTGTAGAGGGCTATCCAGCGTTGTTGGTCTCCGGATTTCTGTCCAGGACGAGTCGCCATTCCAGTCGTGATGGCGTTTTGCCGGTATACCGAGTCGAAACGTACGGCCATCAAGCCGAGCGTATCAGGTGCTTTTAGGTTTGCGCGCTTTCCCTTCTCAACTAGCCCGACTTCGACTGATATTCTTCTCAGACGTCGGTCTAGAAGACGTTTCGCAAGTAGCCATCTTTCCCCTTCGCCGGGGACGTAGAAGCCATCGCCGCCAACGATTTCACGTACGATCTCGCCTGGAATGTCGTCCCAGTTCTTCAGTTTCATCTCGAAGCCGTCCCGACATAGCATGGCCTTGGCCGAAGAAAGCAGCCTTCCACCGGAAAGACCATAGTACTGAACTGTGAACAGCTTGATGAGCGTACCCAGGTTGTCTGGATGCATGCGGCGGAGTATGGCATCGATGCTAGATTCTAGTAGGTCCTGCATCTCCAGCCAGCATGCGGTCGCAAACAATCCTAAGCAATGAGCGTCTTCGTCTTCGGAGATGTCGCTGCCATAGAGGCGCTTGAGTGTCAGTTCAAAGGCCAGCTTGGTGATGCAAGGATCAACCTCTTCGGGATGGAGGGTGATCTCTTCAGCGCGGCTTTCGAGCCAAGGTCCCGACAGAGCATTAGCAAAGAAGGGAGCCTGGTCGAGGATGAGGCGATGCAATCTGTACTTCTCGCCGAAAGCGACCACGGTGATGTCAGAGTGACGGCCGCTTCTGAGGCCTCTGTCGAATATGTGCTGGGGAAGTGAGGTAGGATGCATGAAACTCGGCGCTGTAAGTATGTCAGTGGATTCTTCAACGAGCAGAGTTAGAGCCTTGTACATGTGGAGCTGGGCTGAGTGTAAGAAGGCATCCTCGAATTATCTGGCGATGTGACGGCAAACAGCCTGGTCAGAGTGTGGAGAGTGTTGCGGTCGCTCCTGTCACTGGATCTTCGAGGCTCTAGCGGAGTTGTCGGATCATCCGCATCCTTCTCCGCCCTTGCGATCGAAGCACGGGAGGTTGCCGCAAGGCTGTCCTGGAAACGGGCACTCCTGACCGAGACACTGGAAGAAGAAATAGTAGGGACCGAGCGGGGGCGCGACAAGTCTGGCGGAGGGACAACTGTAGCTGCGGAAGATGTGGACTGAAGAGAAGAGGCTGGAGATTCAGATGCAGGCCCGGCGAAAAGAGAATCTAGCGAAGTGGTGCTTGGAGTGTGAATAGGATGGTGAAAGGAGCTTTGCGCAGACGATTGTCTGCTTGGCGGTAACGGAGAGGACTGGTCAGGAGTTTCAGCGGATACGGAGGCGAAGAGGCCATGACCGCTGTTGTCTTCCTCCATATTGAGGCAGGTGGGTGAGCAGAGGGTGGATTCTGCAGAGGGCGGGCAGGTGACGGCGGGGGAGGGCGCCTTTGGCCAAGTGGATTGCTATGCGGGCAGAATCATGCGGATGCACAGCAGTTGATGAGCATCTACAGGAGCATCTGCAGGAGCATGCGAAGGGGCAGATGTTGGAGAGAAGAAGTAGGTTTTTTTTTTCTCCCTAGGGATCACTTGAATGCTGCTGGGTGCGGCAATGATGGGGAATGCCAATGCCAGGCTGGCTCGAGCACCGGCGTTGTCAGCTTGTCAGCTTGTCAGCTTGTCAGCGGTGACGTTTGTGCGCGTGTGCCCCAAGCCACTCACTACTCAGGGTCCACGAACCCGCAGTGTCCTATCGCTGCCCGCTATCGCCCATTGCGCCTACAGTGCTGCGCCTACAGTGCTGCACCTACTGCCGTGCTGCACCTACTCCCGTGCTGCAACCAACCGCCTCTCGTATGGCATGATGAGACACAGTTGCCGACCTGTGCCGCGTCCAAATCACGCCTGTATGCACCGACGGGGGTCGTCTCCAGATCCCACGCATTCATCCTCCACCCGGACTGTCTTGCCCCCCTCCCCCCCCGAGTGACCCCAGACTGGCCCATCTCCCGCACTGTCAGACGAAGCCGAATGTGGCAAGATATCGGCGGCAGATCCGGAGGTGATAGTACTTCTCCGCAGTACTCCGCAGTAGACATGACTCCTGCCACCACTCTTGACTCTTGCCATCGAAAAGAGACAATGCCGCAGCCGGCAGGGTTGGTTGATAAGTTGATAATGCATTCTCCGGGACGGGCTCCACGAAAGCCGCGTGACCGGTTCATCTTCGGTGGGTTTCGTCTGGGGCTTGCATCGAACCACCACCCGCACTTCTCAGCCGACTCCAGGTACAGAGCTACCTGAACCACTACTTCAAGGGCCCGACTCCCTCTCCTCCACCGGGCCACTCATGGCATCCCTATTTCAAGCCTTTCCGGCCCTGCGACGCGCCGTGCCGCACCTGTCGCGCCATCTCTTCACCTGCAGATCATGTCTGAGCGACACCTCCGCTCCAGCCGCCACGCGCGCCTTCTTCCACGCCTCTCGACCGCAACCCCTCGCTCGCGCTGTCAAATGGCAGTCTGCTCAGGTCTTTGGCATCCGGGCCCAGTCTTCAGTTGCGTCGGCTGCGGATGCAGTTGGCACGCGAGCAATGCCGGCTGTGAAGCCGAGGAAGTACTTCCCGAGGGTCAGTGACAAGATCGTCGCATACTGGCTGCTGGGCAGTGCAGCCAGCGTCTTTGGAATCGTCGTCTTTGGTGGCTTGACCAGGCTCACAGAATCGGGGTACACACTCGCACTCCTCTATGTTCGCGAAACCATCTAACCTCTCCGCAGACTCAGTATAACCGAATGGCGCCCTGTCGCCGGTTCCCTCCCTCCCATGAACCAGGAAGACTGGGATTCCGAATTCGACAAGTACCGCTCCTCTCCCGAATTCCAGCTCCTCAACTCTCGTATGACGCTTGAAGAATTCAAAAAGATTTACTTCATGGAATGGGCCCACCGCGTGTGGGGGCGTGTCATTGGCGTAACCTTCTTGCTACCCACCATCTACTTCATCACCCGGCGAAAGGTCACGAAGCCAATGGCTTGGAAACTGGTTGGCATCTGCGGCATGATTGGCTTCCAGGGCCTTATCGGCTGGTGGATGGTCGCCAGCGGTCTCAAGGATGATCTCTTTGCTCCGGGCAGCCACCCACGTGTCTCTCAGTATCGTCTGACAGCCCATCTCGGCGCTGCCTTCATCGTATACTCTTCCATGCTTCTTTCCGGTCTTTCCATTCTCCGCGACCGTCGCTGGCTCGCCGACCCGCTCGAGGCGTCCAAGGTGATTGACAAGCTCCAAGCGCCGCAGCTGCGTCCGTTCAGACGCTACGTTACAGCCCTTACTGGACTCATCTTCATTACGGCCATGTCTGGTGCTCTTGTCGCCGGTCTTGATGCGGGCCTGATCTACAACGAGTTCCCCTGGATGGGCCTTGGCCTGACTCCTCCCAAGAAGGAGCTGTTCGACCCTTGGTACAGCCACACTCCCGACAAGCGCGATCTGTGGTGGCGCAACATGCTCGAGAACCCGTCGCTCGTGCAGCTCGATCACCGCGTGCTAGCCACCACCACCTTCACCGCCATCATGGCCCTCTTTGCGTGGTCGCGCTTCTCGCCCGCCGTCAGGAGAGCTCTGCCCAAGAACGCAAAGACAGGCGTCATGGGCGTCTTCCACATGGCGTGGGTCCAGGTCACCTTGGGCATCAGCACGCTGATCTACATGGTCCCGACCCATCTCGCTGCCACGCACCAGGCTGGTTCTCTTATGTTGCTGTCTCTGTCGCTGCTTCTTTGGTCGCGGTTGAGGGCGCCGAGTCGTCTTGCGTTTGTGGTCAAGACTAGGGCTGGTACAAGTGCTGTCAAGCCCGCTGCTCGGCCCAGGCCGGTCAGCTCAGTTGTTGAGCCCAAGAACTCATGATCTCTCCTCTTTCGTTGCGTTCAGCTTGCTTACGGATCTCCTTGATTTCCTTGTCTTGTTTGGGTGGGCGATGAAGGTGTAGATATTGGAGATACATGAGCACACAGGCATATCAAGATTAGCCAAGTGAACTTCAAGACATTCCATGCAGACTCTGGGTGATGAAGATATCAAGGCTCAGACAAGTCTTCAAAGACTGTTCAGGTCTCATACCGAAACAGCTGTGGGTACTCCAGCATCGTTGAAGTATCCGCCATGCCATTCAGAATGGGCTTCACCGTGAACATAGTCTGGTCGTCAAGATGCCGCGCAGGTGGTGTTGCTGCACTTCAGGTGCACCAGGTGGTCTAAGCGTAATGCACCTGTGGCGTCCAAATGCGGCGTCGAAGTGTGGCGCGAGGTCACCCCGCCAAATCCTGCGCTCCGTCATCGCTGCCTCGAGTGTTCGTCGTTCACACTTTTACCTCTCACCCACCACCACCACACCACCACCTTTCACCTACCCACGCGACCTAACCGCACCTTACCTCTACAAACCTACCTCATCCAACACACAGCACCACATCTGCCACCATGCCCAAACCCAAAGCCGGAGGCGAAAACTCCAAAAAAGCCGCCGGCCAAGCCCGCAAAGCCGACGCCGCGGCCGGCAAGCAGGCTGCCGCCAACGCAGTCAAAGCCTCGCAGGAAGACGCCGAATGGAACAAAGGCAGCAAATCCAACGCCAAGGCGCAGGCCGCGGCCGACAAGCAGGCGGAAGCGGCACGCAAGAAGGCTGAGAAGGAAGCGCTGCTGAAGGAAGAAGAGGCATCGCTGCCGTCGAAGGGCGGGAAGGGGAACGCGAAGACGGCGCAGAAGAAGACGCGGGGCGGGGGGTTGGATGCCGCGTTGGCGGGACTGGATGCGGGCCCGGCGGAACCGAAGAAGGTGGGCGCGTTGAACGCGACGGGGATTGATAACGCGCTTGACGCGCTGTCTATCACGACGACGAACAACAACGACAAGATTGATCGGCACCCGGAGAGGAGGTTCAAGGCGGCGTATGCGGCGTATGAGGAGCGCAGGCTCGAGGAGATGGCGGACGAGAAGGGGCTCAGGAAGAATCAGAAGATCGAGCGCATCAGGAAGGAGTTTGAGAAACACCCGGACAACCCGTTCAATCAGGTCGCCGGCAAGTACAACAGTACGAGGGAGGAGTTGGCGGAGATTAAGGAGATGGAGAAGGCGAAGACGGAGGCGAGGTTGGCGGGTTCATGAGATGGGACGGCGGTATCAAGGGCGACATCGTGGGCTGGTCTGTGAGGAGGGCAACGGTTAGGGATCGGAGACCAGGGGTTGGTGGTCTTGGAGGTGGTGCTGTAGGGTTGTGATGGGCATCGTGGCAATGGCATAAGATGGCTTGGCATGATTTGTCTTTCGTATCCCCTTTTTGTGCTGCATGGCGGGGAGCAAGGAGCACCTCTTGGACTGGCGGTGGCAATCATGGGAGCGGGTGATTGCCGTGATTGTCGCTGGGAAGGGCGTTAATGATTCATGAATGCATGGCGAGGCGCTCGAGGAGTGAGCACGTCGTTGGAAGGATGCTCGGGGTAGAGCTATTACTTGGTCGGATAGATAGTTGGTCTCCTAGAATATCTCTATGATCAAACTCTGCCGTGTATACCGTGAGTCTGGAATGTCGAGTGACTCTGAGATGGACCAGGATAGACTGATCCGTCTTTCCATACCGTTCATCCGCTTATGAGGTCGCTCTCGTGGGAAAGAAAGATGATTGACTCGGTCCACACATCCGCGATTCTTCTCGACGTTCAAAGTTGATGTCCAAGTGGTCTCGTATGGACGGCTTCACTATCCGCGGCAGAGCCTGCGTAACAGTCGAGGTGATGCAATACCCACACATGTCCGGATCCCCTTGGTTGTATCTGGTAGCATGGGATAGCAGCGCATCATCCGCCACGACGTATCCCCATGATCTCAGCTTTCCGGATACGGCACGCATGATGTTTGTTTACATTGCGTAGTCTTCCGACTTTTTCGAGCTAGATGCCGTCAACTGCCGGTTCGGGTTGTGCTGCCAGACTTCAGGCACCGAGGGTTCACCACTTCGGCAGACACCAACGTCCGGAATCCCACATGCACGACGAGACGAGATGGCAAGACGGCCTGCCACATCACATATCCCTCGGGCTGAGATCGTCTGTCCTCTCGCCAGCTCCGTCGTCAGGATCCGTCTGCCGTAGCGCCGGCATCTCTCCAAGCCCACCACTCTCACGCCGGTCGGACCCTGCCCTGCAGGACGAAGCACGCGTGCATCGTCTGACCTCGAGCTCGACGTGCCAGGCATCCGACGTCAACTTTCAACACAACCACCCCGCCCACACGCTGCAGCACCTGCGACCGAAGACGAGAAGACGGGAAGACGTGCTCGAGGCAGCCTGCAGGATGCGCGATCGAGGTTGATCGCACTCTCGGCGGCTGACGTTGCGGCAGGCCATTCGACAACGCAGACGTCTAAGATGAAGCGCTGCACACGCCGCCGCCTCCATATCATCAGACGGGCCTTGAGCCTCGAGGTCTCTTAACGTTGCCTACTACCTTAAGGCGTGCGAGACCCGAGCCGCAATCTGACCGACGGCGATTCTCTCATGACCCGCGCTGGCTGCTGCCCCGGTAACAAGTCGTCCGCTAGTCATGGCGGGACTGCCAGCATTGCTGCTGCTTGTGCTGTTCTGTTCCTCGAGCCTGCCATGTCGCCCTCATGGCGTCGCTGCTGGCCGGCGTCCCCCAGTAGGCGCTCTTTACCGCCCAGTAGCCCAGTCGACTTGTTCCTCCGCCTCATTCCAACCCAAGGTCTGCGCTGTCGTCCCGCGGCGTGTCGAGCTCTCATTGGAGCTGTGGAGCCTGGCTTGTCGATGATCATAGCTCCCCGGTATTGACATTTAACCTCTTCCGTCCGGCCCTCACCGCACGTATGCGAGCCGTGGGGATTTTCCATTGCACAATTATTTTCACTAGCAGATCCACGATATGACGAGCTTGTGGAAGAGCCGGAGGAGCTTCGAGTGAGTAAGCCGAGCCCGTTATCAACTATCATATCGAGCAAAATTTTCCTCACGCTCTCCCGCTGTCCGAGCCCCCTCCGTCATCCCTCCCCAAACATCCACTCGTGGCTAATAATCGGTGGCTCGTTGCTTCTTCCGCCAGCGAACATAACCAGCGCCCGCCCATTGCTCGCGCACCGTCGAAAAAGGCCATTGCCGACATCGAAGAGGGTTCTTCGAGAGCAAACAGGAAGTTTGACACTCCAAACAGCTCAACGAAAAGTGTTCCTTCGCGAAGACGCCACAAGGTTCCTTTGAGCACCATCCGCTCCGTCGGCGACGAGCTCGAGCAGCAGCAGCTTTTCGAACCCGATCACCCCGTCGAGCACGTTCCGACCAGAGAGCAGCAACGTCCAAACGGCCCGCGTGCCTCGGCCTCTTATTCTCGCCCGTCCCTGAACAAACGCGAGTCTCGCAACTCGTTCACCCAGCACATCCGTCCTCTCGTCAGTAGAAAATCTCTGTCGGAGAACGCCAGACCAGCTCAACCAAAGGAAGTCGTCACCACTCCACCAGCCGAACCTCCAGCCCCGAAGCGACGACAAAGCATGTCTCGTGCCTACCGCTGGTTCTTTGGCGGCGCTTCGCCCGATGTCGCTGAGGGCACCGAGAGCATCCACAGTGACGGCTCTGCCTCGACGCAGGACCCCCACAGGGAGCTCGAGGAGCTGCAGAAGAAGCTGAAGTCGCGCGACGACGAGGTGGCGACGCTGAGCCGCAGGACGGAGGAGCTCGAATCCGAGTTCAAGGTCAAGGAGACGGCTTTGTTGCAGCAGAAGACGGCGTTGGAAGAGCACATGGTGAGTGTTGTATTGCAGCAGATCACGGATGCCCGTCGCAACGAGCGTGAAGCTGCCAAGGACGAATGTAACAAGGAGTTCGCGGCCAAGCTTGTGAGCGCATTCGCCGACCAGACATTTGTGAAGGACGTAGCTGACAGCTTCGCAGGACTCCATCCAGAAGGAGCACCAGGACAAGATTTCCGCTTTGATCAACGAGCATGACGCCACCAAGTCGACCGCTGAGCAGCTCAAGGCCGACCTCGATGCCCAGATCGCCTCTCTCAAGGAGCAGATCGCGGAAGCTGAGGCCAACCACCAGAGTGCTCAGGCCGAGGCCTCGCAGCACAAGACCACAATCGAGACCATCCGGGAGGAGCATTCCAAGGCTTTGGCGGAGGCGGAGACGAGCAAGGACTCGCTGAAGTCGGAGCTTGAGACCAAGATTGCCGAAATCACCACCCAGCTCGCCTCTCTCGAGGCCGACCTCAACGCCTCGAAGCTCGCCATCGAAGAGCACGAGAAGAAGCACGCTGAGCTCGAAGCCGAGTCTGCTCGTCTGCAAGAGGAGGCCTCGCAATCCGGCGTCGCTCTTCAGGAGAAGCTGGATGCTCAGATCGCCGAGCTCGAAGCCGCAAAAGCAGCAGCCGAGAAGCAGACCGCCGACCACGGCGAGCAGCAGGCTGTCTCTGCCAAGGCCATCGAGGAAGCCATCCAGTCCAGCGAAGAGCTCAAGACCAAGCTCAGCGAGATGGAAGCCGAGCTCGCCGCCGCCAAGGAGGCTGCCGCTAAGCAGGCCGAGGAGCTCGAGAGCCAGAAGGAGGAGGCCGCCAAGGCCTTCGCTGACTCCCAGGCCGCCGTCGAGGCTTCCGCCAAGGACCTCGAGAGCATGCGTCTTTCTCTCAGCGAGACTGAGTCTGGTCTGAAGGAGGCCAACGACGCGCTGGCTGCTGTCAAGGCCGAGCTCGAGGCCGTCACTGCCGCCAAGGACGCCGAAATCGCTGAAATCAAGGCTAAGCTCGACGAGGCTGTTGAGAAGGCTTCTGCCATCGAGGCTTCGGTCGCTGAGAAGGACGCCGAGGTTGCGGAACTCAAGACCAAGCTCGACGAGGCTAACGAGAAGACTACCGCGCTCGAGTCGTCGGTTGCTGAGAAGGATGGCGAAATCGCTGCTCTCAATGAGAAGACGACCGCGCTCGAGACGAGTGTTTCGGAGAAGGAGGCTGAGGTTGCTGCGTCTAATGAGAAGGTTGCTGAGCTTGAGGGTTCGGTTGGGGCCAAGGATACTGAGATTGCTGGTCTTGCTGAGAAGGTCACTGAGCTTGAGGGTGCGGTCGGTGCCAAGGATACTGAAGTCGCTGCTCTGACTGAGAAGGTCACTGAGCTCGAGGGCTCTGTTGGATCCAAGGACACTGAAATCGCCGGCCTTACCGAGAAGGTCACCGAGCTCGAGGGCACCGCCACTTCTGCGAAGGAGCAGGTCGCCTCCCTGGAAACCTCCCTCGCCGAGGCTACTCAGTCTGCCGAGGAAGCCAAAGCTACTGTTTCCGAGCTCGAGGGCAAGCTCCAGTCCGCCCAGGAGCAAGCCACCACCGCGGAAGAGAACCTCAAGAAGGCTGAGGAAGAGCACCAGGAAGTCAAGTACAACCTCGCCGCCGAAGCCAACAACCTCAAGGTCGCCCGCCAGCAGAACGAACAGCTTGAGAAGGATGTCGCTGCTGCCAACGAGGCGAAGGCCAGCGTCGAGGCCGAGCTCGAGAAGGCTCAGGAGGAGCTCAAGGGTCTTGAGCAGGCCCAGGCTGAGCTCGCTGAAGCCAAGAAGGCGAAGGAGGTCGCCGAAGGCGAAATCGCCGGCCTCGAGGCTGAGAAGGAGAGGCTCGCCGAGAAGATCGGTGACGCCGAGTCCGCAAAGGCGGAGGTCGAGGAGAAGCTTGCTGCCATCGAAGCCGATCTGACGGCCGCGTCCGAGGCCAAGGTCGCCGCTGAGGAAGAGCTCAAGAAGGCTCAGGCCGCTTCTGAGGAGGTCGCTGCCGCCAAGGCTGAGCTCGAGGCTCAACTCCAGACCGCTGAGGAGGGTCACACTTCCACCAAAGAGGCTCTGTCCGCCAAGACCACTGAGCACGAAGCCGCTGAGGCGCGCGCCACCCAGCTCGCCACCGACCACGAGACCGCGACCAAGAACCACGAGGAGGCCAAGGCTGCCCTCGAAGCCGCCCAGGCCGAAGTCGAGCAGCTCAAGACCGCCGCCGCCGAGCACGCTGCCACGCAGGAGAAGCTCGCGGCCGCCGAGTCATCCCTCGCGACCGCCGAAGAGGCCCACACCGCCAGCAAAGCCGAGCTCGAATCCACACAATCCAAGATCGACGCCCTGACGCAGGAAATCGAGACCCACGCCTCCGGCAAGACTGAGCTCGAGGCCAAGGTCGAGTCGCTGTCCCAGCAGGTCGAGTCAAACAACGCGTACAAGACGATCCTGGAGGGCAAGGTCAAGGCCCTGAACCAGGACATCGAGGCCCACGCCGCTACGGTCGAGGAGCGCGATACCTTGAAGTCCAAGGTCGACGAGCTGGCCCAGCAGGTCGAGAGCCACGTCGCGTCGCTCGCTGAACTCCAGGCTGCTCAAGCCGAGCACGCGGCTACGGCGGAGAAGTTGGTCGAGGCCGAGGCTGGTCTTAAGGCTGCTGAGGAGACGAAGTCGGCGGCTGAGGCGGAGAAGACGAAGGCCGAGGACGAGGTCAAGAAGGCGCTGACGGAGCAGCAGGCGCTCGAGGAGAAGTTGGATGGTCAGCAGCAGGCGCATGAGAAGTTGGCCAAGAAGTATGAGGGTGTGCTCGCGGCGAAGGATGAGGCGGATAAGAGGTTGAGGGAGGTGGAGGAGAAGGCGGCGGAGGCGGCTGCGGCTGCTAAGGGGGATGAGTAAAGAGGGTATGAGTATGGATATAGGTATGATTGATGCCGGTTTCTGGGTGGGCGGAAGGGTTTGTCTCGGTTGGGAGAGGGCCATGAAGGTTCATGACGGAATGTCTTGTGTTTTTCGTTTTTTTTTCCTTGTCTGTTCGGGTATTGCATTGCTTGCGCGCGATGGTTTCTGCTTTCCATCATCATCATCGTCCATCCTTACCGCATTGTTTGCGTTGTCGTTTTCTGGTTTCGAAAGAAGTTGTTGTTGGTTGGTTGGTTGAGCGCGGTCTCGGTTCCTGTAGACCTACTTCGTACGATACCCGAGCCTTTGCTGAAACGAACGAATGGTTTGCATGACTTGATGGGCTGTGTGAGACTTCCCACATAATATAAGAGGTGTGGTTTGGCGCCAGATGCTCCGATGATCCATCCTTCGATTGTTGAAGCAGATTCACTGCAAGGTCGAAGCCCCTGCGACCGCGCAGCTCCGGCGAAGAGACGGGATCACAAATACAGTCGATAGCCGAAGATTGTACACGTGCCACAACAAAAGGTGTGGATGGATACATATGATGGAGTTGGGGATGGTGATGGGAAGATCAGAAAGTCCCGAGCTTCGGCGGGCATGACCCCTGCGCCAGCTGCAGCGTAGACGTCACAGCCGGCATCCCAACCACCTCAACGTCCAGGGTAAGCTGATTGTAGACGAAGCATACGAACACAGCCCCTGAAGCCATCACCATTCTTGATTTCCTGTGCAGATAAACTCCGCTGCCGGGCATCATCACATCCACCCGAAACAGCTGCCCGCTTTTCCTTCCCGTCATATCTCCGCTGCTTTTCCCGTCTGTCTCATCGGCAACTTTCCTCACCTCATTCACCTCCCTGCATCTGCGTCTCTCATACATATACCAGCAACAATGGACAAATACATCAACAAAGCCAAAGCGAAGCTCCAATCTCTTAAGCTGGATAATGACGACTCGTCCTCTCCATCCAAAGCCCCTCCAATTCCCCCCAACAAGCCTACACACCTCCAACAGCAACAAAGCCTCGGAAATCCCCAATCCATCCCACCACCCACTGCCATCGACGTCCTGCGCTACCGCTACCACCATGGCTGTAATCTTGGCGCTGTCTATGTGCTGGAGAAATGGCTATTTCCATCCATGTATCCCAAGAATTGCCCGGGGAACAAGTCTTCCGAGCTTGAATGCGTGAAGGCATCGGTCAAGGAGATTGGGCTGGAGCAGACGAGAGAGAAGTGGGAGAAGCATTGGGCTAACGCGCTTACGGATTCGGATCTTGACTGGTTGGTCGATGTTGGTCACTGTGCGTAATTCTCCGTGCCACTTCCTTGGTCATGCGGCCATGATATCTCTACTTCTCCTACATATCATCAAATGACACCGCGCTCATTCCCCACCTCCAGGCACCACCATCCGCCTCCCCATCGGCTACTTCACCCTGGGCCCCCAATTCTGCGCCCACACGCCCTTCTCCTCGTGCGCCGACGTCTACGTCAACGCCTGGTCCTCGGTCAAACAACTCACCTCGCGCTGCCGTGCCCGGGGCATCGGCATCCTGCTCGACCTGCACGGCCTCCCCGGCGGCGCCAACGGCAACGAGCACAGCGGCACCAACTCGGGCGCGGCCGAGCACTGGAAGTCGAGCTCGCACCGCAAACACTCACTCCGGGTGCTCGAGCACATGGCGCGCGAGGTGCACGACGACTTCGCCGAGTTCGGCGCCGGCATTGCCGGAATCCAGGCATGCAACGAGGCGGAGTGGGAAGCCAAAGGCTTGTACGATTGGTACGACGACGTGCTCGCCACGATTGGGAATGTCGATCCAAGCATCCCGGTGTACATCAGCGACGCCTGGAATCTGGGCAAGTGTCTCGACTACGTGGCCAAGAAGAACGCCATCACAACGCTGCCGACCAATCCCGTCGTCGCCGACACCCATCTCTACTGGACGTTTGGCGACGCGGATAAGAAGAAGAGTCCGCAGCAGATTATCAAAGAGGTCGGGTATAAGCTCGGCGAGCTGGACGCCAAGGAGGGTGATGTCGCGAAGAAGGGCGCCGTCGCTGCTGTCATCGGCGAGTACAGCTGCGTGCTGAGCGAAGATACGTGGAACAAGCGCGGGTCCGAGTCTCGAGAGGACCTCGAGCGCCAATTCGGCCAGGCGCAGAGTGCCAAGTACCAACACAGGGCGTTTGGCAGCTTCTACTGGACGCTGAAGATGGTGAGTCTTTGCTGTCTACCTTTGTCATCGTCTGTCGTCTCAGCCATAATTTTCTTCTTCTTTCTCTTCTCCTTCTTCTTCTTTCTCTTCTCCTTCTTCTTCTTACCCTTCTCCAGGACTGGATGCCCGGCGGAGGCTGGGGTTTCGTATCGCAAACCCAAAAGGCCTCGATCCCGCCACCCGCGCACCTCACCATCTCCCCACCCGACACCTCGACCCGCCTCTCCACCGCGCTCTCCCAACGCGACTCGCGCTGCCAAGCCGCCTTCAACGCCCACTGCCAGTACTGGGACCACAACAGCGCCCCCGACACGCCCTTCGACCACCAGCTCTACGAGCAGGGCTGGAAGACGGGCTTCGATGACGCGGCCGCGTTTTTCGGCATGAGGGCCAAGTGGGGATGGGGCCGCGGCGGCGGGGACAAGATTGGGAGCTTGGAGTTGTGGGTGCTTAAGAGGGTGAGGGATGGCGGGGTTGGGGGGGCGTGTGTGTGGGAGTTTGAGCAGGGGGTGAGGAGGGGGGTTGGGGAGTTTTGTGAGGCGGCGGGGGGGTTGTAGATGTGGGGGGTTGAGTGGGTGTGCTGAGTGACTTGGGGGTTGTGAGAGGGTGGTGGCGGAGGGCGGAGGGCGGAGTGTCAACGTGATATAGAGAACTGCGAGTATGTGTTTTCCCATGAGGAATGTCACGGATGTTGCAGTGAGAAAAGCAGTCTGGACGTCTGCGAGATAGTCGAGTCGTGACTGCGCCTTATTCATCTCCACCCAGCAAAAGCACAATGCTCGAGTCACGCGTACCCATCGACATCCTCCCTCCAGATGTCTATCCCGACCTCTAAAGCTCCAGCAGCCCCTTTCCAATCATCCCCCATTTCGAACAGATCCAACCTCTCGGTCCCCTGCTCAACCAACACACTTACCTCTCTTCTCGCACCCCATACGCATCCTCCTGCTCCCACATCACCACTCTCCCTACCACCCACATCACCACTCCCCAAACCTACCTACCACCCCTCCACATCCACCAAACCCCCCCTCGGCCTCCCCATCACCACGCAACAAACAAACAAACAAACGACCAACCAACCAACCAAACAAACAAACGCAGCGTCGCCGTCGCCGACGAGCCGGTTGTTAGGGTCGCGCGTTGGAGCTGCGAGATTGCAGCGAGGTCGGTGCGTGGGTTTGGGTGTTTTCGTGAGGTTCTGCGGGGGATGGGATGGGATGGGACGGGGATGGTGAAGGAGGATTGGGCGAAGGAGGGTTGGGTGGATGGTGAGGGTTGAGGAGGGGGAGGGGAGAGAGGAGGGGGTGGTGATGGGGATGCGGGAGTTGATAATGGATGAGATCGTCAAGTCGTTGGAGAGGGTTGGCTGGTAGAATGGAAGCTCCATGCGACGGACTCCCAGACGACGAATCTTCCCACCCAGACGACGTATCCCCGGTTGCCGTTGGAGACTCGTTCCCACGGCCACTCATGGACTGATGATTCCAGTGGAGATCCGGGAATTGGTGAGGCGGTTCGGTTCAAGACGACTACGTCTGGACGGGTCAAGGAGACGCCGAATTTGCTCTTGCTGGTTTGGTCAGGGCTGGTTTGTGACCCTACAGTGCAGAGGAAACCCATTATAGGCCGGAAAAGGGCTATTTGCTGGATCTCGGATAAAGTTGCTTGAGCAAAGCACTGCCGGACTTGGATGTTCGACGCAGATCAACGTCGCCGTCAGGCATGGAAGAAGCAGGAGACCACAGCAATCAACAGGACCTGCGTCGCTTCTGCGGAGAGAAGCATGCAGCTGTAAGCTCCAAGGACTGAACGTCTGCAAGGGAAAGCCATGCCCAGTAGAACGCTTAGCCCCAAGAATGCGAGATCAGACTTTGGTGGACTTGTCCTTTCTCTCCATACCATTTCCGGGAGATCGGACCAGCGACCCAGAGAGAGAGAGAGAGAGAGAGTGGAAAACCTGACAAAGGAAACATATGGCCTCTGGAGTGACCGTGCCATTCCCACGAACACCAAGCAGCGTGATGCAGAGATTAGGAAGCATGAACAGAGAGACAGAAGATGGATTACCGTTCACCTACGTCATGACGCCCTTCTCCTCCCCAGGTTAACGTTAGGCTTTCCCCAATAATGAGTAGAGGCGGATGGATATGAAGCGGTCCCAGCTTCCTGTCACGATGCCAGAAAGCGCCATGGCTCTGCGCTACTGTAGGTACACACACCACACGAACCTACACTACGCCTCGACCACGTCGGCGGGCACGATGATGCAACTCCAGCCCGACTCTCGACTTGACATCGGCAAGCCGCGGCGGCGCAGTTGACGGAACCGGGCTGGCTGAAGGGACGGGGTAGAGGTTCACGGATGGGATGGCGGGATGGAAGGTTGGGAGTCGGGATGGAAGATTGGAGTCGGGATGGAAGATTGGAGTCGGGATGGAAGATTGGAGTCGGGAAGGCCAAGTGGTCGGGGTCTTGGGGTCTTGGGGTCTTCAGGAGGTCGTGGCTTGTGTGTCCCTGCTGTGTTGCTGCTATTTCTGTCAACGTCTCCCAGCAACAACGGCGGCAACACCACACCACACCATACCACACCATACCACACCATACCACACCACATCATTACCACAGCCACAGCCACACACACCCACGGCACCCCCGACACCCCAGTTACTGCCAAGGGCAGCACGAAGCCGACCGCGTGTCCTGCACTCACGCGTTCGCCAGAAAGCGACGGCGAGGGTGTCTCACAGCGGCCTCTGCTTGAGCATTGAGACATGGCTTAAGCTGACAAGCGGCCAGGCCTGCTGGTAAACGGTCACGGTCACGCCCACGGTCACGGTCACGGTCGCGGTTGACCGTCGACGGCGCAGATCTCTGCTGCCCATCATCCCGTATTGCTTGCTTGGCCGCCATATGCACACGCCGTTGCGACCGACTTGAAACACTGCCTCTTTCCAGAAAGCGAGTGAGAAGTGTCGAAAGCTCTGGGTCTGGTCTCGGCCTCAAGCCACGGTCGCTGTGCTTGCTTGACTTCCTCCCCTGCCAGCGTCCAGCTGCGAAGTTCCAATATCAGCACCGCTGCCATTAACCACTACCTGGGCGACCGGGGTGCCGCACAGGCTGCGGAGATGAGGGCGGCGTCCTAGGCGGGCCTAACAACCGTCTGCTGCGAGCGACCAAGCGACGCAAGACCGGACAACGAGAGAGGAAAAGGGAGGACGGGCGCACGCAGGACACGGTGATGACACGCCCCCCGAAAAGCAGCGGGCACCAAGGACCGGGCTGCGCGTTGACGCGGCCAGGCGATGGAAGGCCTGATGGACGAACGCTCATTGAGATCAGCTGGAAGTCATCATCTCGAGGAAATACCGAGCCCTGGCCTCTTGAGCAGCGAGTGGACGGCACGGGTGGGCGAGCGGTCACGCACTCCACACGCTCGTATTCTATCAGGTGAAGCAGCAATGATCGGTGCGAGTGGTCGGGAACGCGGCAGGCGGCGAAGAAGAAGACGTCGTTGATGCGCTGCTGATGATTGTTGCTGATGATTGTTGCTCCGTTTACTGATCGCCAGACGCGATGGCTTGGATGAAGACGATGAGCGCAAACCTTACCTCGCACTCCCCTCCTCCGCGACGCTCCAACGCGCGCGCATCATATCACTGTAGCGCAACGATGGTGCCGCACCTTTGATGTTTCCTACCCAACGAGCCTGACAGCGGCGGCGGCGGCTGTGAGGCTCGCTCGCTATGTCGCCAAAGAACGATAAGGTTTCGGCCCATCGGGTTCCAACGACTCGAACTCTCCAATGTCGCAGACGTGCCCATGTTCACTTTCTACCGCTTCGTTTCACCATCCACCGCCTCGAGGCCGGGGGACGAGTCGTCGTCGTCGTCGTCGTCGGTGTCGTCGTCGCCCAACGCACCATCTCACAGCAGGCGCGCGCCTGGGCCAGCTGTGCGCGTACGTTATGCGGAACCAGATGAACCAGTCGAACCACTTGCACCACTTGCGGCCATCACGGGCAGCGGAAGCGACGACGAACAGACGCAGACACAGACGTAGACACAGACACAGACGCAGATACTCGGAAAGTGCCACCCCTCAATGCGAACGCGACGCCTCCCCATCTCCAGCGCAACGGTCGCGAGATGCAGACGGCGAGTGGAGAAGAGACGGCGCAGCCGCAATCAGCGGGCTGTGGGCCAAGTCGGACGAGAGCAGCGCTTCCAGCAGACACAGCCCGGCGAGACGTGGCCGTGCGAGACAGGGCGCGCGCATGTGTGTAGGCGTTGTAGTAACTGGTAACCGAGGTAGCGACGACGGGATCTGGATCTGGATCTGGAGGTTGAAATGGAGATGGAGATGGCAGAATATCATCAGTTTCATAATCATCGTCGTCGGTGTTGGACGAGAGGCTGATGTAGCATCCATCGTGTCACGTTATCCGCACGTGTTTGTGCAAGTCACACCTCAGCGGGTCCCTACACCATTCCAGTGCGTGCGCCAGAACCACTTGTCCACCCACAAAACGCTCATCCCACTCCATCCACTCGATCGCGTACGTCCCGTCCACATGACGCATCCACCACTTCCATCGCCACAACAACCACAACCACAACCACAACCACAACTATCGCATTCCTCAGCACCAACCAACCAACCAACCAACTAAACGAACAATCCAGAAGCCCCCACAGCTCCGACGCAAGGGACACAATCCCCAGCTGGCGTTGACGTTACACCTCCCACCCCCTCGTGCACATCTTCCACGTGCGGCGTGCGAGGTCGGGACCGCAAGGCGGACGTCGACGCCCCGACCCACGAAGAACGACGACACGGGAAGCCTCACCCCCAACGCGGCGCGAATCCCATCAGAAAGCCACTTCGCAGCAGGTAGGTAGGCACGGGAGACTTGGCTTCGAGCGCGCGGGGGGGCGGCATGTGCTTGCGCGGGGGGACAGGGGGCAATTCAGAACGACGTGGATCACGATGAAAACGCGAGATACGGTAGATACAAGCGAGCAGCGATTGAGATATCTAGAGCAAAAAGAACGAAAGAGCCGGCAACGCGACGCGACGCAACGCGAAACAGAGGGCTGCCGTGATACCACCAAGCCGCGACACTGCAGAAACCGTCCCCGGGGAGTGTGCCATGTACAACAAGCCGATTTGCGCGGGGTGGGGAGGGGGTGAAAAGGGGTGGGGGGGTCATGTCATCGTGAAAAGAAGGTTGGTGCGGAATGGAAGGAAAAATGAATAGCAATCCCTTGTATTCCTCGAGCCGCTGCTTCTGAACAAACTTTGTCTCTACTGACCACAGGCGGGAGGGAAAAAAAAGGGGGGGTGAAAGGGGAGTCTCGGGGCCAGAACCCGCCAAAGGCGTTTCCAAAGGGGAGGGGGGGGTATTTCAAAAGCGCGGCGCCCGGTCCGTCGCCGGAGACAAAGAAGCTTCGCGTGATCAATCTCCGCCACCAAATAACCACTGGATATGTAACAAAGCGTGGTATCTTGCCGTGTAGTGAACCGAAAAACACCCCGTCGCTGGTGAGTATATGCCAATATGTAACCCGAAGAATGCAAGAAGAAAAATGGGATGCACATTTGTCAGGATTGCTCGAGGAGGGCTGACGCGCTTGGGCAATCTACTTGCGCCAGTGCGGGTGCCCGGCGTGTTGGTGGTGCTCGTGACGCCTGGCGTGGGCGTGGGGGATGGCTGAGCGGGCGGCCGGGTGGGCCCAGGCGGTCACGACGGCGGTAGCGTACTCGGTGACGATCTCGGTGACGATTTCGCCCTCGACCTCGGACGAGGCTTCAACCTCGGCGGCCACGACGGGCGCGGCGCTGCTGGGGGTGGCGGTGATCATGGTCGAGGGGGTGTAGACCGGGGTCGAGGAGTAGGCCGGAGTCGACGTGGCCGCGGGGGTGTAGGCCGGGGTGGAGATGGTCTCGTACGAAGTCCAGGCAGTGGTCGAGGAGTAGTACGAGGTGGAGACCTCGGTGGTGGAAGAGGAACCGTCCTTTCCGCAGAGGTAGAGGGTCAGGTCCTCGTCAGAGTCGGTGCCGTGGGTGGCCTTATCGTCGTTGAACAGGTTGTAGACGGCGTCGCAGAGCAGAGTGAGCGGGCCGCAGTCGACGGCGATGGGAGCCGCAAGGTAGAAACCGCCAACGTAGAAGGGGCACGAGTCACCCTTGCAGTTGACGTTGGAGATGTCGTACCAGAGGTCGGGGCTGCCAGACTCGGAGAGGGTGTACTCGAACTGGGTGATGGCGCCGTCGCAGTCGTCGTCGGTGGTCAGCTTGATAGAGACACCGCCGTCCGAGGAGTCGCCGTCGCCGACCATGTAGTAGGCCTCGCTCCAGTCACCACCGTTGGCGGAGAGGCTGTGAGGGCCGAGCTGGCCGCGCTGGGTGTCGGCGGTCCAGAGGTGGACGTCGGAATCGCAGTTGTTGACGACGGTAGCCTTGCCGGCGATGGCGGCGGGGACGGCGGCGAGCAGGGCCGCGGCGATGGTGTTGGACTTCATGATGGCGGATAAAATGGGTGTTTTGTTAGAAGAAATGTTCGGTGTTTGAATCGTCGAGGGAGAGAGTCGGGGGCTGAGAGTGGATGTTGGTCTTGGTGAAGTGGACGCTATGGAAAGCGAAAGAGTGGATGCTGAAGGCCCAGAGAGTGAAGCTAGACAGCTAAAGGAGCGTGGACAAGACCCAGCTTGTAGTTGACAGCGACAACGACAACGACGTGGAGACGGTAGGGGTAAAGGGATGGGAAAGGACGGGCGATGCGCGGTTTATGAAGAGCAGGGAGAGGACGGGGCCTGGGTCTATGGATCTATGGGTCTATGGGTCAATTGGGGGGGGGGGGTGGCAGCGCTAGGTTAGGGGGACCATGCCGACCGGCGAATAACGAAGCCTAGCGGGAGCGCCCAAATTGCGGCAGGCAAAGCATCGTGGCTTGTGGACGAGGGCAGCTCGCAGGGGTGGAGAAACGGCTGGTGCTTTGAGTGCTTTGAGAGGAGGATGGGCCAATGGGGTGGAAAGTGTACCTGGGCCGGCCGCTCGGCTCTCTTGATCGAGTTTCGTGCTCCAAGACCGGGGGCCCCTAACTCAAGCTGCGAAATGACGGGCCAATTTCTGCCATGGAGCCAGCCGCAGCCAGAGAGAAGAGCCAGAGAGAGAGAAAGAGATGTGTGATGTGTGTGAAAGGCCGTCAAAGAGCTTTGTTGCTGCGTCAAACCGGCACTGGCCTGCGTGCGCTTCGAGCCTTCAATGCCCACCATCACTGCGATTCTGCGCAGACTTTTCGCCTTCACGTCAAACCACGTCAAGCTGCGTCGACCGCGTCAAACCAAGCGCGCATCGTCGATCGTGCCCGCTGTAGTCCGTAGTCTCGTCGGTCGTCGCTCGTCGGTCGTCGCTCGTCGCTCATCGGTCGCCGCTCATCGCTCGTCGCTGTCCTGAAGCTGCAACGGCTCTCCGCCGAGAGAGACACACACAGAGAGAGAGAGAGAGAGAGAGCGCGCCTCTCGATCGACAGGAACGGGCTGTGCCGCCCCCAGCACGAGCAGCGCGCCGCCAGCCGTCGGTAACTCGCCCAACATATCAGCTATCAGCACCACATCAGCACCGCATCATCATCATCAGCACCACGCAGACATCAGCGCCGTGTGGCAGCTGGACATGGAAGCTGGACGTGGACGCGGACGTGGCCACGACAGTCGGCGAGCCGCCCGTTAGACACACCGCGACGCTGCATATCGCCTCTCGCTTTTGCGAATCCTGCCCAATCGCAATCCCCCGCGCCGTCGACAGCCTTGCGCGCACTGTTTTCGCGGCCGTCTTGAAATTTCTTCTGCTCGTCGCGCCGGCCACAGCTGCTGCGATTAGTTATGCGAGTTCGCCAGGTTGGAAATCCCAATCGGCGCCCCGTCGCACCGGCCGAGAGGCTGGCTGGCGTCGACACCACAAACCACAAACCACAATGCCTTTGTCTCTCGACCCTGGGAAGCTGATCCATCCGCGACCATTGGTTCGCCAGAGGCCGCCAGAAGTCGCGAATTTGTGGATATCGATAGGTAATCGATAGCCTTAGCTGGCCTCGCCGTCAAAACTCTCGACCCTTTTCGTTCAAGGTTTGGTCCGGCAGCAGAAGCCCGGACGGACAACGGTTTTGCGGGCTCACCCATCCATCAGATCCATCAGAGACTGCATTGCGCTTGACGTCGCCGACCCCGGTCCGCCTTCCAGGGCTGAGAGAGGAAGATAGCCTTTGAGGGGACAAGCTCGATCCACAGCTAACTTTCTTTCCCCGGCGCCGCGTGCGTTCGAGAAGCACTTGCGTGCGTGACGAGTTTCCGCTTTGCCCCAAGCCGACCGCAAGCCTGGTGCCCTGATTCGTTCCCAGCTGCATGAGGTGACAGCGTCTTCCAGTTCTTGCAGATTTTTCACCAGCACACAGGCGCCGGTCGTCGCCGAAGGATGCAGACAAGCACGACGAGGCCGAACTCCATGCGAGCATGATGGAGCCGCGGATGCGATGCGCCAATCAATGGCTGGAAGTCGCCGCTGGAGAATGACTGCCGACCAGAATTTTCCTCTCCAGCTAACTTAGATGACTCGCGAGCCGGTCGAGACATGTTGAGACTTGTGATATCACGAGCGGGGTCGATGGGCGAGAAAGGCCCCGTTGAGATGGCACAGCATGCCAGTTGAAACCCGAGATGCGTTCTCGACCCCCGAGACACACAGGTTGAGCTGACTCGTCTGATGCGCCGGAAGCTGAATTCGTTGCATGTGCTGCGTGACAATTGGACTGTCAGCCCGCTTTCCCGCCCCGCTCAACACTCAATATGCCTTGGAACATATGGACTCGAGGAGCCATCACCGCCGTCGTGTCGTAGCTTGCGGGGGGGAGATGCTGGGCTGCATCACTGCATCTGCATCACTGCATCACTGCATCGCTGTTATCGCGGTGGCAGCACGAGTGCAGGGATACGAGCGCAGCTGGCGAGCCAGTACCGGTAGTGCTGCAACAGCATTGCAGCGACGCGTCAGCCAGCTGGAAGAGCGAGTCCCTGGTGCGAAGGGTATCCGAAGGTAGAGCGGCGGAAGTTGGCGTTGGCGAGGACGAAGTCGAGAACCCGCGTCCGCTTGCGGTCATGTCCAGAACTGCGCGCGCCGATGCTACCGTGGCTCCAGTCGAGAGTGCGTTGATGTCACAGGCGAAGAGGGCGGGTAAGGTAACGTTAGAGAGAGGTGAGTTACCGAACTCCGTGGCCAACAAGGACGACGGACGTCGTGATTTGCTTCCGCTCCCGCCTCCGCCGCCTCCGCCCCTCCGCCCCTCCCGTCCGAACCGCCGCCCATATTATCAATTCGCAACAACAATGTCCACGTTCTCGAACCCGCTCGGCGGCTTGCCGAGCTGGAATCCTCTGACCCTGCTCCGGATGGCCGGCTTCGCCCAGTCCAGACACTTCAACCTCGCCGACACGCCCGACTTGGCGGACAAGGTGGCAGTTGTGACCGGCGGCTCTGCCGGCCTTGGCCGCGACTTTACTGCTCGACTGCTTCTCCACGGCATCGCCAAAGTGTATATACTAGCGCGAAGCGAGCGCCGGTACGTCGATGCTAAGGCCGAATGGGCCGGGCAGCATGGCCTGGAAAAAGCAGACATCGAGACGCGCACCAAGTTCGTGGCTTGCGACCTCAGCGATCTCGGGAGCGTGAAGCGAGCTGCACATGTCCTGTTGGGGGAACTAGGACGGCTCGACATCCTGCAGCTGAACGGTGAATCCGATCCGTTTCTTCCACTTCCACTTCCACTTCCACTTCCACTTCCCCTCACCCTCTGCAGCCATGATTATTCCCCGTGCCTGAAGAATCTGATCCCAGGTGGAGACTGATGCGTGGCATGCAGCTGCTCTGTCCCTCGTGCAAGACTCTACCCTCTCACCGCAGGGTGTGGAGACGGTGTTTGCGGCCAACCATCTCGGCCATTTCGTCTTGACGAATCTGCTGCTGCCCACGATTGAGCAGACGGCTGCGCAGCACGGGGACGCCCGCATCGTTACCACGTCTTCATCTCTACACATGCTGTGTCAGGACCTTGACTTTTCCATCCTCACCTCTTCAGCACCGCCCAAGCTTTCTCCAGCCATCCTGGACGCTGTCGTGAGATATGCTCGCAGCAAGCTGGCCAACATCCTCTTCACCCGCGAACTCGCAGCCAGACTCCGGAAGATGGGCGCCCGGAACGTCTACGCCAACAGCTTCTTCCCCGGTAACGTGGCTACTGAAGCCATGGACGGCTGGCGGACCTTCCTAGGGAATTATGGTGGTGCTGCCATCAAAGGCATGTTCCAGATGCTAATCGGACAGTCACCCGCAGATGCCTCTGCGACTGCCATGTTCCTGGCTGCAAGTCCAAAGGTCGTTGAACAAGAGATCAAAGGCAGATACTTTGTTCCTATCGCTGTCGAAGAGAAGACAAGTCCACTGGCAGAAGACAAGGATCTGGCGAAGAATCTGTGGTACTGGAGCAACCACATTGTTTCTTCGGCTCTGGGAAACGACTGGAAAGTGTCGGGAGGTGGCGCTTGAACATTTACTGATGGCCCGTCGTTTAGTGAGGCTTTGGCAACATATTTTGTTTTTCCATGTCGACAACTTTCTCAACCTGCGTCCACTCTAATGTCAAGCCGTCAGTGATTCTCCAACAAACTCAACTAGCAAATAGCTTAACGAAATTGATGGAAAAAGCAGCGATCCGTACTCGTACCTGAAGCTTGCCAACACAGGGCATTTGATCCGCCCCCATCCATGCAACCGCAACGGCCGACCTCGGCCACCCTCACCTCCCATCCAATGCAAACCCATCGAACACCGCCCAACAACAGTTCCAACACTCCGCACTCGCAACGCCACCCCAAACAGCCCCTCCCATCAGCGGCCGTCCGCCACGTCGCACAAACGACAATAACGGGCCGGTCCTTTTGGGAACGGCGCGTGCCGTCGGCAGCCAGCATGGGGCCCAGAGCGGAGGGCGTGCATGCTCACACTGAATCCAAGCCGGCCGGCCGCGATCCCTGTCGCAATGGGAGCGACAAACTGTCAGACGCGTCAGACGAGGGGGTTGGGCTGCGTGCGTGCATCGCCCCTGGTGAAGAAAGACGAGGGGGTGGTGGATCTGGAACTGTTGAACGGCTCTGTCGAGGGAGGGGGGAGGTGGTCGCATGCAGGAACTCGCTCGTGTGCACTGTACGTGTACTGTCGAAGGAACACTCGTCTGGACTGGCTGGCCGGTCGTGGGTGTGGTGAGGAAGACGAAATGCCAACGCCTCTGTCGCCAATCTGACACCTGCAACGAGGCTCTAGGGCCTCTCGTCCGCTGCGATATGTCAGTATGTAGACCGCCGCATATGCGGTGAAAGCGCATTACGCTCGTTCGTCATACACCCACCTATCCTGCCCTCCTTCTCGCGACAGCTGCTTCTCTGCCAGGGGCCTGCCGTGCGTGTACATACGGGTATACTTGAGATCCGTCTTTGTGATACGTACGCTTCATGGACATGGATAGGAGATGCGTCGAGCCGGGTGCGCGCCATGAAGAGAGAAAGTGGAGACTCTGGCTAGGATGCTGAGGCTGGGCCCTTCCCAGAACACCGCGTTGGGACGCGCGCATCCGTCGGGGCGGCAACAGTTCTGCATGACAGTTTGAGACGGCGGCGGCGGACATGATACATGACTCTCGTGCGTTGTCGACGTGCAATGCCGTGTGAGATATATAGAGGCTGTACAAGTGACATATCTAGTATCACCTCGGAGCCGGGTTTTGCTGCGGCATAGTCGTTGGCTGGATGCGTCCGCGGCGGCATGCCTGCATGCATGTATGCAGAGATAGTCGTTCGCGTCGAGGGCGTTCATTGCACGTCGTGCCTTAAGGTTCTGAGTGGCTTCGATGCAGAGGCCGTGGATCGACCTTGTTGTTGGTCATGTTCGGCATGGCCCAGTCTTGTCGGTGTCCTGGGCGGACTTGAGGGAGCGGAATGATGCCGTCAAACCTTGTGCTGCGGCGATGCTGTGCAAAATAATCCACGGCATGGGTTGAGGTTGCGTCAGTCATTTAGATCAACTGTCAGTACAACCTGGAAGATCAAGTCAGCGGTCTCGAGCGGTGGACTGCGACTGTTGAGAGTCGTTATGACTGCTCAAGTCGGTAGTCCACGCGATGACCAGGGTCTCATTGCCGATGAGACAGAGCCAGGATCATGTCCCCGGAGAGTTGTGATGGTGTAACCTTGCCACGCGGAATGTAGGTACGTAACCTGGCCTCCATCTGACACGCCGAGGAAGTTCATCCGCGCCGAAGTGAGTACTTCACACGCATGGCGAGCGCTCTGTGCCCACTGATCAGTAGTAGTCATCAGATACAAAGTTGCAGCAATTGACACAATGACGCAGTCCAAGCACGGAGGTGTACGGTATGGGATGTAACTTTTATTGCAGCTTGCTGTTGCGGCACGTGGGCACTGCGAACTAGTCAAGACTGCAGGAAACTCAAATCTGCGTGTAGTGACCGAGATGTCTACGGCAGAGAAATGCCACAGTAGAATCCTCCGGACGCTGTCCCTGAACGTAATCGAGTGGAGCGCTTCGTCTGTTCAAGCAGTCTTACCGTTGATGGCCTTGAGTTCGACGTCGCTACATTCATGTCAGCGGTATGGTCATTCATGAGATGTCTGTCGGGCGGAAAGAGACATTGGTGCAGAGCATGAAGGGGAACTCACAAGACCAGGCTGGAGTTGGGCGGGATGTGACCGGGGAAACCACTATATCCGGGTAAGGCTTGTTAGCGATGTCCTGTTCCCTGCATCGATCACGTCCGTCTCTGCAACAAGCGCAGTCGCACAAGGCGTTGGGACGTGTGGGCGCCCGCATCGTGGGGTTTCCGGCGTGGAGGCGTGGAGGAGCTTACCGGCTGCCGTATCCGTAGTCACTATCAATCGCCAGTCAGCACACCGAAGCTTCAAAACACGGCAGATTGCTGCAGAGCACTGCAGAGCACTGCAGAGGTCCAGACTCGGCCTTGGCCCTGCCGTCTGACTTGACTTACCTGGAGATGGTGAGCGTGGCCTTCTCGCCCAACGACATGCCCTCCTGGCTGGCGTTCCCGAGAATGCCTTCGTCCCAGCCTGCCGAAATTTTCAGCATCAGCAACGCACCGCATCATCACGCAAGCCTTCGAATGCACATCTGCTTACCCTTGATCACGCGGCCGAGGCCGATCTTGGTGATGAAGTCGGCCCGTCCAACTGAAGAGTCGAACCTGAGGGGTGGCATTGTTATTAGCGCGCGGTCGTGGGACGGGCTTGCGGTGGTCCATACTTCTTGCCCTTGTTGTCCTTCGCGCTGGAGTCGAAGAGGTAGCCGGTGTATTCCATGGTGACATCGTCGCCCTTCTTGGGCTTGTCGGCGCCGTTGCCGGGGTTGATGGTCTGCTTCTCGACGCCCATGGTGCTGGTTGTTGGGTAGTTCGAAGGAGGTTCGAAGTTTGGGTGTGCAAAGCGGGTAGCTTGAGCCTTGGGCGGGCGGAGTTGGCGAAAGGCTCGACCTGAGTCAATGGCCGTGCTGAATAAGGATCGCCGGGCCGCAAGCGTGAGAGGGTGAGATGTCAATGTCAGGTGGCTTGGTGGTGATGAATCCGCCGGGAGGAGGAAGGGAAGCACTGGAGATTTGGGATTGATGATGATGCTGCACGCAAGCTGGGTACAAGTCCGCTTTAAACGAAGCCGCAGTCACGTCAGACACCGGGTGGATGAGCTTGCGCAAAGGGCCACCACTGGCATCCCGCTATTATGATCGATCATTGCGGTCGCGGCACCTTCTATCTGCCAACCATGTCCCTCGCATGCATTCATATGTAATGGGACGGGAAGGTGGCTTGTTCCCCAGGGGCCTTCCGATCTGTGTGCCAACCTGTGGAGTTCTAGCCTTCTCGACCGCCTATCCTCCCCTCCTCCCCTCCTCCCCTCCTCCCCTCCTCCAACCGCACTCTCTTGCCAACACCGACCGCCCTTCTGCCAGTCCACAGTGTGGCCTATGTTGCGCGCTGTGCTGTCACCCACGTCGATACACCTGCCTCGCTGCTGTCCCAGAGCCACCATGACCGCACACTGACTCCATGATTCAGGCGAAGCGTGTCCCCCGTTGCGCCCGCACCCGGGACGCCGAATAGAATGTTGCGGAAGGCCCCTTACATGCTGCACAACGGTGGGGTTCCAATATCTTCGCTCCTGGTACATCATCTGCTTTTGCACTGGAAGCGCGATTGACGAGCTGCGTACCGTCGACTTTGCCGGCATGGTGGTACGGACAGGGCTCGCAATTGGAGATCTCGGACCTCTCAATGTAAGGACTGAGGTGTCGTACATTTATTTGTACTGGGGAACCTTGGCGGATTTCCCAAGCAGAGATGCAGGCAGCCGATGCCCTGAACAATCCGACAGATCGTCCAGATTTCCCGTTGGCAGCCAGATACGCTTGCTCGATGGAGAATGCAAGAAGATGGATCTCTGCTCGAAGCGAGAACGAGGAGCGGAAGTACCTCTGTACTTTCACATGGTCGTCTGCTCGAAGCAGGCAATCGGTGTCAGCTGCGCTCCTACAGGCTGCAGACTGCATCTTCCCCAAGTCTATACTTCAACGCTCACGCACGGAATTGCAGCACTGCATCCGCCGGACGCACTCAACCCACCCCGCTGCCCCCACCTATACGCCACACGCTGCAATGTCGCCAGCCCCGTTATCGAACTAGGACGCCGAAGCCACGTTCTACAGCCATAGGGTGCTCGCGGCTTGTGCCCCCAGTGTCACTGTTGTCACAAGCACTGCAAGCATCAGGGCCCATCCCACCCTTGCGACCTGCAGCAACCCCGCGCGCCGGGGCGCGCCCAGGACATTGGAACGGTAATTTGCTATCGATTTTCTGGGACTTCTGCCGCTGATTATGTAGTTCGCCACGGAATCTTTGCGCCCACCGGGTTCTGTGGCGCGGGCCCTGCCGTATGCCAACGTCCGTAGACCAATTTTGAGCCGCATCGCCCCGTGGCTCGTCCCGTGGACCGGTCCGGACAGTGCTCGCTGCGAAAGGCCGGGCATGCGCATCGCAGTCCAGGCTTACCGTTATCCTTGCGGTGTTGCGACCAATTCCCGCTCTGTGAACCTCAACAAGGTATCTTTACCGAATCAAAAGCAACAACATTTCAGGGTATGACGGTCTCTGTCCGCACACTGGCTACGATGGCGGCAGCATCGAGCCATGGACGGCCAGTTGTTCCGAATCGATGCTGGCCACCGAAATATTGGGAAAGCGAGCATCTGTGGTTGCTGTGCCTCGTGCAAGGTAGTGTATCTGGGTGATGCCGACCCGGTCGAGGAATGCTGGGATTCGATGGTAGTTGGTACCGACGTGGTCGACAGCATGGCTATCGTCGCATAGCGTGAAACGGCCACCAAGACCGAGAAAGACCTGGCAGTATGTGAGTCCGTGATCGAGAACATAAACCCAAGCTACGAACCTCGCATATTTCTGCGCTAGGGTACGGCGTCTGCATACCCTTGCGAAGACCTGCTGTATTAAGCTCCAGCAAACCTCCGTACCCGGCAATGAATCCCAGGTTTCTTTCTATCTTGCTCCACACGTTGCTCCAGCACCTCAGATCCCTGTCTGGCTCGTCGCTTAGCAGCCTTATCAGATCGAAATGGCCGACGATTGGAGGCTTCAGCGCTTCCAGCATTCTCAGCTGCTCGTCGAAATAGTCCTCAAATAGCCGCTCATCCGTGCCCGCGGACTCGTTCCTGGCCCGCTCGTACATGGGCTTGTCGTAGTCGATAGGTATGGTATGCATGTGGTGTATGGAGCCGATGAAAAGCTCGACCGGGTACTTGTCCAAGGCCGTCTGTATCAGGTGGAGGGAGGACGGCCGGATCCATTCGGTCTCCATGCCGATGAGTATGTTGATCTTTGGGGCATACGCCTCCCGCAGCCGAATCGCCTCGTTGTAGTAGTTGTCGAACAGCTTCGTGAGGGACTGCTTGGACTCAAGCTGCCGGAGTACCGTGAGCGAGGATCTTCGAGGAACGAGCGTGATCTATACGTACGCACTTCTTCAGGGTACATGTCCTCGTCGTCCCGCGGCATGTGCTCCGTCAAGGCGAAGGTGTGGAAGCCTTTGGCAATTGCTGCCTCGATCATCTCCTCCAGCGTTCCTTTTGCATGGCTGCAGAATTGGCCGGAGTGGCTGTGGTGGGAGAATGGCATTTTGGATGCGCGTTGGGATTGTTGGTATGACGATGAGCTGCGGCGTCAGGGCGATGATTTTCAGCTTCGCGAGCGACAGTAAGTATGCTACTAGGAATATATACCGTATTATCAAAAGTTTCCTCATCAAATAGGCTGGTTGGCGCAATGGTAGCGCGTGCCCCTCCTATCACATGACAGGGCAAGGCTGCGGGTTCGAGTCCCGTGCTGGTCGTTTCTTTTTGCTTTCCATTCTTCTGGTTTGACACTGGCCAATATTCAGCCAGCCAGAGAGTTGCAGTTGTTTCTTTCTTCCAGTGTACGCAACAACGGCAACTTTTTTCTTTTTTCTGTTCCTGCTCCCCTGCGAAGATGCAGCTTCGCAAGACTATCAGCTCATAGGTAAAGTATTGCCAGTATATCTGTCAATGTAGTCAATGTCATCTGTCAAAGTATAGCAATACGGTATGAAGAAAGGAAAGACGGTTCATGTGATGAGAAAGACCGGCTTGAACATGTGGCGAAGGAGCTTGAGAAAGGCGGGAAAGAGCAAGAGCGCGCAGTCATCCAAGTACTGCAAGATATTGAGAAGGAGCAGACGGAGAAAAGGCAGAAGAGGCTTGAGAACATGGGAGAAGAGATGAGGAAAGAAAAGGAACTCGAACTAGAACTGGAGAAAGCGTTGGCTGTGGAGTAGGTCAAAGAATCGCGGTTCATTGGGAATAGCTGGTAGATATTGAATGTTAACATGGAGTTTACGACTTCGCTTGTACATCCGATCATTTGTTTTTAGTGGAGAGTAACTCGGAGACTGAAGAGAGAATCACACTGCTATTCGAGGAGAAGCATAATATTCAATAGCGCATCTACCTACTCGAATACTTGATACTGCGTGTTTACGTGCTTGCTGTATGCACGTAAGGGATCACTGCAATAGTTTAAGCATTGTGCAGTACTTCTGATATGAACTTTTGAACTCCATATTCAAACGTCTAAGTTGCGTTTTGTGAGAGCTTTGGCAGTTGACCTCTTCGCACCAAAACTCCACCCGCGTCCTGACAGGGCTTAGCGCCTTTCCGCACACGCGGGGTTTCCGAACCACCGACCTCGCTGACTGTCATCCCGCCATCAGACAACAAAGTCCCACCCAAACCAAGCCCATTGCATCTGCAGCGCGGCAGGGCCAAAGATGAGCCGAAAACGCCCCTCTTCCACCAACCAGTAGCAGCCATCATGGTCAGTCGCCGAAGATCTTTCTCCGACATGCTGCTCGTAACTGCGCGCCTCATGGCTTGGCGGGTAAATCGGCATCTCTCGCTGCTGGTGGGAGCCCAGTCACAAAGGGCAGTATCCTATTGACTGCCCCGCGGCCTTGCAGCTGCTTTGTCTTTTCCCTGTCGCCATGATAACAAAGCGAGAAAATTCCACACCTCTTCTTTTCGTGTCGAGTCTTCTGCTGCTACCGTCTTCCTGATCAATCGTCTCGACACACTGTCACTGCCTCGCTGACCGTTGATGACATCCGGAAATGCATCACGTGCCGCTTACCAGCGCTTCAGCGACGACGGTGATGCGAATACCACGAGTGCTTCCATAGGGGGCAGCAGTGGCGGAATCGACGAGAGCTCGTGGCGGGGTCCTGCAGGAGATGCGTCCTCGAACAATGACGCCAATTCGAGACCGGACGAAATCGACGACGATTCCACGACTATGTCAAAGCACACCAATGCCACAGCCAGTGTCAACGAGGCGCCATCGAAACAACCAATACTGGGTCCCGAACCCCCCGTCGACAGCAGCGTCAACAACACAGGTTCCAATGCCCTTCCTCTCATCGACGAAAACGAGACGCAAGCAGCAGCACCACCACCAACCGCCCCCCAGAAGCCCACCCCCGTAACATGGCGCTCCCTCCCCCGCAAAGACCAACTCGCCATCCTCACCTTGGCCCGCCTCTCCGAGCCTCTGACCCAAACCTCGCTCCAAGCGTACATGTTCTACCAGCTCAAGTCCTTCAATCCGTCACTGCCGGACTCGACCATCTCGTCGCAAGCGGGTGTGTTGCAGGGCGCGTTCACGGCAACACAGTTCCTGACGGCGGTGGCGTGGGGTAGGGTCGCGGATGCCGAGTGGGGTGGCAGGAAGAGGGTGTTGTTGGTGGGGATTTTGGGAACCGCGGTGTCGGTTGTGGGGTTTGGGTTTTCGAAGAGCTTCGGGACGGCGGTGTTTTTTAGGTTGCTGGGAGGGGCGTTGAATGGGAATGTTGGGGTTATGAGGACGGTGAGTTGGTGACTTTGTCTTTGTTTGGGACGAATTGTCGTGTGGGGGAAGTCTGTTGGTGTTCAAGCTTGGGGATTCCCATCACGGGTTTACCTTTTGGATGAGAATTGCAGCTGACCGATATTAGATGATTGCGGAGATTATCAAGGAGAAGAAGTAATTACAGCACAGGAGTAACTTGGAACTCATAGCAAAAACTAATTCTCCCAGGTTTCAATCGCGGGCGTTTCTACTTCTCCCCATGACTTTCAACATTGGCGTCATCATCGGTCCTGTATTAGGTATTCATGGCCTTCGAAGCCAAAGAAAGAGATACCTGGCTAACGTGGAGAAAAGGCGGCTTGTTGGCTGATCCGGTGGGGAGCTATCCGAGCATTTTCGGGCCAGGATCCTGTCTTGGAGGCAAAGATGGCGTTGGCTGGATGACGACTTGGCCTTATGCGCTGCCAAATCTTGTGAGCTCGATCTTTCTGATCGTCTCTGCTCTCGGTATCGTGTTTGGGTTAGAAGAGGTAAGCTTCAGACAAATGCACGTAGGCCAATGCTAACGACTCCAAAGACACATTATCTGCTCCGCGACAAGCCTGATTATGGGCTGCGGATCGGCCGCTGGCTCACCAGACTCCTGTCTGGACGTCGACCCCATCAATCATACGCCGCCATACCCACAGAAGAGAGACCTCACACACCAACAACCCCTTCCGCCGTCGAGATGCAGGCCACCCCACCTACATCAAAGAAGCCTTTACGCCGGCAAAAGCTGCCCTTCGGACAGATATGGACGTCGAACGTCCTATTCACCTTCTTCTCGCACGGTCTCCTAGCCATGCACATCGGCTCCTTCAACAGCCTCTGGTTCGTCTTCCTCAGCACCCCACGCTTCGACCCGACGCACCCATATCCACCCACCCTCTCGCACCAACACCCACCGCTCCACTTCACCGGCGGCCTCGGCCTCCCACCCGCGCGCATCGGCCTCGCCCTCGCCATCCTTGGCGTCATCGGAATCTCCCTCCAACTCCTCCTCTACCCCCGTCTCAGCACCAAACTCGGCACAATCCGCTCCTACCGCCTATCCCTCCTCCTCTTCCCCCTCGCCTACACCGTCATCCCCTTCCTCGCGCTCCTGCCCTCCCGCACCGCCGCCCCGGCGCCCGCATCCGGCCTCGTCGTCTGGATCGGTATCAGCTGCGCCCTCGTCATCATGGTGACGGGCCGCACGTTCGCCTTGCCGGCGACCGCCATCCTGGTCAACAACTCGTGTCCGCATCCCAGCGTCCTAGGCACGATCCACGGCTTCGGCCAGAGCGTGAGTAGTGGCGCGAGGACGGTGGGACCGGTGGTGGGGGGATGGGTGTTTGGACAGGGACTCAGGATGGGGATGGTGGGGTTGGCGTGGTGGGTGCTGGCGTGCGTGGCGGTGGTCGGGGCGGTGGCGGCGAGGTTCGTGAGGGAGGGGAGTGGGCATGAGATTTTTTTGCCGGGGGAGGAGAAGGATGATGATGATGGGTGATGGGGATGGGAGGGGCGGAGGGAGGTAGGGATGGTGATGTTTCTCGTTGTGGTCTTGTGGGTAACGATAGGGATGGCTTGGTCATTAGACGGGCGCATTGGAGCTACATACAATGCAGCCCTTTTGACACATTCAGGCGGCGCCCATAAACTCGATACTCCGTAGACTCATCAACCGCATCGACGACAACCACGCCGAGATCCAAACCCATCCACCTCCACACCAAACGCACAACACGCCGTCCGTCCCTGCCGATCCCCCAGTCTCCGTTCCACGCGGGAGCCGTCATCCCGATGCGCCCGCCACGCCACGCTACAGTAGCGCGATCGTCCCGCACAACCACCAGCCACCAGCCACACGGCAACCCAACCCCCAACCTCGCCCCGACCACCCCAAACACGCTCCCAGCCCCAAATCGCGGGAACAAAAAGAGCGACGGGCGCGTCGAGATTTCTGCCATCAACACTGTTCTCCACCCACGCACTCCCACCACCTGCAACCAAATAGTCCACGTCGAGTCATCATTCGTCGTGTAGTAGAGCGGCGCCGACATCTAAATCGCTGCGCACGGACCGAGATCTGCGCTCCCGCCTCTCGTCAACACGACCAAGACAACCCTCACGATCATCCGCAAAGCCGCTCGTCCGCCATCCATTGCGCCCATTTCTGCTCCCAAGTGTGTACACTCCCGCCTCCCTCACTCCCTCCCACAAACTAACAGCATCCCAGAATCACCAATCTCACCCCACCTCCACCTCCACCTCCACCTCCACCCCGCTCCCACCAACCCCCCTCCCCACCCCCACAACAAAAATGAAACGCAACATCGTCATCTTCCTCATCGTCCTCATCCTCTTCATCGTCATCGCCGCCGTCGCCTACCTGATCTACTGGCTCCAGAACCGCATGGGCACCGCCGGCAGCTCGCTCAGCGACTCCGAAATGTCCGAGGGCGGGGCCTGAGTGCGTTCTTCGTGCGTCTGTGAAGAAAGATGCCCCCCTCCCCCCCCAAAAAAAAAGAAAAAAGAAGACCGAAAGAAAGAAAAGAAGGAAAACAAGAACGAGAAGAAAAATCCCTCCAAGAGTTTCGGATCCAAAAACGAGGATCTGGGAAGAATGGGGGTGGTTTGGTACGACGTGATGGGTGAACGATTTTCTTTTGTTTTCCGGGGTTTGTGGATGGAGGTTGGTGTTGAGCTGCCGTGTTTTCTTGTATTTGCTTTGGGATAGAGAGGAGAGGTTGGTGTAGGCGTTGGGTGGGATATATGCACATGGGATATATGCACATGGGATATTTGCGCGTGGGATATGTGCGCGTGGGATATATACGCGTTGAAGCAAGCGTGGAGTTTTGCCGGGAGTGTTCAAGATTCGAGGACGGGAAGCTAATGGGCTGGATGATACGAACGAGATGGGGTTCAGGGGATAAGGCCGCGGTGGATGCGTTATTGGTGCTTGGAGGCAAGAGTTGATGACGATATGGTTGCGCGATGTAGGAGAAGGAGAGTTGATAGAGAGAGATTAATGTTGAGCAATAGCTGCCTCAGGGATTACCGAATCCGGCTTCTCAACTTACAAGTCTGCACCTGCGAGACCAAACTCCGCGTACGCACCAATCCTCCGCCCGGCCACTCATCACCCCTCAACAACGCCATCACCACCTCCACCCCCAAAACACTCCACCACCAACAACCGCCCGCCCTCTAAACCTTACTCTCCCCCTCGCCCTTAAACCTCAAACTAACACTATTAACACAATGCCGCTCATCCGTCGGCGTCGCATACCCCTCGCCCTTAAAAACATGTCCGAGATGGCCTCCACAGTTAGCACACACAATCTCCGTCCGCTGCATGCCAAACGTCATATCCGTATGCCGCTCGACGGCGCCGGGCACGGCGTCGAAAAACGCCGGCCACCCGCACCCCGACTTGAACTTGTGCTGCGCCGTGTACAGCGGCGCCGCGCACCCGGCGCACGTGTACACGCCCGCCGTCGGGGCGTGCTTGTCGTATTCGCCCGTGTACGGCGCTTCGGTGCCTTGGGTGCGGAGGACGCGGAATTGTTCTGGGGGGGTCAGTCGCGGTGTGGGTGGGGGGGAG
>ML978711.1:2902443-2935943 GCA_010015785.1 Saccharata proteae CBS 121410 | reverse complement strand
CCAAACTCACCAGGCGACAACTCAGCCCTCCATTCGTCGTCGCTCTTCTGCACTGGATAACTCATCTCCCGTCGCGAGCTGGCCGAACTGAATAAAGCGCCCAGAAACGGGATCGTGGGCATGGAACTGCGGAGCGGGATCGAGTTGAGTCTGGCAGAGGCGGCGGCGGGGTGCTGGTGCTGGAAGCTGCGACGGGCGGTGGCGGCGGACACGGTGTAGAGGGTGCGGAGGAGGGTGCTGATGCGCATGAAGAATGCTGTAGGGGATTTGGGGAGCTGCGTTGATGGATGGGTGGGATTAGGGTCGTGGGGAGTGGTGAGAGGGTTGGGTTGCGTGGAGGCGAGCGCCACGGATGGAGGACGTCATACATTTACAAAAACGATCCGAGTCAATCGATAAAGGGTCTGGCCCAAGCTTCTCCATCCCGAGTCCCGGCTCGAGATGTTTCCGGCACTGGATTGCGATCACGGCACAAGCAGCATCTGGAACATCCATCCAATGCTTAATACCGTTACGTCTCACAGTAGAGCTGGGGAGCAAGCGGTTGTTGGTGACTGTATCAATTATTTGGTGGTAAACATCTCCGCCGTTCCCCGCCCACACACACACACACACACCCATACCCAAAGCCATCTCGCTCGGCCTAGGGAAGCAACCCGAGAACAATGGCCCTGACAGTATCCATGAACCCCCGGCTCTCAAACAAGACAAGACGCCCTCGTCCATCCATTCCATTCCCTCGATAACGCCATGCAACGGCGGCAGCAACAGGTCCCAGAAAGCAACGCCATCCAATGCAGCACCACACAGGTCGTCTATCCAACAGTAGTAGTAGTAGTGTTACCCCAACCCCAGCGCCGTATCTCCGCCTCACACCTCACTCAACAAAAATCCCGCCACCGCGCCATCCACACATCATCTGAACTTCCAGCTCGGAAAGTTTCCAGCCGCGACGGGAGCCAATTTGAGATGCTGATACGGGCTACTCTGCGGATCATAGTACAAGCCCTCGACCGCGCCGTCGCTGCGCCTGAGACAGACGTAGTAGAAGCCGCTGATGGTCAAGCCGCACCCATCCGCCGCCATCTCTTCGTCCACGCGCGGTCGTTCCTGCGCGCTCAGGCCCTCCTGCCATTCTGGTCGAGTGGTGGCAGGCCGCTCCGACGGACTCGCGGTTCTGGCCGTGCGCGTGGGCTTGACGAAACAGCGTTCTTTCCACCGCATGAGGATCCAATCCTGCGAGAGGCGCGTCATGAACTCCCGGCTGACCAGGTTGTGTATTAATTCCGAATCTCCCATGTGCGCGAACGGGGGTAGTTTGCGCCAGTAGGTGGCGTCGTTGGCGGGGGTGGATTTGAAGGACTCGGTGAGGAGGGTGTGGTTTTGCATGTCGAGGATTTCGCCTTCGAGGTAGGTTGTGATGCTTGAGGTGCGTACGGTTGGTAGGGGATTGACGTTGCTGTTGGTGCTCGGAGTATTAGTTGAGGTGCTTACGGAGGTGCTGTTGGCGGTGGTGATGATGCTGTTTAGTGTCGGTGGATGTGAGGGTACGTTGTAAGCTTCCATTGTAGCGGATAGGGTCATAGTCTCGTAGTCGACCGCGTGCACGGTCACCTTGACTGGCCATCGATCTTGCTGTGTTGGTTGTGTTGCAGTATCAGGCGCTCTGCGAGCGTGCGGTGGGACGCTGTTATTGTGGCTTAACCAAGGTCTTGCGGCGTCAAACGTTGTCGAGGTCATGGGTGGTTCATTGTTGCGAAATCGATACAAGGTCGTAGAGGAGCCGGCGGGTGTAGACGAGGACGGACCGTCAGCCGTGACCGTGGTGGCATGCTGGGACCCTGAAAACACAGCGCCTGGCTTGAGGAAAGACGTCTCCGAGGGCGGCGGAAGGCTGTCAATGTCCAGAATGAAATCGTCGTGGCTATCACCAAAGAATTCCTTCGTAACAAATCCAGAATCTACCGCATGGTAGAGACTGTTCTCGTAGGACTCGGACGAGCGGACAAGGGATAGGTACTTGATCGTCTGCTCAAGCCAGGGCGACGTCGAGGCTGGGCTACTACTAGAGGCAGGATTGTCCAGATAGCTTCGCCGGTACGAATCGATCCGTGCTCTGATATCCCGCTCCTGAGCCCTGTCGCTCGAATTCCTATCCGCTCGAGTGCTGTGCACGTAGCGATCCGCAGCATCTATGAGGCTCAAATTCGCCGGGGGACTTCCCCGACTGGTATCGCCTTCGCGCACAGCCCGCTGGGCAGCATCTCTGTCCATGATGTAGCGTTGCATATTATCCCTAGACCTGGCCGAGAATCGTGGATAGCGTCTCCATTGGGTCGACCTCAGCGAAGACTCGGAAGGCTGGGTGTTGGTGTTTGGGTTGTAGCGCGAGGAATAAGACCTGTTCCTCTGCTCTCTCTCCGACTCGACGCGTGACCACAAGTTCTGGTGCGTATCCGGGTGCCTTCGCCGCAGTTCCTGCAGTATCTCCTGCAACTCGTCCACGTCGTCCGTCTCATTGAGCAGCGCCCAGTCGTAGCGCGAATTCGTCGAGGGCTGGTGATCCGTATGCGCCGGGTCGTCCGCGCGACTCAGCCGGGCCAGAAGCCGTGACAGACGCAGCTGTCGGTCCGTTAAGGTGTGCAGCTCGGCGGCCCGCGCCCTCAGACGCTCTTGTACGTTGCGAGCCTCGTCGAGCAGGACGAGCCCATGTTCCGCGTCGGCATTCTGCTGCCGCCATTCCTCCTGCGGATCCACAGGTCGCCGCAGGAAGCTGATGTTGTCCTCATCCGCCTCGTTCTCCGCCTGCGTCGTGAGTGTGGCAGCCAGGTTGATGACTTGCGGGGATACGGGGCTCTCGAGCTGACGCAGGGCGGAGAGGTAGGAGGGAGGTGTGCTGGGCCTCGTGGGAGAGTCCTGGTCGGTCGAATCAGCTAGGGCAATCTATACGATGGCGATGCGCAGTGATGGAATGTGGCGCATTAGGGTGGGTTGAGGGCACGCATACCGTGGGTTGCGGACTGGCGCGAGAGGTCGGTGGCGGCATGGCTAGGACGAAGGGCCGGCCGACAGTTCGGCGGGGGGGGGGCTATGCGGGCGATCGAGAGCGGAGAGCGTTCTTCGGCGTGTATAGGGTACTCAGAGGCATCGTTGGACAGGTCGCATGCTGTTTGCTGGGGCGTGGGACAAAGCGGTTGGGAGCAGGTAGCGACTGCTCACCAGCGGGCGACAAAGGTGGAAGCCGGAGGTGGAAGACGGGAGTCGTTCTTTCACCGGCCAAAAGACGAGAGACGCTGCTTGAGTCGGTCGGGGGTGCGGGGGCGGGTATCGCAGGCACAGGCAGTGAGAGAGAGTGAGAGCAACGGTTGTGTTCAGCCTCAAGGCCTCGCGACAGGTCGAGGCGCAAGTGTGAAGCGCTGACGCCATCGCTCATCCGGCGCTTGCAGAGTCCATTGTGCCGAAAGCAATATCGCTGCAACTATCCCTCACCACCACCACTGCCATCCCCGCCATGAACTGTGCGATTCGGAGGGAAGTGCCCTGACGGACGCCGCTCTCGTGGTTCAAGGGACAGCTGTCGCAAGACGGGATTGCGAATCCAGACCCCAAGCCATGTCTACCCTCCTAGCCGCTGTGGACTCTGCGACCCCGGAGCTGATTCCGTCAAAGTCATAAGCCATACACTGGTTCGCGGGAGAGGGGCTCGAGGAGTCAATCGATGGATGCGAACAGGGACATGCCGAGAAAACTAACGGCCCAATCGTAGAATTATCACATTTCAAAAACATCACGACAAGCATATGCCCACACAGAATGCCCCCGACATCCCGAGAACCCCTCTTCAAGTCGATTCCAAGCCATCCGAGGGGACATACTCGCACTCAACCACTCAGCAATGATCCAGCAGTGATGAGACCCCAATTCTCAATGTTTTATTAGGTTTACTCATATGTACGAAGCGCAGCCAGTACGCTCCCTTCCAGCATCCGTTTCCCCTCAATCAATGAGGAGCATCCTCAGCCCGGCTGAAGTATAGGAGATGAACCCTATAGCACTGGCGCGGCGTGCGTAGGACATGGAAGTACAATCGACAGACACTGGCGCAGTCATCCGCAAGCGGAGACAACTCCAGAGGTATTCGCTCGCCACAGGCAATGCGATGTCCCCATTGTCTTGCCGATCTTCTTCCCGGCCCGGTGCCTGCCGCGCGCAGAAACGCACCATACCACATGCCAGATGTGTATGCCGCGTGGTCGCCGCCTCCCAGTATCGTACCCAGCACCAGACTGAATAGACAAAACGTCAACCGCGAAAAAAGCATGGCAAGCCAACGCAATCGCCGCGAGAAGACGCCCGAGGCGGTCTAGAGGAAACGCAAAGGGTGAATCGAGTGAACCTGCCCGATGGAGCCGTGAGGCTGTGCCCGTCTTTAAAATGCAAAGAATATGCGAACCTCCCAGAGATGCAAGACAACAGAAACATGCCAGGCTCGGCCGGCTGCGGTATGCGGAAAAAAAGAGAGAAAAAGCAGAGAATCGACGCGCTCGCTAAAAAGACAGGAGAAAACGGGGATAGGATATCAAGGAAACAAGAAAGATGTATGCGGTTTGACAACAGGCGACCGTTCCGTGGAAGCAGTCGCTAATTCAATCAAACGCCGTCCCATGCCTGCGGAGCGTGGCTTTGAAGTAGACGTAAAGTCATGCTGCATCGCATCTCATCCGTGACTGCGTCTCAAGGCGTCCGAGTGAGCCTCGCAGGGGCTGGTCGAGAGGTGAAGGGAACTGGTGCCTGGCCAGATCACCAGCTTCCTGAGCTGTGAGAGTCGGAAACGTGTCGAGGTAATTGCTACATCGCGGCAGCGTACTGCGGTGCAAAGTCATTGTAGGCCCAACCGAAGGCGCCGAATCCAGAATGCGAAGGCGTCGGCCCGCACTGCTGGATCAGAGTGCTCGGAAACGGGATCGCTGGTATCGGTGCCGTCGTCTGTGGCGGGCTATAGTAATGGCTCGACGTGGACATTGACTGGCTGTAGGAAGGCGTTGGAGAGGGGATTTGGATATCGCTCAGGCCCATGGTGGTCCAGAAAGAGGGCTGCGTCTCGTTGCTGGTCGTCATGACCGGGCTTGGCGTCGAAGGCAGAACTCTCCAGTTGTCGACTGGCGCTGGATGAGGCGGCGGTCCTTGTTGACTGGGCTGCCACCAATTCCCACCTCCAGGAGAACTTGGCAGGAGTGGTGCCGGACGCACAATGTCGACGATTCTCGGCGGCGGAGGCAACAGTGGCAGGAAAAGTCCCATGATGGCGCCTTTGACGTCCTCTCCCCGGCCTTCCAACAACTCACCGGCACCATCCTCTTCCAGTCCCTCCAAAGCTCTCACACCCGTCCGGAAAACATATCGGTTGACGGCCTGGGTGAAATCCTCTTGGAGCTTCTTCAGCTGCACTTCCTTCTCGGCCCAAGTCCAGGTGTTTGCTGAGACGTCGACAGAGTAGATGTCCTTGTGGTACTCGATCAACGATTCGATGGTTTCGGGCGTGAGCTTGAATGCAACCTCATGCTGTGACACCATGTCGACGTGCACGACGTAGGCCTCGATGTGGATGAGTTGGTAGTTGAACATGGCTTCGACCAGCGGATCGGGGTCCTTTCGCAGTTCGGCGTCCGGTGCCTTTGGGAGCATGATGGAGCACAGTGACCAGATGGCGGCCGGGCCGGACAATGTTTCCCTAAGACATCGGTAATGCTGTGGAACGCTGTTGAGAGGGCGCTTGACACGGTTTATGCGCTTCAGAGTCTGGGTCAACCACGGTTCCACCTTGGAGTTGAGCACGACGGTCGGGGCGGACCGAGGCGCAAAGGCAGCGGCCGAGGCGGGAAGTAATGATATTGGCATGGCGGGCCGGGACGATTGAGAGGAGGGATGAGCTGCGACAGTTTTGGGGACGGAGGAGGAAGGAATTAAAGAAAATAGGAAAAGGACAGCTCTCTGGCCGGTCCCGACGTGGGAATTAGTTGGCGGGCCTGATGGGAGAGGAAGAAGGCAATGGCGAATGGGGAGGGGGGAGGGGGGAGGCGAAGGGCGAGGGTAGGGAAGACCTAGCGATGGGGAGCCCAAAAGGCTTTGTACTCGCGGGCACGCGGGTGGACCTGGTGGAGCGCAGCGCGCAGACCCATTCGGCAAGGCTTGCATTGCAGCGGACTTGTCAAATCGTGCATTCTGGCATGCAGGACTACCCAGCTAGCAGCATCCACGCCGGACCGCGCGCCATGCGTCTTGCGTCTTGCGGCTGTGCAGGCAGGCAGGCAGGGAAGAAAGTGCGAGAGCTGGACGTGGCGGCTGCATGATGTCTAGAACTCGACGGCTTCGCAACGGGAGCTGAACTGACGGCGGCATCGACTGTGACTGATGCTGATGAGCGGGAGGCGGGAGAGGCAAGTCGCGAGTCGCAAGTGAGTGGGCCGTGAGGCGTGAGACGCATCTACAGTCCATCCGTCCGCCGTCGGCCGTCTGCCGTCTGCCGTCCTTGTCTGGCCTCTGGCCTCTGGCCTCTGGCGCCACTACTTGCCCCAGATGCCTTTGGGACAGAGCAGAAACGCGTGTTGCTGCAGCTTCAAGGGATGGCTCCGTCATGCTGCAAAGTGCCTGGCCCAGAGGCAAGGACTGGGATTCTTTGGCCACGGCTCCATATGGATGGGCTTCCAGAAGGGTTCCATGTTGGCGGAGGGTGATGCTGCAGCAGCAGGCACGGGGCTGACTGCTTGTTCGGGGGTAGGGGGCAGTAGGCATATCTAGTCAGCAGTGGATTCCGACGGCTTTTCTCGTTCGTGTTGGCGCAAGCGTGCGGGCGGAGGCTGTGGACTGAGAGGGCAAAAGCTGGATGAATGGATGTCGTTGACTGAAGGCTGGAGCTTAGTCGGGGGCGTGAGGGGCCAATGAGGGGAGGTAGACAAGGATGCGGGCAGAGCTGCGAACACCCACCCCGCCGTCCAAGACACGACGGCCATGTGACTCTGAGGGGTTCTCTGCCGTTGCAAGTACAAGCAGTAGCAGCAGTGGTAGTGGTAGTGGTAGTAGTAGTATGTCATAGGTTGTGTACAGTAGCACGGCGGCTGCTGAAGCATCGGCTGACCAGCAGAGAGAGAGAGCGTCGTTCAACGTTAAGCCGATGACGGCCGGCCGAGGCATGAGCTGCGGCGAGTGGGGTGAGGCTGTGCTGCTTGCAGTGGCGCTTGCAGTGGCGCTTGAGGCTGTCGATCTCGGCGTGTCCTAGTCTCTCCCTTCTCCCTTCTCAGTCCTGTCTCCGGGTAACTTCACGACGGTGCCATATCTGCCCGTCCTTGGTCTCAACTCTCAACACCAACCTTGTGCATGGACTCCGACAGACCCCAGATCTGCCTGCCTCTATCGAGACCCATGGCGGTGGGACTATTATCGATAGCTATCCATGCACCGTCTCAATGCATGATGACTTTACTAACCTTACTCTCTCTTTGTCTCTCTCTCTCCCTCTCTCTCTCGCATCTACTGCGCCTCGCCAGCCAGCCCTCTGCCATGACCCACCAGCCTCTCCGACTCGCTCGGCCCGTCCGATGCGGCGACCGGCCAGCCCGTCGGCAGTAGCTGGCCGCGCTCAGGTCTCCTTGCATATGCCTCGCCTCTCTCTCAGCTGAGCAGGCATCTCTCTCGCTTTCCAACCTGCCTTCCTACTACTGGCACCACCGAGTAGTTAGGGACCTGCCGACTCGTGCATCAACCGACGCCCCCATGTCCGACGCAACGAACACCAGCCATCATCCATCATCCATCATCCATCCCATCTTCCTTGATTCTCCCCCCTCCACCACTTGCAACCCACTCCGTCCAGAGCCCAAAGCGTTTCAGCTCCCAAGGCTTGCCTGCAACGCTGCACGCCGCCAGTCCTAGCTGCGTCCACACACGGGATGACTCACTGCCCGTAGTAGTCCCAGCAGCAGAGCCCGACTCCCGAGCCTGGACAGCCATGCACAGTGAATGCACCGCTCGGGAAAGTCGAGCCGCGTGAGAAGGCCCTTCTCTTGATGCCCGATGATACACTTCCGCATAGCAGCAGCAGCAGCGCCCCGTCTCGTTGCCTCACGATGCTTGCTTGCCGCCCACGCCATGAGCTGTTGTCGCGAAACCTGTAACTCCGACCATCTGCCATGACACGTGTACAGAGGTGCTGACCTTCGCCCCCGTGATTGTGCCGTGTGAGGAAAGTGAGGGCGTGACGGTCGCGCGCTGGAAGCCGCCGACCCTCTTGGCCTGAGGCCTTGATATTGCGTCGCGACCAAGAGCGTCTTTCGGAGGGGAGGAACTGTCTGTTCAAGTCAGCAGTGCGCACTTTGGCGGCATGTTTGCTCCGAGGCAGGTCCAAAACATGCTGCAGCGCGCTGCTCGTGCTGCTCTTATTGCTGCTGGATGCGCGTTGCTTGAAATCGGCGTGTCTTGACTCGCGTCGGGTGTGAGCCGCTGTGGCGATTCTCGCGAACCCGAAAAAGGAAAGAGCGGACGACATGTGAAAACACCATGGTGGAGGTGCAACAAAAACACCACTTTTTTCCCAGAGTTTGGAGTCGCCAGATAGGTGCAGTAGACCTGTATTCAGTTGTCGAGTTTTTGTTTCTCGAATGCGCTCGCACCGTGCTGCCAGCCTCACTGAGGCCGAAACCATAGAAGCGCGCGTTTCATCGTAGTCGCGCCCACAGCTTCGCTTTTCTTGAACCCTGTGGACATCGCTCTGATTGCCTGGTCGATATGGCCGCGCTGTGTCGCTTTTGTTGTTGTGTATGCGCGGATTGGTGCATGGTGTCGTTCTCTTCGCAGTGAAGTTGCGCTGTCGCACATCCACATTTCCCACCACCACCACCACCACCAACTCCAAGCGCGTATAGCGATGTCGCTCACATGACCCCATCAATCAGTTGCACGTGTTCTCTGCCAAGGCGCCATTGGACCGGCTGTCTATTCCGCTCGCGACTCCACGGCCTTCCACGAGCCAGCCCTAGTCGGCGGTGGCAGAAAGTTCCGCATCGGGTCATTTCTCGCCATCAGCTCCTCCATCGCGGGCTTATAACACGTGAGAGCGATGAAGGGGAAGAGCTTGGGAAGACGACAGGAAGATTGTATGCGATCCTCTCCCAAATTCCTGCAAGTTTCCCGGGCTGTTTCCCTCGCGGATTGCCCTACAGACCGCGCAGGGCATCCGCAGCTCATCAGCGAACTTTCCACGTCTTTCTAGCTCCCAGGCAACAGCATATGCAAGCGGTCCAAGCTCGCTAAGCGAATTCCATCTTCTACTATATAAGCTCGCCCGCCCACCTCCCTCTCCCTCTTTTCTCCCTCACACACACACCGCTATCAGAGGTCATGGCCATGGGTCTTGATCGTTGCTAATGTTGTTTTTTCCCAGAAATTGTCTCGAGATCCCATCCGTGATTTGACACATTGGCGATTTAACAGCCCAATGTCCCTCATTTCATGCGCGTCGCTGGCTGGATTCGTGCCACTTGCACACAACGAGGTTACACTTGAGCATTTTGATGGTTTTCTGATGATGGCAGCTTCGCATTACCCTTCCAGTGGCTTATTGACCACTTTAATCAAACAAATATGCCTACACACCCACACACACACACAACATGGCTCACACCCGATCTTTCCGCGTCCACCAGGCCATGCCATCACGACAACTCCACACGACTTCGATTCGATTCAACGCATTCTGGTGTTCGGGGTGGGCTGTTATCGCTCTGTCTGATTCTCAGGCATCGGAAAAAGGGCTGGGGTTGATATTTTGGCTGTTCTTCCTCTGTAAAAAGAGGAATTGCATTCATCATATTCAGTGACCAATGAGCTTAAGTGGTGGCGACATTTCAGGGGCTTTGAGTTGGGGTACAAGGCTTGCGTGCCTTCTTGGTGTGGAACGTGTCTCCGATAAGGGCACTGGGTGTTCGACTTCTTCCTCGTCCTCTCTTCCTCCTTGGCATGGCTTCGGCTTCGTCGGACATTGGCTTGACATTGGTATGTACATTGCGCTCTCTTCCTTGGCCTCTGATAGCTTGGTGTCTTCTTTTTGTTCTTCTTCACTTTGTTTCACACTCTCACTTCTCAGGTATGTTGTCCCTTCCCTTCTGCTGCTGCTAATCCACAGGTCATTGGCTTGGTCTTGGTATTGGTCTTGGGCTTTGGGTTTGGGGTTTGGGGTTTGGATTGATCATGGGCTTGGATCTTGGGTTTAGATAGCTTTCTTGAATAAGATCGTCAATTGTCTTGTTCACACTCTTCTCTCTTGCACTGCGACATGTCTTCATACATTGGTGTTTCTCCATACTACTTCCATCGTCCATGGTGTTGATGCTTATCTCTTGCAGTGTGACATGTCTTCAAACATTTGGTGTTTCTCCATACTACTTCCATCGTCCATGGTGTTGATGCTTATCTCTTGCACTGTGACAAGTCATCCCACATTGGTGTTCCTCCATACCAACTTCCATCGTCCACGATGTTGGTGTTCCTCTATACCCATGTCCACCTTGCCCATGTCTCGTATGTGCTCCGCGCACTCACATCCTAGTGTTGAGTCCGCCCATCACGTCCTCCGTCCACGGTGTAAATGTTCCTCTACAGTACCCATGCCCACCTATCCCATGTCTCATATCTACACCCCGCCCACCACACCTTGGTGTTGAGCCAGCCCATACCGTCGCAAAGCCCCACGCCCCGGCCAAGCAACGCTCTCGCCAACCAAAACCGTAGTGTTGCATCCCCGCCCACACATCCCATCGCACACCTCCCGCATCTCGACCGCGCCGCCCACCCCCTCCAACCCGTCCCCCCCGCCATCCCTGCCTCCCTCCCACAACGCCTGCAACAGCTACCTGCACCACCCACCCTACCCATCACATCCCGCCCGCATCCCCGCTCCAACCAACAACCATCGACTCATCCCTCCTCCAACCCCAACCCACCCCCTGCAAACCGCTCACATGACCAGTTTCCGCTGCACGACACGCTCGCCTACCCCTGCCGCCCCGCGCCCCAATCCCCTCACACCACCACCATCGACGATCCGGCTTCCCCGTCTCACCTCAACACCTCACTCCCCGACACCGTGCCGTCCGCAGCTGCACTGCAACACACGCAGTCGCAGCACGCGCCCGAGCAGCCACTCGTTCGCGCTGGACCCGCTGCAGCCACAGCACCACGCACGCGCCAAACGCCCGCCGATGACAAAACCGTCGCGTTTGCGCATCAGACCGACGCTCGCTAACGGTAACTATCTACCTGCACACCCATGGATGGCGTCGGCGCTCGTCTGCCAGTCCGATAAGTAAACGTCAGAGCGGCTCGCGACAACAGCTCCCTCCGCGCCAACGACTCGCGCCGATTCCGCACAACGGCTGCCATAGGGTAAGTCAAGTTAAGTGAGGGTACAAACGCACAACCCTAACTCGTCATTTAGATATAGATGACCCAACCAGCCAACATCGGCGCTGCTCCACCATCGCCATCCTACCTACAACCAAGACCCCAAGTCCAGTGACAACAGCGCCACCATCGAACGACCCCAAACGCACCCCCGCCTCTCCCGCCTTCTCCGTCCGATGCCAGCTCCCAGCACCTCCAAACAGCAAAGAAGCCGAGCACCGAAAACGCTGTTTGTGGGCGAGAAACCTAAACCCCCCTCCATCGTCGACGCTGGTCATCCATTATCATCACTGCGTAACGTTAACAGAGTTCAGAGCTAATCTGCCAGCCCTTCCACTACCACGGCGTCAACCACCACCTAGGGATACCGACAACGTGCCCCATCCATCTGGCACAGGGACGAGCGAGGTCGTTGTGTGCAAGCGTGACGTTGGGTTGGGATTGGGAAGTTTGGAGTGTCGTCCGGCTGGCGACGATGCCACGTGCGCACCAGGAACAAGACCCAACGAGAAATTGGCGCGGAGCCGCAGCAGCAGCAGCAGCAGCAACAACAACAACAACGGCGGGGGAGACTCGAATATGTACAGAAGCATTGCGGTTGAAAAGGCGTTCGGCAAGTCAAGACGGGCCAGCACGGATGAGAGTCTGAAAACGGCAGACAAGAAGGGAGATTTATATAGGCAGGGAAAAGAAACGCAGCGTACGCTCAATCAACCACCGACTCATTACCGCCGTCTGGCCTCCTCCTGCTGAGCAACTACGAATCCCGTACCGGCCATATCCACATTCAAGGTGTCTTCACCTCCGTGCTAGCCCTACTCCTCGCCCCCAAACTCTTCCTCCCCGCACTCACACTCCTCCGTCCCATAATGTCCTCCTCCACCCCCCTCAGCACCTCCCTCCCGCCCTCCGTCCTCCCCACCCGCTGCACAAGCACCGTGTTCTCCTTCTGCAACTCCACCACCCGCTCCCTGAGCAACCGGTTCTCCTCCTCGACCACTCTGGCCCTCTCCCTCGCCTCGTCCCTCTCGCCCCTAAGCCTCGTCTTCTCGTCCCGCACCCGCTCTTTCCTCTTCTTCTCCTCCAGCTTCCGCGCCTCCTTGTCCCGCTTCGCCGCCAGCTTCTGCATTTCCTTTTCGTATTTCTCCGTCGACTTGCGTTGCTCGCGCGCTTCCTTTGCCGTGAGCGCTTCGGTGCGCGAGGCTTCCTTTTCGCGCGTCTTGGCCATCTTGGCGTCCAGGGCCGCTTTTTTGGCGTCGATTTTCGATAGCTCTTTTTCGTAGTGCGATTTGGGTGATTTGACCGAGGTGAGAGACTCGGTTGAGTGGAGGGCGTTGGGGTGGTCGGGCGTGGCGGGACGGGAGGTGGTGGTTGCGGCGGCGGGTGCTGCGGTGCCGTCATCGGCGGTGCGGTATTGTTCGGCGCTGGCGAAGGAGTTGAGGGTCGAGGTTTCGTCGTCGGAAGAGGAGGATGAGGAACTACTGGGGGAGTCGGCGGGGTTGAGGTAGTTGGACACGGACTCGGGAGCGTAGGCCGAGATGCCGTTGTAGAAGCTGGACATGAGGCCGCTGGACTGGGATGTCGTGGCGCGGTGATTGGGCTCATAGCTGGCCGTTAAAGACTGGTCGTTGGTGATGCTTTGGGGCTGCATCTCAACGCCAGCAACGTGACCGTTGCCTTTAGTGGCGTCGTAATCTTGGTTACTGTCTGCCTCCTTCCGCTGAGCCTGATCCTGGACGTCAATATCTGCGTCCGCATCAGGAACTTCCTCCATCTTGCAAGCCCAGTTCAGAAACTTGGACGTATCTGCCACAACGCTGCCGGGCGTGCCGCGGTCGACCATAAAGCGTGGAATACCGCCGCCCGGGTCAGACCGAGTGATCATGATCCACTCGACGGGATTGCGTTCAGGATCGTCCTCATCTGCTGGGTCCTTTCGGTCCGTGTGCTCGCCCTTGCCTTCCTTGGGTGGGATGATTGGGATCTCGCGGATCATCTCGACGGATTCGTACTGGCCGAGGACGTAGCCATTGAGGGGTGGCGCTTCGGGGTGTTCGGTGGGTATGGAGACGACCATGAAATGACGAGGGATGTGCTTCGAGGCTTCTGATTCAGAGGACAAGTGTGGTTTTGACTTTTCGGTGAGACCATGCTCAGAGGTCAGAAGGAGGGTGTGGAATTCTCTAGGTGCGGTTGGTTTGGGAAACTGTGCGGCTAATTGTAAGACTGTTTACGTACAGTGTCAGTATCAGTACCATATGATATTGCGTGGAAGGGTAAGGGGCGAACTGTTGGACCTACCCTCGCATCTGCCCACACCCTCAACGTCCTTCTTCTCCAACCTCTTGTCAACACCGATACCTCTTATACTGCCTTCTCCCGGTGAGCCTTTGAAAGCCAAACTCTCGGGGAACTCTCTCTGCATAGCCTTCTTCCACTTCGTAAACCCCAGACCCTCATGCACACTCTTCCTCGCAAACCACGCGCCGTGCCTATCATTCCCAGCCATCTTGAACACCGCAATCTCGAGCGGATTATCTTTCTGGCTAAACTTCTGCGGCTTCCCCCACGCCTTATGTAGTTCTTCGTGTGCGGGATCGACGGGTGGAGAGCGGACGGGCGAGACGGTCATCTCGGATGCGCTGCGAGCGCCATTGGCGTCTTTGCGGCTGAGAGTGGCAGACTCGAAGTCTGTGCCGCCGGCAGGCTGAGGTACTGAGTTGACGATGAGCTCGGTTTCGGCGAAGGTGCTGCGCATGAAGGTAGCAAGGTCGTCCTGGGGTACTTCGGCCCATGGCTTCGGACGCAGGATCTTGAGGGCTTCGTGGAGGGCGGACATGGCGGATGGGTATGGAGGAGTGGTTCAGGGTGTAGAGGGCGTGGTGGTAGAGGTAGCAGGGTGAAGAATGGGTGTGGAAGTCAGGACCGGGGCGCTTTGAGAGACGTCCTGCAGACTGGGCTATGGGCGCGGAGGAAGGGGCGGATGTGCAGTAGGGAAATCTAGAGCAGAAAACAAGGCACGCCACGGTGGATGATCTCGAGCGCGTTCTGGGACAAAGGGTGAGTGTGGTGGTGGATTGTTTGGAGGGGGAGGGTCTAGTTGTTGATTAATGTTGCGCGTCATCAAAGGCCACGATCCGCCCTGGAACGTCACTATGGTGCCAAGCTTTACCCCAGGCGGCCCGCTAGACTGTGGCGCTGAACAACTTTGACGATAAACACTGGACCAGTATTCCGGCCCATCCGAATGAGGATACGGACTGCATTGTGGTCGAGAATCGACTGTGTGGCTCGCTCAACTCGACGACTGCGCCCCGGCTGGCGAAGACGACTCTACAGCACGGCCTTTTAGATGGAGATGTCCCTGGTTGCTGGTGTTGCACTGCGTCTGCTGCGCCTGGCAGGGAACGAAGCCACGAAGCCACGAAGCCACGAAGCCACGAAGCCACGAAGCCACGCGAGATCTGCGAAGAATGTCTCCGAGCACCAGGAATCCCCTCCACCGAGACAGACTTCATCTTGCGCCCTCAAAACCTCCATCGTCTCCCTTCGTTCTGCTCTACTCTGCGCGCCGTAGTCCGAGGCTGGTTTCAAGAGTCATGACGAGGATCGAAGCTCAAGCACGTCCTCCGCATCTTTACCCGTGAAGTCGAAGCTATCCGGCACTGGTGTCGCAGACAACTGTAGCAGGCTTGGAGTGTCTCAGCCTGTGGGAACACCCGACGTCTTCCAGACCTCTTCGCGCCTTCAAGAATACCATGGCTGCTATCCGTAAGCTTGTAACGTTGAGCTGCTGATTGGCCGCAGACGACTCCTCGCGCAACACCAACAGCTCATCAGATGGCGTTGCATCCTTGCCGATGACCTCGGAGCTTCCACCTGTGTCGCCAATCTGTGAGACTCGAGACGGCAAGACTCGAGACGACTGCGGCTCATCGGCCTCGGCTGCCATTGACGAGATGTCATCTGGCCGTCTCCATCACAAAGGGACGCTGGGAAGGCGCACGTTGTGAGAATGTGCCTCCCGGTCTCCACGCGTCCAACAGCAGCATATTGAGACAGCAGCAAGACCGGACTGCGGGGAGGAGTGCGGCGCGGCTGACGATTCGCTGCGGGTTGATCATATGCTCTCCGGACGAGGCGACATGTTGCAGAGGGGATTGGACGTCAAGCTGAGGATCAGCCTCCGGCGGGGGAATGGCTTTTGAAGTTGAGGCTGGGTGGATGGAATCCGTAGATTGGCAGATCCATAGATTCGTAGAAGGCCGCGTTCGTGTTCTCGACTGCGATATTAGTCAAGCTTTCAAATGGCCGGCCATGTGGAGATCATCAACGCGCCGGAGCGTCACCCAAGCTTCGTCTTCTCCGCCTCGAGCCCCAAGCAGTGCTCAAAGACTCCTGCCCGCCGCCTCCAACAGCATCGACGAGAATGCCAATGAGTAAGACGCCCTGTCCCACTGCCCCGACGTCCCAAGTATCCCTGGAGCAGTTCCCTCTTGGCGCTGTTGCGTCAACCGCCCGTTACAAGCACTTCGTCCCGCCGCCGCGCCATCAAGGCCACAGAGACTAAAACTCCGGCTCATCCAAGTGTATCAGAGCTCGCGCTTCATCCGACACCGCCAGTCGTCCCATCCGGAAACACCATCTCGCATCTCCAACCTGCAGCACTTCCTTAGCGCTGCGACACCACAGACGCACGCTTTGTGCGCCTCCACAATGGGCCTGCGACCTTAGGGCCTGATCCGCTTGTATCATAGACATTCCTATCCATCATCCGGCAGCTCCCGCCTGCTACACATATTCCATACCAAGGCGCATTGCCATACGGGCCGTTGCGGCAGACCGGGGGTCACAATGTCGCAAAACTATCCAACCTACGGCAACACCGACATCGAGGCACAGCACCAGAACGATCCATTGAGCCTCGGCGACTATGTCATGTCTGATGGGCGCAATCCGCGCATAGACGCGCTGCTCCAGGCCGCACAGTCGCCATCGACCGCACCCAGTTCCAGTCCCAACATGGTGTCGCCCTTTCCAAACTTCGGCATGAACCCGGCCAGCCCGCGAGACTACCGATCCCTTGGCGGTGCGGGTGACCGCAGCTCAGTAATCTCTGTGGGAGAAGCCGGTGCGACCTCTCAGACGAACACGGCAGCGTATCCGACCGCATCCGATGCCCAGAGTTCCACCACTCCTGGTTCCCATCACAAGCTCAGCCACAGCAACGTGGGCGCCTTTGCTCGCAATGGAGGCGTCATTGGTGATGGGATGGACACAGAGACGAGCCCGCAAAGCGTGTACGGTATGGGAGCCACCGGTTTTGGAGATGAGATCGGACAAGACGATGATGGATCGAATGCGGGCAATGGCGACGTCAGATCTGGAGACAAGGGCGACGACGCGAAAGGCAAGGGAAAGACGGACGAGGATAGCGGTCATCCGCCGTCGTGGAGTGAAATGAAGACAAAGGCTGGCAAAGAGCGTAAAAGATTACCACTGGCTTGCATAGCGTGTCGGCGCAAGAAGATCAGGTGTTCGGGCGAGAAGCCGGCCTGTAAACATTGCTTGCGTTCCCGCATCCCCTGCGTATACAAGGTTACAGCGCGAAAAGCCGCTCCTCGAACCGACTACATGGCGATGCTGGACAAGAGGCTGAAGCGGATGGAAGATCGAGTCATCAAGCTTATTCCAAAGGAGAGTTTGAGTAGCATTTCAGGCATAACACGAGCTGTTGTCAAACCTCCAATTGCACCGCCTCCGCCAAAGACACCAGCAAACAAGAAGCGGCCGGCCGAAGAAGCCTTTGGCGCGGAACTCGACGATTGGTCCAAAACCAAAGCCACTAATCCTTCGACCTCCGCTACACAGTCCACATCGAAGGCACCCGAAACGGACGAAAACAAGCTTTTGACCGAAGGACTGGACTGTTTGCCATCTAAAGAGATACAAGAGCATCTTGCTGAAGTATACTTCGATTACGTCTACGGACAGAGTTATCCTTTACTACACAAACCTAGTTTCATGCGGCGATTGAATGCCGGTCAAGTCCCGCCAGTTCTTATCCTTGCCGTTTGCGCAATATCCGCTCGTTTCTCCACACATCCCCAGGTTCGCACAGAGCCCGCTTTTCTCCGCGGTGAGCATTGGGCGCGAAAGGCCGAAGAGATATCCAGAAATCGTTACGATATTCCCAACATTACGATCTTGATTGTTTACCTGCTTCTTGGTTTGCATTATTTCGGAACCTGCCAGGGTGGTAAGAGCTGGATGCTCGGAGGAATGGCACAGAGGATGGCATACGCATTGCAGTTGCACAAGGATCTTGACCATGATCCATTGGGGGAAAAGAAGGGAGATAGAGCCGAGCTTGGCTTCACGGATCGGGAAATCAGGAGGAGAACGATGTGGTCTTGCTTTCTGATGGATCGATTCAACTCGTCCGGAACGGAGCGACCCATTTTTGTCGATGCACAGTTCATCCAGGTACAGTTGCCGATCAAGGAGCACTGTTTCCAAATGGAAATCCCAGGACCAACGGAGGACCTGGAAGGCCAAGTCAGAAATCCGGTACCCTCCGACGCCGGTCAATTATCCAACGCACAAGAGAATATGGGCGTTGTCGCATATACAGTTCGCGCGGTAGCCATCTGGGGAAGAATGATAAAGTACCATAACCTCGGGGGTAAGGAAAAAGAGACGGGACCAATGTGGTCGCAAGATTCAGAATTTCATAAACTCAGGGACCAGGCTCAATCATTCAAGGCTTCTCTACCAGCGCGTTTACAGTGGAATCCGGAGAATCTACAAAGTCACATCACCGAAAGAACAGCCAATCAGTTCATATTCCTCCACATCATCTACCACCAGCTCATCCTCGTCCTGAACCGATTCGCGCTCCCATCCTCCGCAGCCAGCCGCCCACCAAAAGACATGCCACAACAATTCTTCGCCGACTGCGCCCGCTCTGCCCTCGAATCCGCCAATCAAATATCCATCCTTGTCGAAGAAGCCACCGACCACAACGTTGTCGTCCCCTTCGCCGGTTACTGCGCCTTCCAATCCAGCACCGTCCACATCCGTGGCGTCTTCTCCAAAAACCCGAAGCTTGAACAAGCTTCGAAACGCTACCTCGCCTACAACGTCAAGTACCTAACTCACATGAAGAAATACTGGGGCGTCTTCCACTTCCTCGCGGAGAACCTCAAGGATCTATACCGCCAGCATGCCGACGCGGCTCTGCGCGGTCCCGCAGCCGCAGGCGAGAACAAGACCAGCATCTTCCAGTACGGCGATTGGTTCGATCGGTATCCGCAAGGCGTGTCACGCACGGACTTTGAGGATCCGGCACAGGGCGTCAAGACAGAGGCAGGCACGGACGCGGTCCTGGGCCAGAAATCCGATCTCCAAAGCGTGGAAGAGTTCTTCGCGAGTCTCTCGCCGCCCTCCAAAGCAGAGGCACAGAGCAAAAGACCGAGGAAAGGAAGACACGCGAAATCGGCATCCCACTCGCAACCGCCGCCACCAACATCCGCACCAAACCCCTCCGCTTCAACAGGGACCACGACAATGCAACCCTCACCATCCGCCCTCCAAGCCCCTCAGCTCCCCCAGCAACACGCTCACCAACTTCCACAAAACCTGGCCCCCGGCCTCTCCCTCCCCCACCAACAACAACAACCCCTCGACCCCTACAACCCGAATTCCTTCTTCTCCCCCCACCAAAACCACGCCTTCCCCCCCGACTTCGCCCCCGACTTCTCCACCCTCCATCAACACCCCCTCACCCAGTTAGACAGGCAAATGGTCCTCCAATCCTACGCCAACAACGCTCCCGCTGCAAACCTGAACCCGTTCAACCTCGACATCGGGGGCCTCAACACCGCCATGAACCTCCAAGGAGGGGCTGGGGCTGGCGGGGCGGGTGCGGCTGGGGGCTGGGGCGATCCGAGCACGGCGTGGTTCATGCCGTTCAACATGGAACCGCCTGAGATGGTCGGGGATGAGGTGGGGATTTTCGGAGGGCAGGGGTATGGGTTTGGTTTTGATGGTGTGGGGGGTGCGAGTGGGGGAGGGGGAAACGGCGGGTTGATGCAGGCGCCGCCGGGGATGGAGGAGTTGGCTGGGCTGGTTGAGGAGGGGGGGATGGAGGGGATTTTGGGGGAGGGTGGGGGTGGGGCGGAGGGCAGGAGATGAGATGATGGGAATGGGTTGTGGAGACGTAGAGAGGTAGTTATGAGTTTATGGACAGGGTTTGATCCAGTCAGGGGTGTGTGTGGGGGTATAAGAGTGAGCCCTTCGAGAGGCGATCTTGCTTACCATCACACAACTCACCAAGTGTTGCTTTCAACACGCCCCTAATTCCGCCATTGATCGCATAACAGCCTTTCCACGCCGTGTCATTGCGTCTGTCCTCCTCCGGGATTCGTACCCGCGCTGGTGCTTGCCATCATCAATCACCATCCCTCGATGTCGATGCCCGACACCGAACCGTACCGTCGTCGAGATCCTCATCCCGGATTTCCCCCCTCTCCATGTCAAGGTGGCGTATCGCGCACCATTGATGACGCCAGCCAATGTTGACATCCAGCATCAAAAACACCCACACTTACCCCAGCCTCCCGTCACCGGCTTCGGTGCTTTCGGACCCGGCCAGACGATCTGAAAATCGAGCCTGGTTGAGGGGGCGGCGGGTTGGTGGCGGGGTTGAGACGGCTGTCGCTGGGTGGTTCTGGATTCGAGACGTGGTGGCGGAGGTGAGCTGTTTCTTGATGCGGAGGTACTTCTTGGATCTGCGGTTTTGTTGGTCATGAGGGGTTGGAGTGATGGACGGTGATGATGATGAGTAGTAGTGGTAGCGTTTTTGAGGTTGGATTGAGGGGGCGGTGGTAATTGCAAGGCATTCTTGGTTTCAACTGCCAATTGATCTCCGCACTATGTACGGTTTTTCTGATCGGCTCCATGATACGCCAAGGCAGAGGAAAGGTATGGAGGAGGTTGTGGAAGGGCTTGGTCGAAGCGGTTGGTGGTGTTATATAGGCGTGGATGTAGGGCGTTGGGTCAGCTGCGAGGGGCAACATGGTTTCCGTCGGATCCAGAAGGTATGGAATACGCTCGCGTCGGCGGCGCTGCTCTCGCCGCTTCCTATAAAGACTCGTTTTCGACTCCTTTTCGACTCCTCTTCTGGATACCTCAGCCTTGGCTGTAATGCGTATATCTTGGTCTCACGTCACGTCAAACAGACCATTTTTCAGTAGGAGGAGGGGAATGCTCAGAGAGGTGTGATGCTTGGATATCTGGGTTTTTGGTGGTGGTGGTGGTGGTGGTGGTGGTTTGTGACGTTGTATAGTGATTATGACGAGCATCATCACTGCTTGAAGGCGACGGGGGAGGTTGTGGAGGGATATCGCCACGGTCCAAAAGGTTCGAGGCGCACTCAAACCAAATAATGAGAAAGTCTGCTATTCTACGCAGTAAAGCAAGATCTTGAGACCTGGATCTCCCCCATAGTCCGTCCTTGCGGAAATCCTCGGGCAGAGAAGACTTCACGATGCGTACAGTTGACCGGGCTGGGCGGACCGGGTTTTATTGCCGGGCCCCGAGGCAGTCTGGTGACTGTTGCCTTGCCAGTGTGTCGGTAATTGGTTGCTTGAGTAAGGCGAATGATCACCAGAACGGCAGGAACGCCTCATGTGACTCCGTAGCCGCAATTATGTACAGCCTCGTCACTTATTTACAACTCTCTCATCTACACGAGATGAGTGAGCAAAGAGACTAGGATCTCGTTGTCTTTCTTCTCTACTTTTTCTCTTTCTCCTGCTTCTACTACCGCCTCCAGTATTCCTTGGGAAGATCTCACTGTCTGAAAGCCTTTATCGAGTCATCAAGGTGCCGACTTTCTCGCGTCTTAGAACCGAAGACTCCAAAAATGGCCTCTATGGTTACGGAAGAGATAGGACATTGCTACAGTGAGAGCCACCGTGTCTCCGAGTAAGTTGTTCGCCAAGGGGGAACGAACCACAACCTAGATCTTGCTAACAATCACTCAGTGAGCCAACCATCGACATGGGCAGACAAGTCAAGATTTTTGTTGGACCCGACAATATCGAGTACCGCCTGCCAGAACACGCCCTCTCCGAAGTCAGCTTCGGCTTTGCCGTATGGTCATCTCTCAATCCCCCAGATCCTACCTCATACTTGACCTCTCCTCAAGTCTCAGCGAAAGCAGCACCACCATATCAATGCGCCCACTTGCCCACCGTCGGACCCAAAAACTTCGAGAACTTCTACATCTGGGTCCTGACAGGTAGCCTTCCCACCGGCTTGTCCGTCGCTATCACCAATGGCGGCAGCAGACTCAGCGTCTACATCGCCCAGATCATCCAGCCCCAGCTAGTCGACCTATACGTCCTCGCCGTCAAACTCGATATCCCTCGTCTTCGCACAGAGACATTGTGCGCCATCCATCGCTGCTCGAGGGTGAACCAGGAATACGCCAAACCGCCGACCCGTGTCATATTCAGAGCGTTGATGCAGCTCGAAGCCAAGACGCCGCTGTGCAGGTATCTCACGTACGCGTATATCGGGCTGCACGATCGGAGTGGAGTGCTGTTGGGACAGCTGAAGGAACAATGGAACGAGGAAGAGAGGAAGTTCAAGGAACAGGAACGTCTATGCCAGATCCAGGGCCGAAAATTTACCAGCAAGCTTCCTATCGTCCCTGTCGCAGGCCCTCTCACGCGCCTCCCGTACCTGTTCAGTTGGAATGTCAGGTTGATCTCGTATGCTCTGAGAAAGCTGCCCCATGCGCCAGCGTACATTCCGGTCGGGATGCCGCAGATTGAGGACGTGATGTTGATGAGGGATGGCTTGGTGCAGGGTGTCCCTGAGAATGATATGGTGATTGCGATGGCGTATGAAGCGCAGGGATCGGGTTGGCATCAGAAGGTGGGATGGGATGTGCTGAAGCGACTGGCGGGATCGTGCGGAGGGAAGCTGAAGGAAGTGGAGGGCGAATGAGGAGGGCGGGGAACTGGATCCGATGTGGATGAGTGAGGTGAGAGTGAAGGAGTTTGGTGGCTTCAAGATCCATTGTGGAGAATCATGTGGTTTTTGACTAGCTATGTGGAAAAAGGTGTTCGGAGTTCTAATACGAATCTTCTATGCTCGTCATTTCGGTTCTGCTCCTTTCTACCCCATTGGCAGAAGTTGGCACTTCTTTTTCATATGCAAGCGTTGGGCTGAATGCCGAGTGGTCGGCGAGTGAAGAAGCCGCTCGAGACCTCCAGCTCAATCGAGTTGAAGACGATGAGATTACCTGCCTGGGGCTTGCTGCCAGTGGTGCATGCAGTGTTTGCAGGCGACCTTGGAGGCCAGCCCGCCCAATTAAGTTAGCATGTGGCAGCTCACAGCGGCAGTACTTCTCTCACTCTCGGCTGTGCTGCAGCTCGATACCCGCTCAACCTTCATTCCAAATTTCCTCAACGCCCCATCGATGAGCCTACAGCATCGGTTGTAGATTGCTGATGCAACCCCGAACGGCAACCTGAAGCCGCACCGCACTTCCCGGTCCGCAACTTCCCGTCACTTCACAGAAAAGTCGCCGAATCTGAGCCAACCTGTTTCGCTTGACAATCTCGGGTTACGTCCGTCAGCACGAGCGTCGTCGCAATGTCTGCCCCTGGTCAATGTTGAGTGTTTTGCCTTGCTTGCTTCTTGCTTTGCTTGCTTCTTGCTTCTTGTTCGTCCACAGGACCATCCGCTCTTTGTCTTTTGGATTCTACGTAGATCTCCTTGTCTCTTGTCTGCGTAGATCTCCTTGTCCTATGGACTGTCCTCTCCTTTGTGAGATGCTTCCATAGTATTCGTAGATAGACTACAGCCCTGGCCACGCTGCTATTTAGAGCATCGTGTAGCCAGAGGCTTTAGGGATCATCTATCTATCTACTCATATATTGTCCTTGGGCACTATCGTGAGTCATCACCGCTACCGCGTGACAGTCAATCGCCGTTCCTGATATCCGACTTTAATGTCCCAGGGCAACTTGGTACAATGGAAAAGCTGAAGCGAGGCTCTACCGCTGCAAAGGCAGCACAGTCTCCCGCCCCCGGGCAGCAGTCATCTGACTCGGCCAAGACAGAAGAGAGGAAATCAGTGCCCCTGCATACGACTGAATTTACCGCCGCCGCGATGGACTCAGCTACTCCTGCCACGACCACCGCACCGGAAGGAGCCAAGCTATCAGCCACTGCTGATAACGCGGCTGCTAAGCCCGTCAAGCCAGAGAACATGGATGTCGAGAACGAGTTGTTAGATCGTTTCAGGGAGTTCTCGGCAAGCGAGAGGTTGAAGGTACAGGACAGGCAGCGTCATCTTGCACGGCACGACATGAACGTCGTGGTAAACGACCTCAAGAATTTCGCCAATGAATTCAGCTACTCGACACCTATCCCATACAAACCACTTCATCAGACTATAGGAGAATCCGACAGTGCGGCGGAAATACGGGACAAACGCAGGGAAGTCTTCGAACCTCACGAACCTGCCGATATCGCCGTTCCTGGTCTCAACCCCGCCTTAGCGGCCTCGCTGGACCTCACGACAGTGAGGATTAAGGTGGGCCGGTATGGCTCAGAATCTCTCGTCCTCAAGGATCATCTCTGCAAGAGCCAGCGTTTCCGCGTAGACCTCACTAGCAAAGACGAGATTGGTCCTGAACTTACCGACGAGCTCAAAGTTGTTGATTTCGGGACGTTCTCCACGTTCGTCAAATGGGCATCTGAAGGTCAATCCTTCTGGGACAACGGCGTTTTCGATACTGGACTCCCTTGCTATCAGTTCGCCAGACAATTCGATGTACCTCAGTTTCGGTTGGACTCACTGGTCGCCATTCATAAGTACTACCCAGATTCCACTCCTGATCTTGACTTCATCAGATACGCATTCAAAGAGTTGCCTTCCGCGTCACCGTTATGTCGCTATCTTACGTATGCATACATAGGCCTTTACAACCCCTGTTCTGCTCGGGGTCAGGAGGATCTGGACGATCTAGAATACTGGATATCGGGAATTCCTCGAGTTTTCTTCGAAAAGGTCTTCATTTCCAGAGAAGCATTTCTGCAGTCTAGGCGCTGGAAGAAGGACGTTGGAGGGGTTAGCTTGGATCACTGCTATCTGCCGTGGAAGCAAGCCGTGGACGTCGCGGATGCGAGAGATGTGCGTGCCATGATGGCAAAGTACGAAGCCCAAGGTGATTCGTGGGAAAGGCTGTCCTGAATCAGTGTTCGAATGGACGGCGAGTGAGGAGATCAATACTTGCGACTGAGGACGGGCTGGCGATAAGAAAACCTATGGGTCGAGGAGAGCTTGGAGATACATACGAAGATATGAGCGTGGTGTCATGGTCAATCAACGGCATTGACGTTGTCATGATCATACAGTCAACCCCAATTTCCATCAGTCCCGGAGCAGTTGCTGCACTGAGGCAGGATAGCAGGGTACATGTTGATTAATGCATGCAGACAAGTCATGGCTGTCTTTCCGAGTTTCATCTCAGGGTCCTGGGAGCCGCTGTCAATGAGCAATTTGACAGCCCATTGACATACAAAAACTTAAAATGGAGTGAGCATTTCCTGTGGTATACTTAGTTCTCATGTGAATTATAAGGGTGAGAGAATTATGATCAAAAGTCAAAACCGCAGTGAAGGGATATTGGTCCAGCCAGAGGTCGAGACCTTTCTCACCGTATATGATTGCGCTTTGCAGTGGTGTCAGAACATAGCTTCAATCAACCAAGGAGTTTGAATCTTTCAAGGTGAAATGCTGAAGTTTGCTGCCTCATTGCCATGACCGATGTTTGCGATGTTGCTTGACAATGATTGTTCAAAGCTGTCATTGCAGGACTCCGCTTCTGGCTCGACCTGAACACGTCGTAAGCAGACGACCACTGAGCATTTCATACACTCTCTTCCAATAGAGTCTCGGCGATAGATCCACCGACTTGTACAAACTCGAAGATGTCTTTCGCGCTCTCAAACTACGGGACTCATGATGACCTAGAGAGCTTGTACGCTAGTAATTTCGTCACTTGCTCGACTAGGCTGACACTAACTCATGGAACAGTATCTATAATCCTGGATACACGACAAGCGAAGTCGGAGATTAACGCAAGAGGTTCCGAGGCCAGCGAGGCTGCTTGTGCGAGGTCAGCCAATACTTCAAAATCTGCCTAAACAGTGCTTTCCACGAGGCAATTAACAATTCAATCGATCCTTAAGATACTAGGGTTAGGGAACTGTATACTAGGGATCTGGGTATGCGACCAAGTGTGTAAAAGTTTCAGGTCCTTAGAAAGTGCACTTTGGAAACCGGCTGAGACAGGACTATGGTGGATGAGCTTTGGTAGAGGACGTGTACAGATGGAATATATTGGATCCTGGCCAACTCGAAAGGGTTATTGGGACAGGCTTTAAGACTGATGCTCTATCTTGGTTTGGCCAACTAGACACCGACTTTCCATCTGCTCGATCGTCGCGGCTGCATATTCCAGGTTGTTGAAGTGCTTCAGAACGTGTCCACAATGTGCCGAAACTGAGTCGAGGATTCAGCGAAGTGTTTCCACTACGTTCAAAGTTATTGCTTGGCCCGCACTTCCTCTTTCTGCGACCTGATCAATCGATGCCACTCTGAACGGTAGTTATGAGGTCGTTGAAGTGCTTCTAAGCGTGTCGCAAGCCCGTTGAGTGTGACAAAAGTAATGGATTTTCCGGACATTTCGCCCGATGTTTAAGCCATAAGTCGATACAGGCCCAAGCCCAAGAATACTGAAGCGAGTCCCGTGATTCCGTTTCTTCTTGATCTCATGCCAAAGATTGAGTTGCTTTTGAGTATGGCAGCTTGTTGTTGCGTCAGTTGCGAGTGTCCAGAGACATAGCTGAACACGCCGAGCCCAATAAATGCAGATGCACCTGGTGTTTATCAGCCAATGTTTGCAGCAATGGATTGACTGGTATCTCATGGAGTCCAAGACTGTGTCATGCAGACAACTTACCAAGTATTCTGCAAGGCGTGCAGTCTTCGAACTCCTTCTTTTGTTCAGAAACCATTGTATCAGGTTTAACTGGCTGTAGCCTTTCCAGCATGATAGTATTTCCTTCGTCTAACACTCACAGTCTCGGAATGTAATGAAAGAGTCTGCTGGATGAAGAGTTTTGATACTGCCACCGATGGTGAGTTTCGGCCGATTTTCAGTGCCTATGAGAACGGAATTTGTCAAAGACAATATGCAACTGTCCGAAATAGATTTTTCACTATCCAGAAACAGCAACACGGCAGTATGCCGGCCCTCAGCTGGAAGCAGTCAAAGTGGAAGAGATGATGATAGTTCGCAGTCACGCTGAAGCGCGTCGAGACGAGACACCTGAGTCATGCACAAATCGTCCATTCTGCCGAAATATCCCCATGCTACACCGCGGGACCATCACCTCAAACACCCGCTTCACGTTCTCAACTAAGCAAACAGTTCAATCTTCGATTTCCGGGTCACATCTTTACGGCGCGGATTGCTGAATGGGTCTAGCAGAGGCTTAACTAGTCAGTCATGGGCGCCGTGGAAGCGCTGTATATCTTCGATGAGCACAAGTATGCCCCGCTGTGGTCATTGCGGATAGCCCAGACAGATGGATGGAGCGAGATACTGATGGGTAGATAGTAATCCGATACTCGAACATGTCTATTGCGCGCGTCCACCTCCACCGCATATCCTACTCCCGCTGTATCTCGCTCACCCTGCGCCTCGGCCGTCCCTCATATACCTCCCATCCACGAACCCGCCAACGTTAGTACATTCGATTGTCCAGGACCGTCTGCTGTTTATTGTACCGTCTTCTGTCGATACCGAACCGCTGCTCGTGTTGGAGTTCCTACATCGGGTGGCAGATGTGCTGGAGGATTTCTTAGGCTCTCCGTTGCTTGCGAGCAAAATCGAGGGTAGCTACGATGTAGTTGCGCAAGTCTTGGGCGAGATGTGCGACGGAGGAATAGTAGCAAATACGGAGAACAATGCGCTGAGGGAGGTTGTGGAAGTACCGAGCTTCGTTAGAAATCTTTTGGGCGGCGTGGGATTGCCCAGGTAAGACTCCTCTTCGGCTGTACTGGAGCCTTGCTGATATATGGTTACAGCTCCTCTCCTGCACTTAACGCTGCGGGGTCCGGTTTCTCAATGCCTCGACCGCCACTCAAATCCACACTTACTCCGCCTCTTGCCTCTGGCGGCCCCGGAGCGCCCTCCCCAGTTCCCTGGCGACGGGCCAATGTACGCCACACGAGTAACGAGCTCTACGTAGACCTAGTCGAGTCACTAGTCGTCACAATAGCACCCAGTGGCAAACCACTCGCAGCTTTTGCGAACGGAAGCATAGCATTCACATCCAAAGTCAGCGGCGTACCCGACCTCATCCTCCGGCTTGAAGCACCAGGCGGAATCAGCAACGTTGTCAGTTTACCAGTCTTCCATCCTTGCGTCAGATTGGCAAGATGGCGGGAAAGGCCAGGGGAGCTATCCTTCGTGCCTCCGGATGGCCGCTTCATGCTAGCAGGTTATGAAGTCGATCTTCTTGGATCGGACTACCTCCTCCATCCATCCAACCTCAAGCCCTCACACCACGCGAACCTCAATTTGCCCGCAACGGTCGACATGAAAACTGGTCTTGGGCCAGCAGGCGCTGATTTTGAAGTCCGCCTAAACCTATCCCCGCGCTTCCGCTCCTCCGCCTCATCTTCAACGTCTACGCTCTCATCATCCGCACCGTCGCGGCCTGGCGGTGGTCTTGGTCGCAGTGGGTCTGGCTTCGGCGGGACCTCATCATCGCCGCAACTCTCAGATATAACCGTAACGATTCCACTCCCGGCAGGTGTGCGCAATCTCCCCGAGCTGCGAGCATCACGAGGCGAAGCACAATACGCGCCCGGCGACGCGAAAATCGAATGGCGCATCAGCAGCAAAGACGTTGCGGCGCTGCTTGGACTGGGAATGGGCGCCATAGCCACGCTACGCTGCACAGTGGTCGGAGCCGACGGCGACGAGAACGACAAGGACGCGCTGCTGGGTTCTGGTATCGAAGATAAAAGCGGCTATGATTACGACGAGGAAGCAGAGACCAGTGGCTACCAGAGCAGTAATCTGGTAAAGGCGTCGATCAACGGGAAGAAGGAAAGCGGGACTGCACAATTGGCCGACAGGGATCAACGCAGCGAGAAGAGGAGGCGCGCGAATAGGCTCATGATGCCTAGTGCCGCTACTATCAGCTTCCAGGCCAAAGGTTGGCTTCCTAGCGGTATCAAGGTTGAGGGTTTGCATCTCGATCAGAAGAAGAGTAGGGGGTTGGGTGCGGGTGTTACGCCGTACAAGGGCGTTAAGTATCTGACTGTTAGTCGGAATGGGATTGAGGTACGGTGCTAATCAGGTTATCCATGATATAGAGGGTCTCTGGCTGTTGGATTGAGGCGGAAAGAGCAAAGCCTTGAGGGAGAATTGCTGGTGCCTCGGGAGATAATATGAGATTCTGACCGCATGATGGTGATTGTTACGCGATCGCAGTATGGTGATGCGATGCGGCTAGCTGAGCATTCCGAGTATCGACTGGGAACTATATCCTCTTGCCTACAACGTCAGGCTGTGAAATATATCCTCTCAGCCAGAGGTGGCTGGGGAAAACTGCAACTGATCATATCTCACCCTCTCGTCCTCTGATCGCAACCTCCACCCCATCAATAACAAACTCAAACCCACCACCCCCTTCAACCCTCCTCAACCCCTCTCTCACCCTCCCACTCCACAAATCCGCCCCCCACCCATCCACCCACGCCCCAAACACCCCTCGCTGCACCACACCCTGTCTATCCCTCCGCTCCCTCCCCGCATCCTCAACACTCATCCCCGGCGCAAACGGCGGCACCGCCGCTCTAGCCACCGCAAGCCGTAACGTAGGGAATAGCGTCCAACTCGGCGGTAAGAGAGGGCGAAGGGTTGGAAGGAGCGTGGCAGAAGTGTTTGGGTGTGTGTAGGGCATTGAAGTGGAGGTGACGATGACGGTGCAGGAGAGCTGGCGTTGGAGTTTGCGGAGGGTGCGGGAGAGGGTGGCGTAGGACTCGCTTGCTGTTGGAGATGAAGAAGCCGGGTGAAGCTTTTCCTCGTTCTCGGTACCGTTTTGGTCCTGTGGTTGGGCCAGGCGCGACGTTTCTTCGGCGGCTTTGACGGGCCAGTAGAAAGCTGAGGCGCTGTCTAGGATGAGGGCGTGGAGGGGTCGGTGGGTGGAGTGGTGGGCGCGGGCGTTGAAGAGGTAGGCTGGGAGGGTGGCGAGAGAGGCGAGGAGGGCGGATTGGGACTGTGGACGCAGGATGTGGAGGTGGGTGAGGGAGGAGTGGAGGAGGTTGGCGATGTGGGCATCGTCCTGGTCGGCGAGATGCTGGTGTTGCTGCTTTGCGCAGGTGATGATGTAGTGCTTCATGATCTGGGCGAGTCGTGCGACGTCAAAGCGGCCATCTGTATCATATACGACGGCTGCGCTGTGTTTGCCTTGTAGTTCTATCCCGGAGTAAAGGGCGGGCAGGATGGCTATGGCGGTGATCAGGTAGAGCAGATGAGTCTTTCCAGCGCCGGGACTGATCGACGTAAGCTCTACAACAGGGGCTTTCGAACCACTCTTGGAAGCTTTCGCTGCTGGAGGAAGTCGTCTGGGCAACGTAGAATCAGCTTCAATTGGATGTTCCTGCGGTTGTGCTGGGGCAATCGCCGAATTCTGGAATAGATGAAGCAGCCGGTCGATTTGTAGGATTCCCAACTGCGACGACGGTTCCGGATCATTCAGACCTTGCAAAGACCTCAAGACCTGTAATTGTCAGCCGTTGTTGATTCCGCGATATCACCAAACCCTAGAACCGTGGTGGTGAAGCTCCCCACGCACCTCATCCAGCGTCGCCTCTTCAACCTCTCCCAACAACCTCCTACCCAATCCCTCCGCGCTCATCCTTTCGGTGAATACCTCTTTCTTCCCTTACCCCTCGCCCACATGCTCTCTCCGCGCTCTTCAAGTCGACCGCGTGAGGTGCTGACCCCACAGAACCTCAGCTAAAGTAGCTCAGGTGCTACGAGTTGCAGCTTTCCCACCCCCGAGAAAATGGCGCCCCCCGTCGAAGCGTTCATGCCCTCAGAGCTCGAAGCGCGCATCCAATACGACACCAACGGCCGCCGGCGCAAGCAGCCGATCGAGCTCACCAAGTGCAAGCTACTCGAGATGACGCAGTATGCGTGCAACCTCGTGAACCCGAGGGATCCGCGGTCGTCGGCGCAGTGCGAGCAGCTTGTGAGGACGTTTCGGCGGTGAGTTTTTGCTTGGAGTAGCTCGAGTTTTGGGGTGAAGGTTGATTGACTTTTGGGCGACCGTAGGTGTGCGAATGGATTGATGGTGGAGACGACGGCTTGGGAGTAGGATTGGGGTTTGGTGATGGGGGTACGTCAGAGGTTCTGCATCTCGGCGCATGGAGTTTTGAGAATGGGAATCGGCGGTTTCGTCTCACATTTTGTTCGCACTTTCGAAAGCACAGAATCTCGTATGATAAACAGCAAATTAGACTTGCCATTGCTTCTTGTCAGAGAAGCTAGTTGATATTCCGTGCCATGCCAGCAATACTGAGGTCGTCGCATTGCCCTCAGCTTCGCCAACGCTTTCCTGAACCCGACAACGAAAGTAATCATATGAGCTGCGCGTACAAAGCGGCAGTCAGCATCCCAACGCCACACGCCTCGCTGAATCGCACAAATGCAATGAATCCTCCCTATGAGAAGGAACCTATCCCCAACAGACATCAATCCTATGACCAGGGCATCCCGTTCTGAGCTCCTTTCCTCCAATACTGCCGGTCATAGTTGACCAGAAGTCCCGAGCTAGCCGCCAGAGCTTTCTTCTCGTCCCTCATGTCCGCAGCCCCGTCCAGTCCCATGTCGAAATCCATTGATACGCCCACGGCCTTTGGCTCGTCTTCCGCCACAGCCGCTTGCATCGCATCCTCCCACATCTTCTGGGCTTTCCTCGAATGCGTATCCGCCGATGTAGTAAATGCTTTTCGCTTCCTTCCCTTATTCCCAGCCATCAACTTCCGCAACGCCTGCTCGGCCATGACGCCCTCTTTCGTTGCCTTCTCTCTGATCTTCCTTGGATCCGTTTCGCGCGCACTGAAGACAGGCGTCGATTGCCATGTGTGTTTGCTGGGGAAAGCAGGTAGATGTGTAGGAATGTACGGTCGCTGCGTCTTCTCGCTGACGCCAGAAAGCTCCTCGCCCAGTATCTCTTCCAATTGCGGTGGCGCGTCGTCTTCTGGTGGGGGTGGGGGTATGGGCGGTTGTGTTATCGAGGGCGGGATAGGAAGTTGGAGCTGAGATTCGAGGTCTGAAGGCTTAAAGCCTGACTGTGCGAGGGCATGTGCGAAGTCTTGGGGAAGTGGTCGTCCCCGCCGGCATATTTGCATTGAGGTCTTGACATCGGAGAGGAAATGGCGCATGTCTGTCAACTGTTAACGCTACCGTCGGTATGCGGTATAACTGAGCGTTGCCATACATTCATCCACTTCTGCGCGGAAAGCCTCGAGGGCGCTCGGCTTCACGCTGTCAAATCCTACAGCGCTGAGAGTGACAGATATGGCGCGCATCAGTTGACCTTGGAAGACGACCTCGTCTTGTGGCGCCAGCGTCGGGTCGCTCTCCCAGTGCTGTCTGTGTCGTAGCCCATGGTGGACTATGCGCCGTCTCTTTGCAGACTGGTGATTGGGAAAGCTGTCCAGAAGCTCATGCTTCACTCCGGCATGATCGAAATGTGTAGAGTCGGGAATGCGCACGCCTGGCATCATTGCGCAAGGGCGGGGGTGCTGTTAAGGTGAGACTGTGTCGAGTGGAGTTGAGTTGCTCTACAGTCGACGACAGCGAGCGGAAGCTTGGCTTGGCGCGCCAAGGAAACGTTTGGCAACCGCGATTGATGATCACCTCACCTCAGTCAACCCTCACTCAAGCACAAACGCTCCCACTACACACCTTCACCGTCGACTCTCCCGCCGTCACAATGGTTAAGCCCATCACTGGCGTACGTATCCGCTGCTCCGCGATTGAGGTACATGCCCAAGAAAGGCGCGCTGACCCGGTTCCTCCACAGATGCTCCGTAGAGGCCTCGTCCTCGACATCTCCGTTGCCTTCGGTGTGTAGACCTCCAAAACCCGCTCCGGCTCCTCCGGTAGTCCCTAGGAGTACATAAGCACACCTCCGCGACAGGCCAATGGCAATTCCGCGTCCTCGGAGGCCGATCCGCACAGATGGAGAAAGAAGCTAACCCCGGATACCAGGCCTCGGTCTCTCTGCTGGCTACGGCTGGTGGTACGGTGAGTGAAACTCCAGCTTCCAGCTTCCAGTTCCCATTCAAACGACCAATGGGCTCACGAAATTATTCCTCCTGAAGGCTACCACGTTCCCACCGTCCGTCACCGCGATGCCTTCTACACCAAGCTGGAGGATGAGCGTGCCCAGGCCCTCGGCACCATCTAAATCCACGCTGCAATCTTCTGACTGGGATCGGGACATGGTGTAATTAAGAGCAACTATCCAATGGACGTCATCAGCGGGCTTGTACCACCAGAGTCGGTAATTGTTGGACGCGGCAGTGAGGGGCAATTTGGGGAGCATAGAATTCCACTTGCGATACCCGTCTCTCTTCAGCTCTGATGCGATTCTCCGTGTGTCCCCCGAAATCTTACGGAAACAGCCAGTTCTCGCCGCATTGAGACACCACAGGTAGCCGGTAACAGTGCCGTACTGCATTCATGCTTTGAATGTTCTGATTACGTAACAAGATTTGGTTCAGTCATCCGAGGTTTCCAACATCAAGTCCGGAACACATATTACCTCCTTCGCGACAAATAGAGGTCTCATCAAGCCACCCTTTTATAACAAAAACCTCAACTACAAAAACCAACCCAACACTTCCCCCTCCCCCCTCCCCATCT
>ML978711.1:2804223-2902313 GCA_010015785.1 Saccharata proteae CBS 121410 | reverse complement strand
ACACTACTCCCCGCCCCCATCTCCACCCTCCTCTCCCGATCCCCCTCGCCCGTCAAATCCGTCACCACGAACCCAGGCCAACACGCCCAAACTCCACACCCCCACGCCCTCAACTCAGCATGACGGCACAACGCCCGCACATCCAGCGCCGCCTTACTGACCCGGTACAGCATAGCAGGGACGCCGTAACAGGGATCCTCGAAGTCGGCGCGCAGAGACAGGGAACCGAGACCCGCGCTCACACAAACCAGACGCGGGACCCGGACAGATTTCTGGAGCAGAGGCTCAACGACTCCGGCGACGAGGGCCGGGGCGATGGCGATGGCGTTTGTGAACGTGTCGCGTAGCCGTTCGCCGAGGACTCGGTGCCGGCGTTGTTATGCAGGCGGTCCAGGCGGCTGTGGGTGCACACGCTCCCTCTGGTACTATATGTATCCAAACTCCCGTCGTCTTTCGGGACCATGTAATGGCTGGACGGAATAGGACAGTTCCTCTTGTCCATGGACGGCGTCGGGCTGCTGACCCGCGAGGTGGCGGCGCGGAGTGTGGAGGAGGTGGACTTGAGGTGGAAGTCTGGGGCTGGGACTGCGGAGGAGGGGGTTTCGGTGGCGGCGTTGGGGTGAGTAGGTGCGGGTGTGGGTTTGGTTCGCGGGAAGGTTACGTTATCTAGGTATCCTTTTACCGAGCACAGCAGCAATTGGTGTGTCTGTCTCGTCACTCAGCGCTGCAGGAGTGGTTTTGAAATACTCGACAGAGGAATTCTTCATGTTGTTACTGTGGGTGTTGCATTTTTATTTTTATTTTTTTGACTGATTGCAGAGGAGTTTGGTTCACGAGAATGTAGGCAGAAAGCAAACTTTCTACCATGTCTTTGTCTATTAGGTACCCCGTCTCCTTCTAGCCTCAAGCTCGCTCTACTCTGTCTACTCTACCTGCAGTCAGCACCAGAAGCAACAGCTCAAAGAAACACTCCCCCACAGGCACAAAATTCCTTCCGCTCCGCTCCCCCCTCCCCTCCCCTCCCTTTCCATCCGGCCCGGCTCTCTGCATCACCTCTTACGCCCACGGCAACGGCCCCGAGAAAGGCGTCACCCCGTCCTTACCACCATCGTACTTCAACAAGTCCTTCACGCCGTCCTCAAGCCCCTCGCCCAGTTCCTCGGAAATCGAGTCGTTCCACCCGCGCTGCAGGCGCTTGGCGGTCAGCTTCTCCTTCGTGCCGTACCAGTCGAGCTTCCAGAGGTCCTGGCCTTGGGCGGACTCGCCGGCGACGGTTTTGGTGTACTCGTGTTCTGTGGGGGAGGTTAGTTGGCGGAGGGTTAGGGTGGTGGAGGACGGGGGGTTGGGTTGGTGGTGGTGGGCGTACCGGGCATGACGGGGTCGATTCCTTGGATAAGGATGCGCTCTTTTGGCCAGCGGATGGCTTCGGCGTGGAGGGACTGTGGTGGGTTGTGTGAGAAGCAGCTTCGGACCGTCAGTGTTCTCTTTCCGGACTGACCAAGAACCTGTACGTCTTGAACGCATCCGTCACCACTCTGATCCGGTCCGGGTATCTGCCCGTCGCTCGCCGGAAAAGTACGATTGAGAAGAGCAGGTTTTGGTAACTGTCCGTCGCCTTTTCTTCCAGCAGGATGCGCGTCTTGAGACAGTCTACGCATGGCTGGCCCAGCGGGTTCGAGTTGCTCAACGCAGTCGCAACGTTCATGTAGCTCTGCGCTTCGCTCAAAGGCGTGGCATCAGGTTCTGTCGGGCCACCCGAGAAGGCGACCAAACAGGAGTCTTTGGAGAATCCATGCAGCAGATTATCCAGACCCGCGCGGATGTGCTGGATGAAAGTTTCGTGCTCGCCGGGCTTGTGCTCCGTTGGCCGCTGGAAGGGCTTCAGGAGCCACTGGTCGAGCGCGTACACGTCGCAGGACGGGGAGTTGGGGTCACCGAGGAAGATGGCATGGCCGCACACAATCACGAGATCGGTGTATGAGCTCATAGGCCTGGTGGTGTGGACTACGGGCGCCATGGCCTTTTCTCTTGGGGTACGCAGATCTGACGGGCCTGGTTGGCCGGTGACGGAAGGCCCCTGAGATGCGATGGTCAGACGTGAGCTTAAATCGACATCGAAACAGGGACGGAATTGCAGTGCGCGCTATCCTGGCTTGTGTATTACTCGTAGCGTTGGAGGACGCCGAAAGCCCAATGGAGTAGTAGAATTGATTAGTAGAGATGATTGGTCCACGTGAGTAAGGAGAAAGCAGTGTTGCTGCTGTACATAGCAGGGCTGAGAGCTGAACACGTCCGTACGGCGCCCCGTGTAGGATTGATTGAGCTGACTGAAATTTGCGTCCTCTGCACCTGGGCGGCTGGCTACGGGAGATGACTATGGCCACAGGTACAAAGATGATGTCTGGGTAGTGATGAATCGTCGTCGTCATCAGGCCGACGAGTAGTTGTTTGGATGCGCACAATCTGGTCAACACTGGGCGCGTAGCAACCGCAGGCCCAAAGCTGGGCGAGTTCGGCTGATGCGAGCAGGCATGCTGGAGAATGGAGGGATGATGGCAGCAGCAGGTTGCTGTGTATAACGGTCCCCGGACATAACGTGTCCGAAGGAGAGACAGCAGGGATGCGCAGTAGGCGTTGTATGCATGAATAGGGAGCAAAGGGAGTCTTACTGAAAGGAGGTGGCAGGCAGAGGACCGGGTAGTGTAGCTAACGGGTTGGTACTTGCAAGCTGGGGGAACACTCGTATGCTGAAGCAGCGAGCAGGAATGGCGGAAATGGGGGGCGTAGAGGGTCAATGTCGGGTAGGAGGGAGGGGCTCGTTGGACCGCGTTTACGTTGCTGGCGGTTCCGTAAGCTGATCCTAGCGTCAGTAATTGCACCGCATAAACACGAGCATGAAGCATGAAAGCACGAAGGCCACGAGCGCAGCCTCTCGCCGGTGCTGGGGGTTCTCTGTCTTTGGAGGAATGCTGCAGGGAAGCGTCGGGGCCAGGGCCAGCTACGACTCGGGTTTGCTGCTGAATGGTCGTGTTTGGGGTCCGCCGTCTTGCCCACTGCACAGCCTCTGCTTGCTGCGCTGGTGACTTTGTTTGGAAAGGGGAAAGGTCGGTGAGAGAGAATGGCCGGCACCAGAGAACAAACGAGTGCTCGGCCCGTACAGTATGCTCGTCGAGGTTGCAGTCGGCGGTATGGCAGCGGGGGGTGGAGTGGATGGATGGATATGGATGGATGCAGTGCTGTCTCTCTTTTCTTTCTATTTTTGACTCTGTTCGCGCGCACATCACGACCAGTGTACAGCCCCAAGCAAGCCATAAAGCACTTTTGGCTCTCTCTGTCTCTCTCCTGGCCACTGTTGTGCTCCAGTGCTGTGATCGCTCCTCAACCACCACCGCACCACACTGCACCCACCCTTTGTCGAGACCAGCCTGTAAAGTGCCAGAGTGCCACAGCTGCCAGACCACAGCTGCCAGTGCCAAAGGGGCCGTTTTGAAACCAGTCCCGCGCTGCCTCCCGCCGCCCGCCGCTTGGCCCTACGAACACGAACACGATCCCTCGGATTTTCAGGGCGGCGGACTGTGAGAGTCGAGCCTCCTTCTCCACACCCGCTCTCACTAGCCTACCCTGCACACCTTTTCCCACTCCCTCTACCTTCATCCCCTTTCACTCCCTCCCCTCGAAACAATCACTTTCGTGGACTTATCCACAACTCCCATCACAACTCCCTGCTGCTCTACCTGGCGCGTTTCACCTGACAGCACGCCATGGCTCAGCACGGCTATGGAGGCTACGAAGGCCACACCCTGAGCGACATGCCCTCAGGGGCCGCCGTATGTGATTCCATCTACCAAAGTCTCGCCGCGCGCCTGATCTGTTGTCACAACTGACCTGAGAGCAGTACGACCCTCCCGTTCACCGCGACGGCTCCGACGACGAAGAAGTCGAACGCTCTCTCCTGCACCCGAACCCCACAGGCGCTCGCCAAGGCCCCTTCGACGACCCAGGCATGCACTCGCCAGAGCACCGCCCGGTGTCAGCCTACAGCTTGACCGAGACCTACGCCGATGGCTCTGTCTCCGCCAGCGCTCCTGCTTACAACGGCTACCACGCGCCCGGCTACAATGAGGAGGCCGACGTCTACGGCGGTCATATGGACGACCCGGGCACCATGTACGGCGTGCCCGCCAGAGCCCCCTCGCCCTACAACAGAAGCGAGACGAGCTCCACCGAGGCCTGGAGGCAGCGCCAACAGCCCGGTGGTGGTGCAGCCGGAGGTCTCAAGCGCGCGCAGACCCGTAAGGTCAAGCTCGTGCAGGGTGCCGTCCTGAGTGCCGATTACCCCGTCCCCAGCGCCATCCAGAATGCGGTGCAGGCCAAGTACAGGAACGATCTGGAGAGCGGTAGCGAGGAGTTCACTCACATGCGATGTATGCTGCCCGCGTGCCTGCCAATGCCATGTACTGACTGACGAGCAACAGACACCGCCGCCACTTGCGATCCTAACGACTTTACGCTGAAAAACGGATACAATCTGCGTCCCGCCATGTACAACCGCCACACCGAGTTGCTGATTGCCATCACGTACTACAACGAAGACAAGGTCCTGACTGCCAGGACGCTGCACGGTGTTATGCAGAACATCCGCGACATTGTCAACCTCAAGAAGTCCGAATTCTGGAACAAGGGCGGTCCCGCGTGGCAGAAGATTGTGGTGTGCCTTGTCTTTGACGGTATCGATCCTTGCGACAAGGGCACGTTGGACGTTCTCGCCACCGTCGGTATCTACCAGGACGGTGTCATGAAGAAAGACATTGACGGCAAGGAGACCACGGCGCATATTTTCGAGTACACCACGCAGCTTTCCGTCACGCCAAGCCAGCAGTTGATCCGGCCGCACGACGACAGCTCCAGCACTCTTCCTCCGGTCCAGATGATGTTCTGCTTGAAGCAGAAGAACAGCAAGAAGATCAACTCCCACAGATGGCTTTTCACCGCCTTTGGCAGAATCCTGAACCCCGAAGTCTGCATTCTGCTCGATGCCGGTACCAAGCCCGGTCCCAAGTCTCTCCTCGCCCTCTGGGAAGCTTTCTACAACGACAAGGACCTTGGTGGCGCTTGCGGTGAAATTCACGCCATGTTGGGCAAGGGCTGGAGGAACCTGGTCAACCCGCTGGTCGCTGCCCAGAACTTCGAGTACAAGATCAGTAACATCCTGGATAAGCCTCTGGAGTCCTCGTTCGGTTACGTCAGTGTGTTGCCCGGTGCTTTCTCTGCCTACCGCTTCCGCGCTATCATGGGTCGGCCTCTCGAGCAGTACTTCCACGGTGACCACACTCTTTCCAAGATGCTGGGTAAGAAGGGTATCGAGGGCATGAACATTTTCAAGAAGAACATGTTCTTGGCCGAGGATCGTATTCTTTGCTTCGAGCTTGTCGCAAAGGCAGGTTCCAAGTGGCATCTGACCTACGTCAAGGCCTCCAAGGGTGAGACCGATGTGCCTGAAGGTGCAGCCGAATTTATCGGTCAGCGTAGACGTTGGCTGAACGGTTCCTTTGCCGCCGGTATCTACTCGCTCATGCACTTCGGTCGTATGTACAAGAGTGGTCACAACATTCTCCGCATGTTCTTCCTCCACATTCAGATGCTCTACAACGTCGCCATGCAGATCGTCACCTGGTTCGCCTTGGCCTCGTACTGGCTGACTACTTCGGTCATCATGGATCTTGTCGGTATTCCTACGGCCGCGAATCCCGCGAAGGGAACCGCGCAGAAGAATGCCTGGCCGTTCGGAAACACTGTCACGCCCATCTTCAACACCGTCCTGAAATACGCTTACCTGGCTTTCCTGCTGCTCCAATTCATTCTCGCGCTCGGTAACAGACCCAAGGGTTCCCGCTGGACCTACGTCATCTCCTTCTGCGTGTTCGCCTTCATCCAGCTCTACATGGTCGTCCTCGCCATGTACCTCGTGATCAAAGCGTTCACCAGTCCGACATCCGAGGGCCTCGACACGGACAGCACAGCCGACTTTGTCGAATCCTTCTTCTCGTCCGATGGTGTCGGCATCATCATCATTGCCCTTGCCTCCACCTTCGGTCTCTACTTCGTCGCCTCGTTCCTGTACCTCGATCCCTGGCACATGTTCACCTCGTTCCCGCAGTACCTCCTCATCATGTCGTCCTACATCAACATCCTCAACGTCTACGCCTTCAGCAACTGGCACGACGTGTCTTGGGGTACCAAGGGTTCCGACAAAGCCGACGTTCTGCCCTCCGTCAAGACGGAAAAGGCAGACGACGGAAAGCATACGGTCATCGAGGAGGTGGATCTGCCTCAGGCGGATATCGACTCCCAGTTCGAACAGACGGTCAAGCGCGCCCTCGCACCCTTCCACGCTGAGCCGGAAGATACGTCGAAGTCGCTCGAGGACTCGTACAAGTCTTTCAGAACGCATCTTACGACGGCGTGGATTTTCTCGAACGCGCTTCTGGCGGTTGTGATTACGAGCGATAACTTTGACAAGTTTGGTTTCACTGTAAGTTTCACTAGTGATTTTGTTTTAGACAGTGATGGTGCTAATTCCATCGATAGTCCGGTGCATCCCAGCGCACGACGCACTTCTTCCAGGCCCTGCTGTGGACGACTGCCGTTCTGGCCATGTTCCGCTTCATCGGTTGCTTGTGGTTCCTGGGCAAGTCTGGTATCTTGTGCTGCTTCGCCAGGCGGTAAGCGAGCCAAGCGAGCCAGGCGAGCAGAAGAACAAAAAGGACAACAGGAAAAGAGTCAGAAGAGTCCGTTCTTCTGTCGTCCTTCCGTCGCACACTCCTCTTTCTCTTTCTCGATACCCACGATTCGCGAATAGTAAAACCCCAGGAAAGGAAAGAGAAGATGGGAAAATTGTTTTTGCAAATACCGATGTAGGTGGAAGTAAACGTCGAAAACAAGTCGAGATGTATACAGGCTTCGGGTGCTTTTGGAGGAAGGCATATATGTGCGCGTGTTGTTTTTCGGAAAGGGTCATGGGCTGCAAATGGGAGTGTCGGTGTCTGTTTTCCATTGTTATTTTTTTGGCCGATTTGTCATCGACGGTCTCTTCAGGGTCACTGTATCTGTCGTCTTTTGGGGGCGGTCCGGTCGGAATCCCGCATTCCGTCCCAACCGCAACCGCACGACCATCAGAGCGGAGCTGTCAGCGGAGATGATCGAGTCTTTGTACAATGCATTTTTTTCCATTTCGTTCCTTGGTTTCTTCGAGCAAAGGCTCTGTCCGGACTGGCGTAGAACGCGTGCTGCAAAGTTTCGACATGAGCCCTCCGCCTGATGACAATGATGATGCTTGGTTCTGTTACCGTCAATACTCTATATAGGTTTTGCCGCGAGTGTTTTTGGGGTTTTGGTGAGAGTCGCGGTCGTCGCCGTCTGTCGGCAGTATCATAAGTAACTTGGGGCTGAATGCTTATACGCCGCACTGCACGTGTTTCTCGGTCTCGCCTTGGTGTCTGCTTGCATACGGTACCACGGCGACACGGATCCCACTCCCCAGACTCGGGCGCTCCGTACCGTACCGTGTAGCTGAACTGAATGCCAGACACGCAATCGCGGCTGCAGTGTGCCGAAAATAAGAAATGTTTTTTCAACAACTCTCTTTGGTTACCTACCCCTTTACCCGCAGCGGGGAAAGCTTTTCTGGCCTGAACGTCGTCGTGCGCTGTGGGAGTTGGGTCGCGGGGTGGAATTGGGCACGGCGGGATTCGCTGTGGGGGACTGGTGGTGGTGGTGGGATGGATACCCGGGGGGATGGGGGACAGGTTGTTCATGTGATTGAAGACGAGTTGTTGGGTGGAGGGTTGCTTGCTGCAAGAAGGATTGGTTTACTGAGAGAAGGCGTGGAGGTTTTGAATAGTGTACGATACTGTACCGGTAGTTATACAGGCTTGAGTGGGTTTTGGGAAAGAATAGCGCCCGGTTCTTGCGGCCGGCATGCGGTCTTCACAACTTCCAAGTCTTATGTGTACTGGGGAGTCCAGACGTTCAGGTGGAGACAGTCCTCGCAGGTGATGTTCGAGCCAGTGTCGAAGATACCGGCATCTTAGCCAGTGGTCTGCGCGCACTGCGCACCAAAGCTGGTGGCATTCTTGACGCCGGACCAGGATGAGGGAGCAGAAGATGCCGTCCAGCGTTTGGATCCTGGAGGAAGAGCAGCGAACGGAATGCCTTTAGACGGTCACTCCGTCACGGTATTCAGAAGCGGCGCCGCGGACGTAGCCGTTGCTGGTGTTGACAACAAAGTCGGAAGCTGAGCGAGCGAGATGATTCGCGGCCGGGACTACAGGCGCGGCGGCCAAGCCCGCAATGAGCGGAAGAAAGAACATCAGTGAATGATCAAGGATGACGAGCTGGGGGACCGGTAGATATTGAGAGCTTGGCGGTACTGCTCATCTTATCAGACATAAGGCCGTCTTTGGACGTTTATAGATGAACATATTTTCCTATCATCGCGCATGATATTCGAGTCCTCGTAGGCCTCCTGAGCCGGAACAGACGGAGCTCGGGGTGAAGGTGAACGCGTGTCGGTACACGTACATGGATAACACACATCCATCTCATGCTGGTCGTTGTGGGACGACATTGATAGAACTGTTCAGCGGTGCGCGCGTCGCTTTGATTGCCGTGGTCGTGGAACGTGACTGCGGTCAGCTCTAGGGTTTTCAACAAGTGGATCTCCGTGCTTCGTATTTCACTCTCCGAGAGCGATCTCCTAGCTGCCTTCCACCCAGACACCCCACGACGGGCCGTCCCTAGCATCGGCTCCCTCGGATCGTCAAAATCGGCAGCTGCTGGCATACCCGCAGACCTTGAAGCGCACCGAAGCACATGGATAACGGCATCGCTAAGCTTTTTGCAACGTTGAGGTAAGTCAAGACACTGCAAATACTCCAGGAGCAATATAACATCATTGGATTAACGCGTCATCGGATTCTGAGACACTATTATGTATGTACATTAGCGTGAACATTACTAGTATAGAGGTTTTTGAACATCCAAATCGTCAGCTTTCTGCTGCAAAAAAGAAAAAGAAAGCTGGACTACAGCTTCGCTTTCTGTCTCGGTTTGGTTGCCCGTGAGTCAGATCCTACTTGAACTCCTTGCCGACGCCTTCGTACTCATAGCAAGACGCGATTCTGTTGAAGTACCAGAGATGCGCGTCGATGTCCAAGCTGACCTTGCCGGTGTTGCCGGAAAAGTTGACAGAGCCGTTAATGGGTCCCTTGATGTCCTCTGCCGTGACCGTAGCGTTGTTGCCCGAAGTGATCCAGTACTCGGGACTGACGTGGACGAAGCCGAGAATGATAGGAGGCAATTGCGGCACAGGGTCGTTGTAGTGCGTGATTCTCCAGTTCTGGCCCTGCTTGGTAATGTGATTGCTGATGTTGAGGTCACCGACGCGAGGAGAGCCGTAAGTGTACTGTCGTCAATCTTAGTTAAATGCTCTCAAATTCATGTCATGGGAGGGAGTACGAACCAACTTCACGTTGTATCCATCATTCCTCAGCTCCGCAGCTGCAAAGTCGGCGATGGCTGCACCAAGACTGTGCCCAGTGGTAACGATTTGGTAAGTAGGGAACTCCTCCGAGAGAATCTTGATGGCAGTCAGGATCTTCTCGCGAGCCTCCAACCACGAAGTCCAGAAGCCGGAGTCGGCGAAGCAGAGAACACAGATGTCCGTCAAGATAAGAGGGAAGTCCACATCAGCAAGATAGTTCCGGATCGAAGTGGAGCCACGGAAAGCTACGACGACGAGCTCGTTCGTGTAGTCCACGGCCACGTAGCCGGTTACGTCTGTAAGTAAAGAGCTATGTCCCGTAAGTGATTGTTCTTTTCCTCAACCTCAACAATGGGGAATCTGTAAAATCGTCGACACCAAACGTGAACGGACCAGACCAATGCGGCATTCCCCTCGAGTACTTTGACGATGCAGAGAGCTTGACTAAGGAATTCTGAGAACCTACTTTTCAAACTGAAGAAGAATCGTCGTGTTTGCCTTCTCGACGCGCGGGCAGTTCCCCACGGAACAGAGAAGCTTCGTGTTGGTGCCATTGGAGTTGGATGGACAGTACGCCGCGGCAGAGTATTGTTCGAAAAGATTGAACGTATCAAGCAGATCCTCGCTGATAGCTGTTGGGAATGAAGTTTAGTAAACGACATCCGGACGACCAACACTCTCCAGCATCAGTAAGGACTATCCATACCACGAGGCTGAAGCGCAGTACTAGGAGCGGGAGCAGCCTGCACAGGTGCCAAACACACCAACGCCGCAACGAGGGAAGAAACGAGTGACAGCATATCGAAAGACCTCAACCGACGACAACAACAGACGACGACAGCACACAAAGGGAAAGCAGATGAGGCACAGCACGATGCTTATAGATACTTCCCTCACGCGCCGCCTAAACAGAGGCCTTTTTTTCGCGCCGGCGCCCGCACGCACGACTCGTCGCCCAGCCCCACCGCATCCCGGCCCTCTGATCGCTATTCTATCTCCGTAGAGAGGGAGACGAGGCACCGAGGCCCAGAAGAGCCAAGGACTCAATGCTCAGTCATCTCCACGTCCCGAAGCCCAGAGCCGGAGATGGCGGGCGCAGGCGCCAGACATCAGTGGTGGTTGGAGCCAAGCTCTTCTGGCGATCACTACGCTGCGCAAAGACATGGATCTTGTATTGGAGCGACGGACGGGAGGCGGGTCGAGGGGAGAGATACGAGCGGCCATCTGATTTTTCCCCTGTACCGGTAGACATTCTCCACAGTCCACGCAGGTGCTGATGGCCGATGTGGCCCTACGCGCCGCGCACGCGAGTGATTGCCAGGGTCGGCTGGGTGATTGACAGTGCGCGTTGTGCCGGCGTCGAGGTTGAAGCCGTGGTGATGACTGAGGATTGAGAGGTAACTAGTAGGTGCTCGTGCCAGAAGGACCGCGCGGTTGGCGAGATTTGGCGACGCTCGTTTTCTCGTTCCGCGGCAGCCGGCCTTGCTGGAAAAATGGATTGGAAATGCCAATGCTCATGTCCACTGATGCCACTGCTTTCGCATAGTCCACCCGGAGGAACAGCACCGGAATAGCTGTCGGCGATGGGATGTTTAAGGCCGCAGCGGATTAAATGAAGGTTGTTGCGTGACTAGTGACTCGGTAAGTTACGAATGATGATCACAGGCATCACGATTGCAAGTACCCGCATGTCCGGTTACGCGTCTATCACGACTGAAAGGAGGCACATAGCACGGGTGTTGTGAGTGACTATCTGGGGTCTTCCGGACATGGAGCCTCATGGGGAAGGTCGTTTCTCCGCAAAGCTTGTGTAGAGAATGCCATGATCCGTCCCTTCTGTGTGCATGGCAAAAACGCCGATTGGCAATCACTAAGTATGCTGCAGCTGCTAAATATGGTTCAGTCGAAGGCGTCACACATGTGATTCATACATTCATTTATGCGGTCAGAGGCCTCAAATACACGCGTATAGCAGGCTCTGGACCAGGCGGCTAATGTACACCACGGCAAGACATACCTACATCTGTGAGAACGCCGACGCTAATGTCGAGGTAATGTAGATTCCCTGCGAAGTGCCGCCTTGGCTTGGTGTGACAGTAATGTCTTTTACTGCCGTTGATGAGATTCCTGTCTCGACGCTGGAATCACTCGTGTGCTGTGTACGGCTGTATTCTCATGGTTGTTCTCGTGTCATCCGCTAGGCTGAACGTGATGATGATTTGATTCAGTCTACTGGGGAGGCACATATGGCTTGACTAGCATCTCGCTGAATCTGCAGTTGCCAACTTGTCAGCACAACATCTTATGAGAGTGGAAGATACATCAGTAGATGCAGGTGACACATCACTTACTTTTCCAGCCTATCCTTCCCTCTGACCTCTTCGACAAGCAGCGGCATCTTGACCACGTTGAACTCATCATACAGTTCCTCAATCTGGTCCAGATACTTCTTCTGCATCTTTCTCCGTGCATTGCACTGCTCGCATGGGTTATCATGCTTTGGGAAAAGCAGCTGATTCACCACAATAGCATGGGTATCGATCTCATAGCTCGACAGCTCCTGTATCATGCGCTCCGTCTCGTACAAGCTCAGGAACTCGGGAATGCACACGCAGACAAAAGTTGTCATGTCCGCGTTCTTGAACTGCGTGTTGACCTCCGCGATGGTCTCTCTCAGCGACTCCATCTTGCTCATCAAGTCATCCAAGTTTTGTCCGCCGGGCAGCCCGCCCCTGGCGCCCAGCACCGAGTTCAGCATAGGACCGAATTGTGAAGAGAGCTGCGAGAGCTTGCCGAGAGCCTTCTCCATGACGGTAGGGAATTGCAGGAAGCGCAGGGTGTGGCCGGTAGGCGCGGTGTCGAAGATGATGACCTCGTAGGAAAGCGACTTGACTTGCTTGAGCACCTCGGCGAAGGACATGGCCTCGTCTACACCAGGTATCTGCAGAAGACTGTCAGCCCATCTGTTCTGTACATGCGAGGAAGGTGTACGCCACGAACGCTGAAGGCCAAGTCTTGCATCATGTTGCCCATGCCGCCCATGCCAGACATGGCCTCATCCGCTCCCTCTCCACCCGCGGCCAGCAGGTCCTGTATGCTACCGTTGGGGTCAATCTCCATGGCGCTGAGATTGGTGAAGCCCTCAACCAAGCGCGCATCTTTGCCGAACTTCTGGTTGAACGCGTCGCTGAGATTGTGCGCGGGGTCGGTGGATATGAGAAGCACGGATTTGCGGTGCTTTGCCAGCTGTATCGCGAGAGAGCAGGACGTCGTCGTCTTTCCTACACCTCCCTTTCCGCCGACAAAGATCCAGCGCAGGGTCTTCTGGTCGAGTATGGACTGGAGTGTCGGCTCCATCACATCGTCGGTGTTTATCAGGGCGGCGTCGCTCATGTTGCGCGGATTCGTAACGTTATGGCTTGAGGATAGTAGGTGGAGGGTTGCTGTTCGCGATGATCTGTCGTTGAATAATGAAGCGCAGATGCGACGTAATAGGCAGGAGCCGACAAGAGAGGAGCAGTCAGGGGAATATATCTATCTTCTTCTAGAGTATTCCGAGTTCAAGACATGGGACCTCCGTTGACGAGTAAGGTTACCTAGCGTCATCGGCTGTCTTGTTGAAAGCGGTGAGGGGCACTGCAGCCTCAGGCACAAATATCCGGGCTGTGTGACAATCCCACATCCATACACAACAATTTTGAGAATACTCATTCACAAGATATACTGGCGTCTATGGATTCCGCTTCGGAGCCATCTAGCTAAAGACACTTCCCACCCGTGCCAGACGATCATGCTACCGATAAACCCCTCCCGAAAACACAATTTGCCGCAGTATCCTTCAACACCCACACGCCGAAAGTAATTGGGAATAGAGCAAAGTAGCAAGTGTTGGAAACAGAATGAGATAGAGATACCCCACAGCCTACTTCCTACCCCTGCCCCTGCCCTTCGACTTGGTGGGCTGATGACCATTGGAGGCGACGCTGCTAGCCCTCGATGCGGAGGCAGAGGTGCCCTTGCTACCGCCACGCACAGTCTCAAGCTGCTTGTTCTGTTGTGATATTAGTGAGTGCCGATTGAACAACGACATCTGTGAACATACCACGGCGCCGTTCTTGGCTCGCTTCTTGGCTGGGGCTTCTTCCATCTCCTCTTCTTCTTCCTCGGTATCCTCCGCCGCCCTCTTGCCCTTGCCGTTGACAGCTTTGCCCTCAGGGCCATCGAATTCCCTCACGACGGTGGTCAGAAGGGTGTTGCAGCGACGGCCAATCTCGACAGGCGTGCGGCTGAGGAAGAACCAGTCGAACCTGAACAGCGGCGACTCGCGGATCTCGTCCCTGATCTTATCGTAGATGCCTTCGGTGTCCACGCCGTACTTGTCAAGCATAACGAGCAAGAAGCGGTCTTCCTCTTCAGTGTACACTTTCTTGTTGGTGGTGGAGACAGAGTAATTGAGCTTGAGCTGCTGCAACGGAGCGCGGTATCTCTTCAACTTCTCTCTAAGAAGCTGGCGTTGACGTTCGATCTTCCTGATGAGCTCCTCGCCGGCCTCGATAGCAGCGATGTGCTTCTCGAAGTTCGCAATCTCCCTGTACTTCTTCCAGAATACCTTGGCGTACTCCTCGATCTGGGCGGCATTCTTACCGTCAACCTCGTCCTCGATCATTTTGTAGTTCTTGCGCCCGTATTTGGCGGAGCCGTTGATGAATTGCTGAAAGTCGCGCCGGTTCCAGTCAGGGAAGCCTTCCTCTGCGAGCCTCTCCTTTTCTTCCTGCTCCTCTGCGGTCAAGGGCTCCGCATCGTCAATCTCTTTCTGGTCGAGTTCCTGCTCGGCGACACGCGCCTCGAGGTCTTCGTCCGTACCTTCCGGCAAAGGAGCCTTGATGCCGTTTTCCTTACGGTAGAAAGCAGTCTCCTTGTCCTGCAATTCTTGCAGGCGGGGGTTGAAGAATTGATAATCGTGGATCTGGATCTGCTTGGGGGCCCTCGGTGTTTTCGGCTTAGTGTCTGCAGTCCTACCACCCGTGTTGAGAATCTGCCGGTAGTATTTGTCCGTAGAATACGACATGGCGTTCCTCTCGCGCTTCGCGGGATTGATCCAGGCAAGCCCAACGGTCTCTTTCTTAGGGTTGACGAAGCTCTTGCCATTCCATTCGTAGGCCGACTCTGTCGCGAAGTTCTGCAAGTCATCAAGACCGAGCGCCTCGTACTTGGAATTGAGTGCAGCAGTACGCTCTTCACCATGTCTAAGAATGGCGTCGATTTCATCGTCAGACATTTCTCCAGGTTGCTTGCCGAAAGCGCCCATGCCACCTTGCGATTCCATGACCTCCTTGACACCGTGGTGAATCATGTTGAGCAGGTCATCCTTGGAGTTGGCGCCCTTGGCTGGCTGCTGTGCACGTCCTTGCTGAATGACGAGCTGATCCAATCTCAACTTTTGCGCTGCTCGCTCAAGGACCTTCTCCTCGATGGCATTCTCAGTGACAAAACGGAATACCATGACCTGCTTGGTCTGTCCAATGCGATGAGCACGATCCATAGCCTGCAGATCAGCCTGAGGATTCCAATCGCTATCGAAAAGCACAACAATGTCAGCGCTCGTAAGGTTGATACCAAGACCACCAGCACGAGTTGTGAGGAGGAAGAGGAACTTCTCCGAGTCAGGCTTGTTGTATTCGTCGATAGCTGCAATGCGGTCCTCGTGTGCTGTAGATCCGTCAATACGGCAGTATTGGTAACCGCGCATCACAGAGTAATCTTCCAGGATGTCGAGCAGACGACTCATTTGCGAGAAGATCAGGACTCTGCTGCCTTGAGCCTTCATCCGCTTCAGGAGCTTGTCGAGCATGACCATCTTCGCAGCGTTGTTGACAAGGTGCTCATCGGTTGTGTATGGCGGACCAGGCTCAGCTCCCTCGAACAAGTACGGATGATTGCAGCATTTGCGGAGTTGCATGACAATGTTCAAAAGTCGAGTCTTGGATTCCTTCTTGCCACCGGCTCCGTTGACAGCGTCGATATCCTTCTCGAGAATCTTCTGGTACCACTTAACCTGCATCTCTGACATGCCGATGTACAGATTGATTTCCTTCTTTGGCAACAAGCTCTTTTCCACATCGCTCTTGACACGACGGAGAAGGAAGGGACGGAGCACCTTATGCAGCTGCTGAACAACAGTATCCTGGTCCTCGCCCTGCCCAGAGAACCATTGGTCAAAGGCTTCGGAGTCACCGAAAACATCAGGAAGCAAGAAATTGAGAAGCGCCCACAGTTCGTGAAGGTTGTTCTGCAGAGGAGTTCCGGTGATCAGAAGGCGGTTCCGGGAGTTGAAGACACGGATAATCTGAGCCAAAGATGATTCCTCGTTCTTGATACGGTGAGCCTCATCGATGATAATGTATTCCCACGCAAATTTCTTGAGATGTGTCTTCTCGCGCAGGATCATTTCGTAACTCGTGATGCAAACGTCGAAGCCATCATCGACGAGCTTCTCCGAAATGAGCTGAGCGCGCTCTTCCTTGGCACCTTGCAGAACAAGAACATCAACATCCGGAATCCATTTGGAGAACTCGCGCTTCCAGTTGTCGAGCGTAGATTTCGGAACAACGACGAGGTGAGGTCCCTTGGTATTGGCCACAAAGCGGAGATAACCCAAAAAGGAAATGGTTTGCAAAGTCTTGCCCAGACCCATCTCGTCCGCGAGGATTCCAGAGATACCGTTCTCGTGGAGAGAGATCAGCCAGTTAAGGCCAGCAACCTGGTAGTCCCTCATCTGTCCATGGATGAATGCAGGCGACTCGCGGAAGATGGTAGTCTCGGCCGCAGCGCCATGCTTCTCGTCATGAATGAGCTCTGCATCTTCCTCTTTCTCGGTTCTCCGCCGACGTTCACCAGCAGCACCTCCCTTGCGGGCGTGGCCTTTCTTCTGGTTGTTTTGTTCCTCCTCGTTCTGGCGGTCGATCTCCTGTATTATTTCCTTGATGCGAGGGTTCGGGTTCGTGTCAATGAAGTGGCGAAAGAGATCGGTAAGGCCGAGTAGGTAGCGAAAGCGACGGATGGAGTCGTCTTCCTAGGTTGAGTTAGCACTCTGCTGGGGTCAAGTTGGATTCCATAACTGATATGGCGAGGGATCGAAGCATAGTGGCGGGGAGCAAGCTCGGCCATTGCCGACGCGCCAATTCCAAAGCCCGAACGCGCTCCCGACCAAATCATTCTGCCGCGAGCGCGTACAATGATATCGGAAGACATGCAAGGTCCAAATGCTCTGGGTGAAGCAAACGCGCCGGGAAGTATTGAAGCATACGACGGGAGCTTACCTTCTGACCACCAAGACGGTCATGCTTCTTGGTGAACATGCTTTGGCGAAGCTGTGTTGCCTCTGAGCGGCGCTTGCGGCCATCGCTGGGCTGCGCATCGCCAGCAACGCTGCTGGCGGTGGTGTTGAGGTTGGATTCGGAGTCCTAGTACGCGTCAGTACGCCAGAAAAGCCGCGTGATGAATGCGCCTTACTGTGTAGTCCGGAGTCTCCTCCACCTCGCGGTTGTCAGAGGAAGGGGGGTCCGCCATCTGGACGTCCGAATCGCGATTGCGCGAGGGCGCCATGTTGCCCGTTTGGGCTAGAGACTATTTCTCAAGGGCTGATATTCGAATGCAGAGCTTCAGAGCCGGTGGGTGGACGGGAATTCGGGTGGTGCGGGATGGTGGTGGTGATGAAGGTCGTGGAGAGGATTTGTGGAAGGTGTGGAGGTGGTGTCGGGGGTATGTGGGAGTAGGACAAGGGCAGCAGTATATGATTTAACGCGCCTAGGGCTAGGGTCTTGACGCGCTGGGTATTAGGTAAGTAAGGCTGATCACTCCGGCTACCCACGCACCACCCACGGAGGAACATTACCTCCGACAGGTCGAGGGCAGGGGTCCGCCAAGCCGGGTACAACCCACTGTTTGTATCCTCCGAGCTATGGCCCCTTCTTGTTTGTGGTTTGATATATGGCAACTGAAGCGTTGTTAAACTGTTCATTACTATTTGAAAGCCCAATACCTGAGCTTTCACAACTACCAAGGCTACTACGGTATCCATATGGCAGCACCGTACAATTCGATGTCAAGACACGAAGAGACTAGAAAGAACATCAAACCCATGCTAGTATTACGCAGTTCCGGTCTCTTCTACATTTAAAAACGCTGCTGACGGAAAGTCTGGAGCATATTAGCAGGAGATAAATCATTCAGCAATCCTAAGTCACCATTAAATCGATTTAGTAGGGGTATCTATTTCTAAATTGAGGTAGGAGCGTTGGGGAAAGGCATAGAAACTAAATAGTAAAAATTACCTTGCAGATCACACATGGAGAGCGTGGAGAGATATCTATGATACTAAAGATCGATCAATAACGGTCTTTCGAAGGGGGGAGATCAAGCTACGGCTTTGGGGGTAACTAAAAGATTAAATCATGCAGAAGCCCCTGTGAGAAACAACCGGTATGGGGAGCGAAAAGCAGCATCCAGGATTAGCCAACAATGAAATGGCCTGACATGTATCGAGCGGGTCAGATTTTAAATAAAACGACGGGAAGGATATCTTCATATTACTCACTATGAGAAAGACAGGAAACTACCCCATCACCTAACCCCTCCCCCATTTCGATGAGTTGACATTCAGGCTGGGACAAGGTGCACCGAGTGTCAAAGCGGAAATTTTGAATATGAGTTGATTGCAGACGGCAGTGGTGGAAGTTGCTATGTGCGTAATTCATTCAGAGATCGGGACGCATTTTGCAATAGTAATGGCACCATTTTCCAAGTTTGAAAATCATTATTCATCGAGTTAAGTCATGTAGACTCTTCCCTTTCCATCACAGCACAGGTATGTACATGCCGGATGAGGGACTGAGCTAGGGCTTTTGGGTCTTTGTGTACTGCAGGTCACCGCGATCAAAGTACTTCCACTGGCCCTCGGCGGGCTTCTCCGCCAGCTCCTCCCAGCTTTTGATAATGTCAGTGGACTTCCTTTCAGATGAGGGGAGGTGCCAACATACATCTTTGCCTTTGCCATCTCGTCGACGAGTTGCCTCTCGCCCTCCGCAACTGCGATTACTTCCTCGATAAGGCCAGCACCGAGCCGACCCTCCAATTCGGAAAGCCTGACATCATACGTCAATTGTTCTTCTTGTCCACGAATGGAATACGGCGCGATTGTCCCTCCTGTAATTCAATTTCAGATGAAGCTGCGCGGGCACTCACTGTTCACGAGTATAGTTGGGTGGTGGCTCGATTTTTGCCTGCTTAGCCTCGTGCCTCGTACGCGGGTTTGTGCTCGCTGCGATTTTCTTTGTCTGGGCTTCCACCATCGCATCGGACTTGACGCCTTCGTCGAAAGTGACTTCTTCTTTCTCTCCATCCCATTCACGTGGTGTCTCATCTTTTTCTCTGACCATGAGTATCTTTGTGCCGTTGACCTCGAAATCTCGGGCGTCGCCTGCTTCGGTCAATGCCGCTGGGTGCTCTCTGATCTGTTCTCTGGCTCTGGCCTCCCATTCGTCATAGCCATTGGGCTTGATAGACTCGACGATTGCAAGACGATGTTTTGTGAGCGCCTCGGTTGAAGTACGGTATGCGGAAGTTTCAGGGAGCTTCCTCAGCTTCTCGAGGGTGCCATTGTAGATGAGCATGAGATGGGCTCGCGGGGCTGGGTGAGTGAGCAGGCCGGTCAGACCGGTAGGTGCGCCCGCCTTAACAGTGAAGACGGGCTTGACAGAGGCAAGAAGACGCGCAGCTGCCCTCATGTTGAAAGACAGTGGAGACTGATGGGAGGGTTGATGGCGGACGACACGGTACCTGATGATGGAGTAATGGAGTGCACGGAGCTCGGCGCTTGGTCCCGCGGCTGTCGATCTCCCACTGCCACTCGCGCATCCGATGCTCCAAGACAAAAGAGCGAGAGAAATCCCGTGTCTCGGGGACCTCCATTAATCGCCGTGAAACATAGCTGGAATTAGCTGCAGAGGATCATAAATCCCATCCAAGATCCGCAGCCTCGCTGCCTCAAGTTTTACGGTTCCATCAGATTCGAGCCGGGCTCGTTCCGTCCCATTAAGGTCGGCGCTGGTTCATCACGTGACAACCCAGCACCGCCGCGACGCCTCCCTCTTGTCTTACAATCGCCTTGTCGCTCCTCAACAGAAGGTCGGACTTGCTCTGGCCGCCCTTCATCATGCGTTTGCTAAAGCGCTTTGCTCCGCTTGCGCTCTTCCTCACCCTCGCAATCGCCTCTCCACCACCCCACGAGGCCGAGGATGCCGTCACTGAGGGCACCGTGTTCAATGGAAAGGAGGTTCCGCCATGCACGGAGCTGTCTGGGGGAAAGGTAGATGAGAGCATCAGCAAAGGCTTCTGGTAGTCCAACTGTATCCTCTCTCTTTCATCATCTTGCTAATCACAACAGATAGGTTCGTCGAGTTCTTCTCTCCCTACTGTCACCACTGCAAAGCGCTCGCCCCGACATGGCAGACCCTGTACGAATTCTACTACACTATGGACCCTCTCCCGAACGAGAAATCCAAATCCTCCGAGGGCGACTCTCTTAACACCTTCACGCGTTATTACGATTTCAAGTTCGCCAAGCTCGACTGCGTCGCGTTCAGCGATGCATGCGCCGCGAAGGACATACACTCATTCCCGACCATAATACTGTTCAAGGATGGCGAGGAGGTTAAGAAACATGTGGGCGCAAGCGATTTGAAATACTATAGTGATTGGATCGAGGAGACCTTGGAGACCATCCGCCCGGGATCGCGGCCAAAGGAGGGCGTGAAGCTTCCGGAGGTAGGCGCCAGAGCTGTAGACAGCAACGCGAAACCAGCAGTACCTCAAGCGAAAGACAAGGACCCGGCTGCTGGTTCCGCAGCGGCGGCCAAAGCGAACGAGGTCGCGAGCAAGACCAAGGAAACCGCGCCAACGGCAACCAAAGTCCGCGAGACGCATAACCCGCTTGGTACCTCTATCTCACTCACGGCTGAAAGCTTCCAGAAGCTGGTTACTACAACTCAGGACCCCTGGTTTGTCAAGTTTTACGCCCCTTGGTGTCACCACTGTCAGGCCATGGCCCCGAACTGGGCTGAAATGTCTCGCGACATGAAGGGTAAGCTCAACGTTGGCGAGGTGAACTGCGACATTGAGAAGCGACTTTGTAAAGATGCGCGGGTCAAGGGTTATCCGACCCTCCTCTTCTTCCGTGGTGGCGAGCGTGTTGAGTATGACGGCCTCAGAGGCGTTGGTGATCTCATTAGCTTCGCGAACAAGGCCTATGAAGTCGGAGACGGCGTTGCCGATGTGGACAAGGCTACCTTTGAGAAGATGGAAGAGACTGAGGAGGTCATCTTCTTGTACATTTACGACCATGCGACTACCTCCGAGGACTTTGCCGCTCTGGAAAGGCTCACGCTCAGTCTGATTGGGCACGCGAAGCTGGTAAAGAGCAACGACCCCGCTCTGGCAGAACGATTCAAGATTTCCACGTGGCCTAGGCTTTTGGTGAGCAGGGATGGGAAGGCCTCGTACTATTCGGCATTGGCTCCGCACGAAATGCGCGACTTCCGAAGGGTATTGAACTGGATGAAGACCGTGTGGCTTCCGATTGTGCCTGAAATGACTTCTTCGAATGCGCGAGAGATCATGGATGGCAAGATTGTAGTTCTCGGTGTTTTGAGCCGCGAACGAAGTGACGAGTTCGTGGTCGCAAAGAGGGAAATCAAGAACGCGGCACTCGAGTGGATCGACAAGCAGACACATCAGTACCAGCTCGAGAGACAAGAGCTTCGCGATGCAAAGCAACTGCGCATTGAGGAGGCGGAGGATCGCAATGATCAGCGGGCTTTGAGGGCTGCGAAGAGCATCCGAATCAACATGGACGAAATTGAGAGGAAGGATGTTGCGTTTGCTTGGGTTGACGGTGTGTTCTGGGAGCGATGGATCAAGACGACGTACGGAGTTGATGTCAAGGATGGGGAGAAGGTCATCATCAACGACGAGGAAGTAAGTTGGCAGTTCCTAAGCCTACATCCCGCTACGTCGATTCCGATAACTGACTGATCTTCTGCAGAACCATCGCTACTGGGACCAAACGTCCACTGGTAACCCAATCGTACCCAGCCGCACCTCAATCCTGGAAACGCTTGGTAAAGTGACACGAAACCCTCCCGCACTCCCGGCCAAGTCCACCATCGGCGCTTTTTCCCATTTCTTCTTTTCCCTGAAGCAACTCCTGACTGGTCATCCGTTCGTGTCCGTTGGTGTTATCCTCGGCTTCATCCTAGCGGGTAGCTGGTTGGGCAAGGGCAGGTTAAGGCGAGTCAAGAGCTTTGGCCAGGGCGGTTTCTTCCAAGTCAACGAGAAGGAAGGTGGAATTCTGGGCAATGTCAACGGCGGTGGCAAGGTTGATTGATTGTGTAGCATATTTTGTTTTCGCTTGTCTGTTTCTTAGGGAAAGGGGCTTTGCAAAGCCGAGGCGTTGTGGGGATCAATGGCGACGGTCTCGTGAAGAGAATGCGCTGAAAAAGGTTAATTGTACCCACAGCCTTTCTGTTGTTTCTTCAAATTCACGTAACTTGATGTGCTAGATACTTGATGAACGCCCTCGAGTGGCTGACTACGTAAAAAAAATCAATGGACCAGGAGTGCAAGTTGTGGTGACTGGACCAGGAACCGTGGTTGATCATTGCCTATTCCAGGCTAAGATTATCTCAAGATAAGATCTCCTGCGACGCGACTAGGCGCGTCAACGCACTGCATCTTTTTGGGATGGGCATCTATTCCATCTTCAATCTTCCATCTGTCTTTTCCCTTTTCCAGTGTACCTAGCTTTTTTCCGTCAGTCCTTCGAATTCACACGTTTGGCTATCACTCTATTCGGGAGTGTTGGCGTGTCCGGCGCTCCGTAGCTTCCGCGTGCACGCAACCAAGACCCCCATCGCAGTAAGGTACCTCATATGAACGGAGTGAGCCATTATTGACCAGGACAGATCAATCCACCATTGAATGAGCTTGTCGGCAGCCGAGCATCTCCAAATCCCTTTGCCGCCTGTAAAAGCTCAAATCTGCATTGGCCAAAAGGAGAATTACCCCCGCCGCTCACATTCGCAGCAGGACCGGATCGCTGCACGAAACTTACGTTGTACCTGGAGCTGAGGGCTGGAGATGCTTTAAATCTGCACTTGGATCGTCGTTAGCTCAGGATCCTATGTCCAAATCTTTTGCCCACTATACCCGTAGCTACACTTCACGTGCTACACCTGTACATAACGACCGGGCGGGGCGTACAATCATCTCCCCGAAAACCTGACACTTCTCGCACTACTGCGACACGAAACGACATGGATCCTTCGCCTGGCAACAAGAGGAAGCGGGCGCTCGATGATGCCATATCCGATGCGGTCTCGTGGGAAGGCGCCCCAATAACACCGTACAGCAAACCACCAGGGCCCTCATCGCCTCCTGCACTTCATACTTCGCCATCCAAGCCGGCGAACATCATAAGCCTACTCAGCGATGACGAAGAGGAAGTACCGACAATCAGCAAGCCGCCGGCCAAACCCCATGCAGCATCTCCGCCAAAAACACGCGATGCCTTCCATGACACCGTCAGGAATTTGAAGTTCGACCCGATCAAGGCAGTAGGCAGTCCGCAAAAAGACCGTGGCTCTCGGAACGATGCTGTAGAGCAGATAGACTTGACAGAGATGGACGAGCAGCTCTACGGCGAGGCAGCGCAACAACCCCTGAGCGCAGGAGACAAGCTGGAACAGCAAAAGGTCGGTGTCCCGCTCAGAGAGCCTATCTTGTGCAAAGAACAGTCTGATCTTGTCGAACTCATCTGCAGCGGACGGAACGTCTTCTATACTGGCTCCGCAGGGTGCGGAAAATCCACTGTCCTGAAAGCTTTTGTGAAACGTCTGAAGGAGATGGGGCAACATGTAGATATCATCGCCCCTACCGGTCGAGCTGCGTTGGACATCAATGGCTCGACCACATGGACCTATGCTGGATGGGTAAGTCCGTCTAGCTAGAGCTGATGATAATACTATCTGCTGACCGTGTACAGACTCCAGACATGCACAAAAAGCCTTTGGAGATGTTGAAGAGGAAGGCTCACGGAGTCTGGGTGCAGAAGAGACTCAAGGCCACAGACGTCCTTGTTATTGATGAAATTAGCATGGTCGAAAACCTGCATTTCGAACGACTGAATACCATCATGAAGGAAGCGAGGAATAACGCCGAAGCTTTTGGTGGCGTTCAGCTCGTTGTGACTGGAGACTTCTGCCAACTGCCACCAGTAAGTTGATTGCTAACTCCGAACATTTCGGTATCTAACGCCATCCGTTAGGTGAAGCCTTTCCAGCACTGCATAACCTGCGGTAAAGAGCTGCAAGCCAACCGTGAAGAGGAGTCATACACGTGCCCCCAGCACGGCAAGTACTACGACAAAGACAAATGGGCATTCCGCAGCGCAGCATGGAAAGAATGCGACTTCCAGCACATCAACCTCAGCCAGATCCACCGGCAGAGCGACGAAGTGTTCATCAAGATCCTCCAAAAATGCCGCATAGGAGCAAAGCTGCTTCCAAAAGACACGGAGCTTCTCCTCAACCATCCATGCAAGACAGCCGGAGCCATCCGACTATTCTCAACACGAGAAGAGGTCCGCCGCGTCAACCAAGAGAACTTTGACAAGTTGAAAACGCCGAAACGGACGTACCTCTGTCTGGACGATTTCAAGTGGAACGCAACGCACGCACACCTCGAGTTCAAGCAGAAGAGACACCCCATCGACGGCTCACTCGTCGCACTAGCCGACCACCGCTTCGACACGCGCATCGAGCTCAAGCAGGGAATGCGCGTCGTCCTCCTCGTCAACCTCGACATCACCGCCGGCCTCGTCAACGGCAGCCAAGGCATCATCTGCGGCTTCGAGCCCTACGACCCAGCCAAGCTACCCAAAGCCCCCGACAAGCTCGGCAAGGACAACGCCATCCCAGGCATGGCGCAGCTCGGCGAACACGCCGCCCTCAAAGAAGCCCAGATCAAAGCCTTCATCGAGCGCGCCGCGGTCAAGGAGTGGCCGATCGTCAGGTTCGGCGCTGTCACCCGGACCATCTTTGCTGATTGCACGATGAACGAGCTCGGCGATGATCCGCCGTATAGCTTGCTTTCGCGGACCCAGATCCCGCTGTGTGCGGCGTATGCGATGAGTATTCATAAGAGCCAGGGCATGACGCTTGATCGCGTCGTCGTGAATCTGGCCAGGAGTTTCGAGGAGGGCCAGGTTTATGTTGCGCTTTCCCGGGCCCGCAGCCTTGAGGGATTGCAGGTGGAGGCGCTGGGGAGGATGGGGCATACGGGTAATCCGCAGGTTAGGGAGTTCTTGTGGGAGAAGTTCCGTATCGGAGATCCGCCACCGGTCTTGTAGGTCTGTTGATGGTTGCAGTTTCTTACTCAACAGAGCCGTTCGATGGCTACGGTGTCGGTTCTTGATCCAATTGGTGGCGGGCGCATGGAGCATTTATGGGGTAACGTTAGGCTGCGAGACTGCCCTACTCGGCACGTGCTTCCGTCGTCCAACAAAAGATTCGAGCGAGCCAGGGGAACTGCTGCTTGAGCCAAAAGCTCCGAATCAAAGCATTTGGTGCCGTTCAAAGCGGTAATTCACGGTATAGGAGCTCTGAGGTAGGAATGATACATTGTCTCTCATCCGACACCATTGGGTACGTACAAGGCACTCACGGTGTATAGAACCGGATCAACGATGAGGTCCCGACAGTAGCAAATAGACATGAGACATTAGAGAACCTCTTTCCTTTCCCAAAGCAGTCAAGACAAACATCCCACAAACCCACCGCACGCCCTCCCTCCCCACCAACAAACCGCCTTCACACCCCACACAACCCCTCCAACAGCATCAACAAGCCAAACGCGCCCGGATCCGGCACCCCCCTCGTGGCACTCCGATCCAAATACGCACTCCTCCCCACCACCGCCTCCATCGACTCCGTCCGCACAACCCCCACCCTCGCCGCCCGCACCGCCAACCCCACATCCCCCCCCCGAGCCCAAACCTCGACAAACGGAATCAAGCAATCCAAACACGTGCGATCGCCCCTCCTCGCCGTCGTGTAGCCCAGCAACTGCTCCAACGCCGCCGCCACCGCCGCGGCCACGCTTTCGGCACCGCCCAAGCTGTGCGCCAGCGCGGACAGGAAGATGCAATACAGAGCGCCGCTGGTGCCGCCCATGGTGGTTTCGAGCTCGGCGACCAGGGCCGAGAGCGCGTGTGGCAGCGGCGTCAGGGCGTGGTTGGTGGCGAAGGAGAGGGCTTTGCTGGCGCCGGCGCGCAGCGTTATGCCGCAGTCGCCGTCGCCGACGATGGTGTCGTAGTGCGTTATGGCGGGCTCGGCGGCGATGACGGCTTTGCAGCCGGCGGTTAGGCGGCGCCGGATGGAGGCGGAGGAGAAGGTTAGGGTGCAGGGTGCGGCGGGGGTGGTGATGCTGTCGGTTCTTCCGAGCTGGGGGGAGGGGAGTGTGGGGGTGGGTTGGGGTTGCGGTGGGAGGTGGGAGCGCGGGATGCTGGAGATGGAGAGGGCCCAGCCGCGGGGATCTAGGGGGTTGGGGGAGGTGAGGGTGGAGGAGGAGAGGCGGTAGGGTGTGTTCTGCTCGTCTGCGTGATGTCGTTGTTAATCGATGCCGGGAGAATTTCCTCGTCGAGTGCTCACCAAAGTAAGTCGATATCTCATATGCCATGATGTAGTGTTCGAGCTGGGAGAGCCCGTTGATGGTTGAATAGTGCACCGAGAACACGGACGAGTCATCTTGTGTTGAATGCGATCTCAAGACCCGAGTCAAGTCCTTTCCGAGCGCTTTCTTGATGGACTCGAACTCTGTATGCTCGGAGCCTTGGACAAGCGTGGCGTTGCTTCCTTTCTTGTCCGGATGGAGCATGGTATTGGTGCTAGCGGAAGTTTTGAGAAAGGCTTTGAGGAGCTCGGAAGTGGAGTGGATCGAAGTCCTGGAAGTGTAGTAAGTGACTGGGTTGAATGGATTGGAAAACAAAATCTACCTTGCAGTCTCGCTGACGTGGTTCAATAACGACAGGACGTGATCGAATTCCAGCTCTCCTTCCGTCTCCAGCTCAATCACCCCATCTTCAACAGGTCGCAGACTTCTCCTCTCGCCTGCCGTGACCACCACAAGCCCCTGAGATGTTTGCAGACCATGACCACGGAGTATTCCAACCAGGTCCTTCACAGACACACCACCAGCTGTTGAAGTTCCAGACACAACGAAAGCGGCGACATGTTTGTCAGACAAGAACCTGGTCGAGAAACGTCCGTACCTCCCCATGGCCGCAACTTGGACGATTTTGCTATCCGCAAGCGCATGATCCACGAACACTGTGTATCCATGCTCCGATGTCACAGCTTCCACCGAAGGCCTGATGAGGGGAAACAGCTCGACCCATCTGTTTGGATTGTCCAAGTCGAGCTCCTCCAAAGGCCATGGAATAGTTTGTCCCACGACGACAGGCATGATGGGGCACAAGTGAACGATTGACGTTGACAACAGCAAAAATGAGATGGAAACACCTTCGAGAAGACACAATCAAAATCCCGGCGGCAATCTCACGGGAGTAGCCATCGATTTACCTACTGGCCTTGCATATGTATGTATGTATGCACCGCAAGGAGCTTGCGGGGTAAGTTAGACTTCGGGTTGCCCCTTTCGGAACTTCCGCATTTAGCTTCATAAGCCTACCTTCTCGTTGTTCTGCCTCCGACCGCTTCATCCCACACCAGCTTGTTTTCTCTCTGTGCATGAATGGTCTGGGAAGTCGAAGATGAAGAACTGAAGGTGGCATCGAAACTTTCGTGAATGCTTCAAATCAGGAAACAGAATCTCCGCTAACCTCCCGTCTGCTTCGAATCGTCAGTATCTATGCCTCAACTGTCACAAATCACGCATCACGCATCACACATCCCGAATCGCATCGCCACACAGTGCCACAAAACCGATTCTCACATCTCCTCTCCATTCTCACCATACCCGTCTACAAAACCCCCGTCTAACCCAGAAAAAAAAAAAGAACAAAGTGATGATTCTCGAACCCTTGAGCATCTGCGCTGTAGCTCTGCACCAGCTCAACTTCTGCCCTCGACTCGGTAAGAAGAAGCCCTTCTTCTTACTTCATACTCGGTCGGACAAAAGGCGGGAGAAGCTCAAACAGCCGATGAAAGAAAGATGGAGTGTAGAGAGAGAGCCACAAAGTCGTAACATAATGCTCGTTTTCGTGTCCAGTGCACCGCTGCTCTATAATGCTCTAAAGTCTGGCTTGGCCTGAAGAGGGTGAAGAGAGGGCAAAGCGGAGGGGAGGAAGAGAGAAAGTCGAAACCTCCCGCACCCTTTCAAGCCGAGAACCCGAAAGAACGCCGAATGATGATTGCTGTTGATGACGAAGATGCTGATGATGGTCGACGATTGATGATGATGCGAATCATCGAAATCAAAGAGAGTGCTGCTCCTGCCTGCGCCGGTGACAATGCTGAAGGCTGCGCCCATGCGGAACAGAAACCCACGTCTATGAACTTTTGGTTTTTATGCTTATGCAAGTGAAGAAGGAAAACAAAACATGATTGGAAGAAAGGAACGCAAAAAGGCCTGACGCCTTGTCAGGATGCAGAAGACGTACGAAGTGAAGGCGGAAAAGAAGGCGAGGAAGAGTCCAAGGTCCTCCGCCGTGGCTGCACTTTTTGGTCGTGCTGGGAACCGTAATGGTTCCGGGGCGAAGCTCGGGTGAGCCGTGTACGTATCAGTAGTTGTTGCCCTGGGCACCAGTCTGCGCCACCGCCACTCCGGCAGACTGGTGGATCGGCGTGAAAAGAAGCTTCATGTCGAGTGTCAAATCCTCCATTCCATAGCTTTCGGCCATCTCGCTTATGCTTCCGGACGCCTGGCCAATCTTGGTCTGCTCGCCCGCCACCCAGTTCTTGATTTGACGCAGAACGTGGAAGGTCTGGATGAACCGAGCGTCTGCGCTCATGTTGAGCCACTCTCTGCTCCGTCTCTTCATGATGGTGTTTGCGAGCCAGTAGAAGTGGATGCCGTCTCTGCAGAATCCGGCCCGCTTGGCATGAGAATGGGCGGGGTACTGCAGCTCCGTGTCTTGATCCCAGCTCCTCTTCCACTTCTCCAAAGCGAACCCAACGATCCGGAGGGCTTGATTCGCGTTCTGGGCCGCAACGCTGTCGGTCGGTGTCTGAGTTCCACTGTTGCCGGCGCTGGAGGTACCAGAAGAGCCATGCTCGCCGTTCATATCCGGTGTACTAGGTCCGCTCGAACCGGAATTGCTAGAAGGCAGGCTCATGCTCTGAGCAGCCTGTCGCAATGCGCTCCACATGTGTACGTGAAGAGCATGGATGATGATGAACTTGGAGTAGATGTTGGTCGAACGAGGCTGGAGCTCGCTGTTCGTCTGGACGAGAACGCGTAGTACCTCGCGCATCTCGTACTGTTTCGCGCGACGACTTCCGGCGACATTCCGCTTTTCTTGAGCCTCTTGCCCGTTCAGACCGAGAGCGTTGGCGCAGTCGTTTGCGGTTCTGGCTTCCCACGCAGCATCGTCGGCGGGCAACGGCAGGCGGATCTCAAACACATCAAACTGCGCGCGGCAGTTGAAGAAGACGACCATCGCAGCGTCCAGAAGGAAGGCCAGGTACATGGCCCTCGACCTCTTTTCCTGCTTGACCCAGCTCTCCCATTGCCAGTTTGAGTTTTGATGACCATCTTCAACTTGATGAAGGACACTGAAACCTTCCTGTCCGCTCGGAACCGGAGTGAGCAGACCAATCTGGCGCACAATGTTGGCAACCTTGGGAAAGTCCTCTCGCGCTTGTGATCTCTGTGTCGAATTGCCATGCCAGGTGAACAGGCACTGCAACAGAAGCAGAGCCTGGACCTCTTCGATATCGGCATTGGACGGGACGGTGTTGCGAAGTCTGTCTGAATCTGCGCCAATGGTATACAGGCGCGAGGACCTTTGAACCGACATCTTCACGAGCTCCATGAGATTGCGCACCTGCAGAACATTTTGATCCCTCGAGTAAACAGCACCAATGCAAATCATCGTCAGGAGCAGACCGTTGTTGGCTTCGGCCGGGTTGAAGGTGGGCATGTGAATCAGAGGCCAGTGAGCCTGGAAATGAGAGAAACCGGTGAGGAAGGACTTCATATTCTCAAGAGACACGGCCTTCCGAAGGACTTCAAGCACCGAGGTCTCGCTTGGCTGAATCATCGACGTGCCTTCCGGGAAGCAAAAAGCGATGAGGGCGTCCGCCTTATTCTGCAATGGATCAGAGCTGCTCAAATCCCAAGTATCAAAGACAGAAGAATCTGCCGGAGGGAAGGCCGACGCACTGGAATAGAGTTGGCCAAACATGCCGTCCGGAGTGGGCTCACCAGAGCTGTGGTGGTAGTTTGGCGTTGTCAGGTCTGCCTCGGCTTTTATAGCTACAGATTCCGGGTGGATGCTGGTTGGGATGCCGTATGCGTCCTGTCCATTGTTATGGTAAGGATTATCCCAACCCAGGTCGTTTCCCTGGCCGTTTTGAACGTTGCTCATGCCAGAGATGCTGGCACGGTTGAACATGGCGGGGTTGCCGTTGGACTCCTCCTGCTTCATACCCATGTTGTTCTGAAAGTGCGCGCCGGGGACCGTGTTGTTGTAGTTGAACTGTTGGTTCATGTTCTGAGGGGCTTGACCCATGTTGTAGTTGTGGATCTCGGAGCCGAGAGCGCCGGGTATCGTGTTCCCCGTCCGGAAATCGTGGGCACCATCAAAGCCCATGCGATTGTTGTGAAGCATGTCCATGCTGGTCATGCTGCGTCGGTGGTCCGGCATTCCATTCACTCCGTTGACATCGGTCCTAGGACCCATCAAGCTGTTGGCACGCGACGAACGCGCAGACATTGGAGGGAGACTCTCAGCGTAATTGCCTGGCGACTCAGACGAGAAGCCGGGACCGCCAACCATGTTGTTGCCGTATTGACCGTTTCCGTAGTTGGGCGTGCCATTCACGGCAGTGAGATAGCTGTGATCACCCGATCCGCCCTGGGAGGCTCGGTTCTTTCTCAGATGCGCCTGCGAATTCGCGAGATGGTTCTGGCCCGTGGGGTTTCCACGACGAATCGAGCATTTCTGGAAGTGCCTCTTGAGGATGTCGGAACGCGAAAAGGTATCCTTGCACAAGTGGCATTGGTACGGACGCTCACCGGTGTCTATGATTGATCAGCTGAGTTGTGTATATGCATGGCAGGGCGGCTTACGTCTCAACAGATGACGCTTGAGGTGCTTCAGGTGCAGGTACGTCTTGGCACAGTGAGGACACTCGTACTTGTTGTCCGCGTTCTTGGTCAAGTTTTGCGCCGACTTGTTGTTCGGGGCGGGGCGGCCACCGGTGGCGGGCAGCACGCCGCGCCGTCCCTGCTGGCCGACGACATGAATGGGCTCGGGCTCCTGGTTGGGGAGGATGGGAGGTTGGGTGAGCAGATGCGAGGTGCCGTACGGAATGCCCATGCCGCCAGGTGGCATGGGACGAATGTCGTGCAGCGACGCCGTCATGTTCCCCGGCGCTACGGCATGGTTGTTCTGCTGGTGGGCGCTCGTGGTGAGGCCGGCCAGGGACTGACCGTTGGAGAGGGTCGGGTGGGACAGGAAGTATGAGCTGGACGGCTGGCTGGCATGCAGAGGCGGATGCGGCGCGATGGTGGGCAAGGCGCGCCCCTGGTTGAGGGGCGCCGAGGTGGTGGGCGTGTTGGGAGTGATGGGAGTCTGAGGAGCGCTGCCGTACGAGTTTGTGGGGTAGTGGCCGTTGTTGCTAAGTGGAGGCAGTGGGGGGAGTTGATGCGTCGAGGCAGAGGGCGCGCGGAAGCGTTGTGGAGGCAGGTGAGATTGATGCGGGGTTAGCGGCTGGGAGTGGGAGCCGGAGGGCGTCATGCCATGGAGGTAGGTAGGCGTCTGATGAAAAGGATCGTCCATGGTATGGCGGCGACGGGGGAGGGAGGGTTTTCTGCGCACTGTCGGTGGCCGGCCCAGATCCACATCCGTCGTCTCGGTGAGGGTGGCAGCAGGTCGAGGTTGCTGGCTGGAGGAGGAGGGCGTGGGCGAGGACGAGGGCGATGGCGACGGCGATGGCGACGACGGTGGCTTGGGTGTTCGCGACGCGGTGCGACAGAGTAGAGCTTGGTAGAACTGGACGCGTCGTGAGCAGTGAGATGGTGGAGTCGTCAGGCCTGGGAATATGGTGGGGGTTTGGCGGCAGGCGTGTCGGGGATGGTTGTGTGGGCGAGGTGGGATGGGTCGGCGATTGGGTGGTCCGACGGCGGCAGAAAATTTTCGAGTCGCGGCGGGCTCGGCGTGCGTGTGCCGATGGGCGGACGGCGGGACGACTCCGGCTACAGTGCGGACTGGGAGGTAAGAGAGTGATGATGAGAGTGCTGGTGTGGTCCTGGTGTGGTCCTGGACTCGCACAGGAGATGCGCGTGCGGCGGCGGCGGCGGACGGACAGACGGTTGACTGCCAGTGCACTGGGTGTGGGTGGTGAGGTGCACTGAGGTGTTGTTTGGGTTTGGGTTTGGGGACCAGTGCAGACGCGTGGACTGGCTGCTGCGCGAGGGCGGGAGGGATTGCGTGCAGATCTCAGACCCACATGCAAGAGGCTCTTTTGGCTGCTGCTGCTCTCATCAGCCTCAGCCGAACGGGAGAAAGTGGAGTGGTGGGCGCGGGCGTTGGAGCAGCAGAAGCTTGGGAGGTGGGTGGGTGGGAGGGAGGGGGGGCTGCTTGGGGGGGTGTGGAGGGGGGCAGCGGGCTTGGGGGGGGAGGGGTTAACGTTGACGTGCTGATGAAGTGGAGCCAGGGAATGGCACCAAAGAGGGAGTTGGGGATTATTTTCTATGGCGGCGGACGAGGAGTGTTGGTGTCTGTGTCTGTGTCTGTGTCTGTGTCTGTCTGTGTCTGGTGTCTGGCGTCTTCGGTGCTTGGGCGAAAAAGGATTGAGAGAGACGAGGCGATTGCGCTAAAAGCTAGCAACGTCAAGTCCCGCGGGAGTCCAAGGCGACGTTGCCGGTGCCGCTGCCGCTGATTCCGCTGGGCAGGACGAGCGAGCGCGTGTGCAGTCAGTGTGGTGGTCACAGTAGGCCGGCATCCAGCCCGGGATTTGGAGATCGCGCGCAACGGGCAGCAGTGCCAGCACAAGGCACGCGCGAGACCAATGCGCAGCCGAGTGCGAGACGAGACAAGCAAGACAAGCAAGACACAACAACAAGACGGCGGGAGCACGCCGAGTCGAGGACAAGACACTCGATTCGGCATGCACGTGATCTTCGGCCGGCACTGTTGAAGCCATCGAAGCCAGCGGCCAGCAGCCAGCAGCCAGACGCCAACGGCCAGACGCCAAAACCCAGAACCCAGAACCCAGACGCCAATTGCGCTACCAGCGTGCTGTGCCTATCACCCGATCGCCGCGCCAGCAGCACGTCCAAGGTGGCCTCGAGGCGGGCGGTGTCTGCAACCTCACCACCATATCTCTCTCTCTCTCATGGCCGGCCAGCGGTCGACGGCAGCCGCCGGGCGCGCGTCTTCGGCTCTGCTGGTGGGAGCTGAAAAGCACACTCAGGCCTCGGGGCGGTCATCGCTCGTCGGCCAAGCGGCCAAGCACACGGCCTCAACAAGTGATGAGAGTGATGAGAGTGATGAGAGAGCGGGAATAGAGAATGTGAGAGTGAGAATGGAGCTACGGCGTGCTGGCCGCTTGGCCGCTTAACGTTATCGATTCCCCGGGACAGGGGCCGGCTGCTCGGCCAGGATGCAGCCGACTATCTGCCGTTCGGGACGATGTCCGTGGCCCGGCTGTCTGGATCCCATGCCACGCTCTCTCTCTCTCTCTCTCGCCGGCGGCACAGAACACACACACGGCACACACACAGCACACACAGCACACAGCACACACAGCTCATGCCCTACTACCTCCACTGCTGCTCTTCCGCACCTCCGCTCTACCTACAATCCTCCATAGTCTATTCGTCTCATCAGCAGCCTGTCAAACACCCAAACTCCCATCTGTTCCAATGCGCTCAACCATCCGTCGGCTCTCCGACCTGGACACTCGGCACATCCGGCGTGCTCAGGCTCGCTCCACCTTCCGTCCCGAACGCGCTCGGCGCTTTAAGCAGCTGCGCCCGCCCGTCAGCCGTCAGCCCGCGCGGAACGCAGCCGGTCCCTGTCGTCAACACCAACCGTCGCTCGCAAAAACACTCCTCTTGACCGCCCATTGACTCCCGATGCGGAAAGCGTACGTCACATCATGCAGAGAGAGAGAGAGAGAGAGAGAGAGAGAGAGGGAAGCAGCGGCCGTAGCGACGCCACCATCTCCGGCTATTGTGCTCAGGAGCTGCGCCTGTGGCTTTGCTTGTTGTGCTTGTTGTCGCCCCCGGTCTGCAGCCAGCCATTCGGCCATGGCGAATGCTAACGACCAACTAGCAGCCCTTCAGCTCTTCTCTCTCTCTCACGAGAGAGCCCGTTGAGCCTTTTTTTTCTTCTTCGACGCTTCGACATCCTAACGACGCGCGCGGGACCTGCCGTCCATAAACAGATATGCAGGGCCCTGGGGGCCGCTACTGAGGGCAGGACGGATTCGGCGGCCATCTCGTAATTCAATCCAGCACCCCCCTCCTCGCCTCGTATGATTGCGGCCGACAAGTCCAGCGCGTTGCACTCTCTTCTCCGCGCCTTTTCTTCACACACACACACCTCCAGCCCTCGCTCTAGGCGGCCTAGCCGGCTTCCCGAAGATGCGCCTGCAGACCAACTAACTAGCACCGCCGAGCTGCGAGCCGGAGCTCTCTCCAGATGCATGGCAACACCTCCTCTTCGGTGAGTTGGCGCTGCACGCTGGCTTGATGGCTTCCATGATGTCGTGGCCAGCGCACCTCTCCCATCCGCAACCTTGGCTAGTTAGCCGTTTGCGCGGAGCAGAGACGAAGCGTGATCAATAATTGTGACGGCTCATAACGTTACCACTGCGATAAGGCCGCCGTGGCCGTGGCCGTGGCGTGCATGTATCATGCCGTGCGTGTGATTGCGCGGCTCGAGCTCTCTCGCTCCATCCCCATCATCACCACCACCACCACCACCACCACCATCAGCAGCAGCAGCAGCAGCAGCAGCAGCAGCAGCAGAACAGAGACGACGACGACGACGACGCCCCCCAAGTCCGCGGGGCCTCAGCCAGCAATCACCAACACCACGCCAAGCATTGGACCGCAACGACGCTCGGATCCCCCTCTCATATCACGGGCCCCCTTTTGTCGCCCAGCTCACCTCGCGAAGCAGCATTGCATTCCTGAATGTGCCCTTTTGACCCTGATCCCTGGGCCGAGCTGCTGCGACATCGTGCCCGGACCGCATCGTTGCTCAACCGACGACTGCAACGACGACGCCCCGACGCCGACGACGACGACGACCACACACAGCACCCTCGAAAGCGAAGTGCCCCCGCGACTCGTCGTCGTGTTTCACGCGTGCCTGGCGCCTGCGTTGGAGGGACTCGTGGCGCTGCCAGCCTCCCAGCCACCCCAGCCACCCCAGCCAGCCTCGGCCGTTAACGTTAAGTTACGGCGACGACCATGTCCTTCTTCGAATGCGGTCGAGAGAAGCAACGGGCTTGTCCGACTTTGGTGCCGGCGGAGCTGTTCCGCGACGCGGTGACACTGCTTGAACGCTCTCGGGTGCGCGTTCGTGCAGGCTGCGCCGTGGTAACATGACTTATCGGCGGCGGTGTTGTTGGCGCGCGACCAAGCTAACGTTAACGTTAACTAGCTTGCCGCCGTTGCGCTGTTGGACACGCTTCGAGGACTCTAGTAGGTACGGATCCGGACTTGCCAGGGCATTGGTAGTGAGGGTCGACGTCCTGAGGCTGTTGTCGGGGCCTGGGAAGCACGCGTTGGACTACGTCAGGTTGAAATACGGCGGGAAGTCGGGGCTGGGCGGCTCTGGGTAACGTTACTCCTCTGCTGACTTTGAAGCGAGTCCGCGATTTCGAACGACGTTGAAGCTAGCTCGCGCTCCTTTGCGGATGACTATGGTTTGTTCACTTGCGGCATCTTCGCTTATGGCGTTGAGCGAGCCCGGTCTGAACGCCATTCGGCAGTCCGCCAGGTAAACCAGCAATGCTCACCATTTCCTCCCAGAATGTCGATGCAACCAGACATAGTGGCCCTGTGTGGCGTCGAAGCGAGTCCAGTAGAGCGAGCGAGTCTTCAACTCATCGACACAGTCCTTCCATCTACTCTGTAGAAAGTCGAGATCAAAGAAATCAAAGTCGAAAGTGCGGCTTGAACCCAATGCCGGATCAGAGCCATCATGCTAGTGATGTCGTTGCACGGTGGATCAGATAACGACCTCCATGAAGACGCACTCCCACTTTACCATCCATGCCGCCGTTCCCATGACCTCCTCTAGGCTCAACCCATGACTGCGCGCTTCCACATCAGCACAATCAACGCCACCATGAAATTGATCCCGAGCAAAACGGCTGCTTACCGAGACTCCATTTCCAACCCGCTTGCCAGACACCATGCTCTCTTCCCCATCCCTCGCAACCCCCCAGCTCCGCATCCATCCTCCAGAAACCCACAGACGTGCCACGAATACCTTGACACAGTCCCAGCCCTGCTCCCCGACCACCAAAGCCCCGTTCATTCCGATATCCGGGCTTTCAATATCCATAGGCCCAGATGTCTTTCTGGTATCCCTCCGTCAACCTCTCATCCTCGCCGTACCTGCACAGAAAAAAGTATTAGCACCCACACACACCACAACCCCCCACCCCTCCCTCCCCCCCGAACAAACAAACAAACAAACAAACTCACTTCTCCTGCCATTTCGTAAACCCGCCATCCAGCACATACACCTTCTGCTCCCCCTCCCCCTCCTTCTCCTTCCCCTCCCCCTCCTCCCCTTCCCCCCGCTTGCGACCCTCCTCCCCCTCCCCCACCCTCTCCCTCTCCCTCTCCCTCAAATACCTCAGCGCCGCCCCCGGCCCCCGCTGCTGACTCAACGCGCAGTGAAAAACAACCATCCGCTTGCCGGCCAGCTGGCGCGCCAGCTCGGGCATGCGGTAGTCGAGCGTGGCGGACGGGACGTGCGTGCAGCCCCGGATGTGGCCGCCGATGTAGTCGGAGTCGCGGACGTCGATTATGGCTATGGGGGAGGGGGGGGTGGTACCGCTAGCGGTCGGGGAGGTGGGGGTGGTGGTGGGGGTGGCGAGGAGGAGGGCGGAGAGTTGTTCGCGGGTGATGCGGTGGAGGGTGGATATGTTGGTTGTGGACATTGTGGTGGTGGTGGTGGTGGGATGTGTTTGCGTTGGAGCTTCAGCTGGACCTGGAGGTTGTGGAGGGGCTTGGTGGGGGTGCCGGGTAGTTGTTTGTGAGGCATGGGTAAGTTACCCGCGACGGTTCGGGATAACGTTAACCTCCGCCGCGAGCTGGCCAACCCAACCTCAGCCCCACCGATCATCAATCCCTTCCACCGCGTTCACAGCAAGCAGGAACGAGAACGTCTTCTCCCTGGCTTCTCTGCGCCTCGACGGATTCTAATTGTCGCGGCTAGAGTAATGGGCAAGGGTTTTATTTTCGTTTGGACGAGAGCAGCGCCGTGGATGTCTATCCTGCGCCTTTGAAATCGCCGCTACAGTATGCTCTGACTGATCGATCGTTGACCGGATGGTTTGCATACCACGCAAGCCAAAGCATCGTGCTTCGATGTGTCTCCAACCTTCCATTGCCGCAATCTATCCTCCCAGACTCCGACGCAGCTCCCCAACCTTTGAATGTGTGACCTCGGGATGTCTTGGTGAGATAGGAGGACGTTGCTGCCGGCTTTGTTGGGTTGTGATGCTGTCTTTCTGATATTCCGCCACAGCATGCCGGTACTCGCGGCTATACTAGCTCCATCAAGTTTCAGCATTTCGTCTCTTTCATCCTTCGGCATTTCCGCTCCCTTAGTGCCCGGATCAGTGTCACAGTCATAGTCCGTGCAAGCCTTCCAGTCCTCGTCTCCTCCAGTAGCGGTTCAACTGACCTTGCTTTTCGAACAAGCAGCTTTGCCTTCTCGGACAATGCTTTCGCTTTGAATGTAGCAGAGCGACGATTTGGGCCGCCGACGGGTGTAAGACGGGTAACCGTCCGCCTCTTCTCACAAGACCCTGATATATCATTCTCGTTGGTAGGACCATATGACGGCGTGCTTGGAATGCGGCTGACATCTGCGAGAAGTGGGTGTGGTCGTCTTGTCGCCACTCGTGAAAAGCAGTCTCCGCATCGCCCCTCTCAAAGTTATACCACAGGCCGCGGAACATGTACATCAGACGTCGACAGAGGGGCGATCTCTCTGGCAGTACTACCAACGCGTCTTCAATGCTTCCGAGCAGTGGCAAAGGCAAACAAAGGATCATCCCCGGAAGCTTCGCGCTCCATTTCTGTGAGGATGTCGATCCGCATGTGCGGTATATCGGGGTATTCCGCCGAGGCATACACAAATGGCAAAGGATTGGAATACCTGTGGCGATATAAATCCAGCTGATCACGTCTTGACGTACAACTTCTCGCCAGACAATCACATCATCATTCCCGTGTTATACTCGCAAGTGATATATCACATCTCCTTTACTGCATCTTCGTGCTCCTTTGTGTCCTATTGTCTAATGTCCACTGACAAGTTGAGTCGTTGCATACCATCCAAGCAACGATAGCAGTCTCAATAGTTCCCTATGCAAGCCATAGCAATTCTCCAAGCCATTCTGTAGGCACGTTCCTTCTATTTTTGATGCCTTATGTTAGCAACATCAGTGATTGGTCCCAAAATAAGAGTGCTTACTTCGTGCCGGGAATATCCCAGAGGCACATCAACTACCCTTCTTGGTTCTGGTACGACTCCAGAATCGGTCTTGAATGACATGGCGAGATCTGTTTGTCTCGCGCCTTTCTGGCCGCACCCTCCCAATTTTGAGATACCTTACTCATCGGTTCTCGGCCTCTTGGCTGTTCGTCCTTCCTCTCCGATCTTTACCATGTCGTCTTCATAAGCTTGGTGGAAGTCAGGTTCGCTGTCTTCCGTGCCACTCTCAGTGTCCCCATATTCAGTGTCTTCGTAGCCCGCGTACTCGTGATTCCACACGTCTCCCCTTCCTACACTCGTCCAGTGACAACCTTGCCTCTCATACAGGCATGAGTGTTTTCTTTCCGAATGCTCGTCAAGTGATTACAGGGAAGCCGTGATCTGTTGAGTCGATTTGTGCATTACTGGGACAGGTTCGGTCCCCTCCAAGTCAAAGAACATTCTTGCATGCAAAACCATAGGTTGGCGTGAATTAAACGTGACTGGCAAGTCGAATTTGGCTCGCTGCCAAGTGTTCCAGGTACGAAAGACATCGGACTCGCTCTCGAAAGAGTCGATGTATAGGCCATGTGCGATGTAAGTGAACAACCGACAGAGTGGCGATGATCCGGGCAGCGATCCGAAGATCTGTACTGCATCCTGGACTTCTTCAGGACTCGGCAGCGCCTGGTCCCGGTAATGCTCTCGGAGCTTCGTGAGGATATCGACTCTCATGTGGGGTATGTCTAAGTAGTCCGCCAAGGTATACATGTCTGCGTAACAGTCGAAGTCAATCCGGTTTTGTGAATAATCGCCCGCGGTACCAGTATCCATAAACTTGCCTCTTCCGTAGAGCCAGTTGACGAATAGTTGGAAGCTTTCGACATCGATGTCAGGTAGATGGAGAGGTTCGCTGCCATCCTGTCCGAATGCGCCGTCTAGGCATTTGCGGAAGTAATAACTCCAGACGGTCAGGAGTTCGCGCTCGAGGTAGAAGGGAGTGGCCCTTATTCCAACTTCGATGATGATGTCCGGGTCGCCCAATTGCCTATTCGTCTCAGTATTCTTCATCCTATTCGAAAAATTCTACTACTTCAAGTCGGGGATGACACGCTTCTTGTTGATATCGATGAACTCGTCACACTCGGGAAGTGGCGGCGCTGTCAGAACGTCAGTCATTATTGAAACCTACATGTCTCAGGTGCATGCATGAGACATACGGATGTCACGCTTCCGTTTCTTTGTGCCATCCTCTGAATATATCGCTGCGACTGCGGTAACAGCCTTCTCGGATGGTGACTCGGCCATTTTTGGGTTGGAGTTGTTCGGAGTGGTTTGGAGTGGGCGCTGCTCGCGCGTCGAAATCTCGCGTTTGTCAACAACATCTTGCAGCCGACTACGTCATGAAGTACAGTCTCCAGGCACCCGTCGTATTTTCCCATGGCATGTCTACGCTCAGATCAGCTTTTGCTCAATCTCATCAGGCCGGCCGCTGTCTCCAAGCTTGCTTAGCTTGCGCGGATTTTCCAGCTTCTCGAAGCCACAAAGAGCTCCATGTGAGAAGCATGTCACAATCCGCGTGGAAAGGACGAGCTTTGCCCCATTGCCATCGAATTCAATCGCCATAAGGCTCAACTTAACATGCTTTTACATGTCATCACTGCATCCGTTCAATTGCACCAAACGACCCGATGTAATCCGCAATAACTGAAGCCTGATACTTTCCGCATTGTAAATTCATGAAGTTGGGACCTCTCACTTCCTCACGTATCTCCTCTTCTTCCAGACTATGTGCTTTATCGACCTCAGCCTTATTCTTCAAACTGCTCAGTGGCTTACTTTAGAACAGTGGAAGCAGCCAGCGCAGTCTTCGTAGTTAGTGTTTGGACGGAAGATAATAGGACAAGAGGAATACATGAAGGGGCTAGAGACGTAGAAAATAGATGGTATCATAATGAACCACTAATAGCTTCTCCGACCGCCATGTCCATATCGATCTCCAGGAAGCGGTTCCATGGCGAAGGTTTGACCATCGCGCTACTACATCATTTGCTGAAGCCTACCGCAAGGGTTTATCTCGGAATACTATACATAATGTTTAGCGCCGGATGTCGAAGCAGAAGAGGCACGACGAAGGACTCGTCAAAGCAGGCAATGGAGAAATTTTACTCGCCGAGATAAGGCTTAACAGGCGGGCCTGTGCTGTTTCGTGGCGTGAAGTGGAAGAAATCCCGACGGTGTTCAATAGTCTCTAGAAGAGGTGTTAAGGCGATACTTCAAATCGGATCTAGACCATTGGTCTAAGATACAGTATCTTGGAAAGCTGTTGTGGAAAGGCAGAGGAGGAGGCGGAGTAGTAGGTTGCTTGCGCTTGGAGTGGTTCTGATTTGTAAGACTGTCCTGCTCAAGCTGGAGAGGCATTAAAAAATCCGTGGTAGCAGGCGCAGCTGGCAGGACTCCAGCAGGAGCTTTTGTTTTTCTCAAGAGGCGTCCGTCTTGGAAGTACAACATAGAAAACTACACACAAAGTGACCTAAAGCAGAAGATGAATTAGAAGGATAGTGGTCTTCTATTGATACCTGAAACTAAGAGCATGCAGCCTTTTCCCGTTATCTCTGGGGAGCAAACACTCAGCTATCATAGAGATCCTCCACCTCGCTAACAAGAGATCTCTGCCACGTCCACGAACTTTGTGTTGTCAAGATACAGGTAATCGACACCCATGATATCACCATCATCGAAAAGGTCGAGAAGATTGTCAGCAAACGAAGATAGCCAGTTGTTGCCGTGCTGTGATCATGTCAGCAATTGCACTGTTTGGCAACGGTGGATGGGCAAACCGACCTTTCTCAGAAATCCCCCATCATCTCTCCCTTTACTAGCAAATGAGAACACGTCCTTGACTTGTTATCGTGACTATTGCCCGGTGCAACTGTTATTATACTGTCATTCGGTTGTCTCCACGTCAGTCTCGTCCCAGCTGTGGCCTTGCTTCTCGTAGAGGTACATGTGGCGTTTCGTATCTTCCACATTCTTGAGCGAAGGTATGGCGGCTAATGCTTGCATCTGCGGGAACGGCCAAATCCATTTGGTTTTCTCGTCTTTGGCATTTTGTTCTTCGAGCCACTGAATTCTGCGTCGGCGGAAGACCATGCAGCGGAAGATGAAGGTATCCGGCATTCGCGCTAGCTGAGCTTTTTCCACCTCTAGCACCGTGCCATTCCAGGAACAGGTCGTCCTAGACCTGTCCTCCTCGTTGATGTAGAGGCCAAGATATAAGTATGTAAAGTAGCGACAGAGTGGTGCTGATTCCGGCAAAATCTCGAAGGCATGGGCGATGTTGCCTACGGAGATGTAGTCTAAACGGGAACCATGCAGGCTAGTCAATATCTCCATGCGGAGATATGGAACGTCAAGCAAATCCGCTAGAGCATACAGATCGGTCAATGACCACTTGACCTCTTGGTGGATAAGAAATCGTCCATACACCCAACTGACGAACATGTCAAAGACATCAGATTGGACATCTTCAAGTCGGACAACACCTGTCTGCGCTTCGGCAAAGTCTCCGGTCAGGCATTTGTCGAAGTAGTTGCTGCACTCCACGAGCAGCTGTTTGTGGATCCTGTACGTCTTCGGTCGGTAGCCACCGACCTCCACTGTCGTGATGTCTTGCGATATTGAGCCGAGCGGTGGGATCTCGCGATCCTTCCCTGGATCGAGGTGGACCATGGTTGTTGTGTGAGAGACGTTTGGAGGAGGTCAAGGTGGAGGAGGTGAAGGAGGTGGAGGCGGAGGAGGCAGAGCTTCGAAGACGACCTAAGTAGGTGAGGTGTCGAGGCGCTTCGGAGGTTGTAAAGGGCCGAGGAGTTGCGGTGATGGGCGAAAGAGGTGAAATCACAGGCAGCCGCGCCACCACGAATCTGTTGAAACTCACAACTTCGCTTAGAACTGCGTCAACCTCACTCGGAATCATCGTAACCATCCACAGAAACGTTGCAATGAGGCTCTTGTCTCCGTAAGAGTGAGGCACGCGTCCTGGAGCGCGACGAAGAACCCAGAGCCATGAGCTTGCTAGGTGCACCGAGACATAGGAATGCCCACCGGAGACCGACGAGATGACGAGATGCAAGAAATTGAGCTCCAAAGAAAGGCCTGCGTTCTCGACGGAGGCAAAACCAGGCGTGACAATGGCAAGTGATTGTGAGGTCCTTGTTCCATTCAGGAACTGCTCTTACTCTCGCGCGACGACAAGTTGCAGGCCTCAGGACCACGACGCAAACAAAAAGCTACCGGCAAACGCACCGCGGTCTAGCATGGACTGACTTACAATGAGATCAGGCGCATAGATGCATCTTTCGTTGTTGACCTGGCACATGCTCTTTCTGCTTGTTTCGGTCATCTACCCAGGCAAACTATACCATAATGATATTTGAAGACAAATCAACGCGTCCCTTCTTCCCTTCTACTTTATCACCCCGATGCTAGCTTTACGGCCGAATTGCATACCAATACCTCGTTCATTTCCTGCTACCCTCAACGAAACTACTCTCTACCTTCAGATTTCCTACCATCGTCGGGCACCGCTACGTCGACATCACTCTCGACGAAAACCACTAGGCCTGCTCAAGTTAATTTTCCTCGTGGTCACCCCTGCCATGAGTGTGATGGCCCTCCAAAGAATCCTATCATCACAAAGGCCATGTGAGCTTGGAATATTGAGACGAGAACTTCGAGCGGCAGGAAGACCAAACACACTGCCGATATGCATGACTCGACACATGTCTGGAAGAGAAAACACGGAGCTTTGGGCGTACCGAAGAGGAACATAGGGACAGGTTCGCATAAACGCGCAAGGACAACTTGACACGCTCGACGCCCGAAACCTCTCCCCAAATCAGCAAACCGAACATGAAAGCTCAGTGGCACTGAGGATCAAACAGGACAACGGTATCACTTACTCGTGGGAGACCGAAACAGGCCCAACAAAAAACGCAACGTGCCTTCCATCAAACCTCCGCAACGCACCTACACGTCATCCATCAGTATGACCTAACAACAAGCGTTTGACGTGTCAGCCAGCCTGTGCACTCAACACAGGGCCCTGTATAAAGCAGACGACGACAACCTGGCAGAATTCCACGGGCGCCCGGAAAACGAGTGCGAGAAACCGGGTATAAAACAGCACACTAATCCATGACGAGATAATTTCCGTATGGAGAAGAGAAGGACTGGCGAAGGCGCAATTGAGGCGCCAGATCGAGACGGCGAGCGGTACGGATCGCAAAATCCCCACCGCGGTAACTTACACGTCGCAACCCCCGCCACTTCGAACAAGAGCTCGACGGGTAATCTTGCCTTCCACGCGAGCTACGTGCCTGGATCCACCACTTTGCTCTCTGCCAGTGCCGTTATAGTCGGCGTCGACAGTGAGCGTGCAAGGAGGCCCGTCGTGCTGCACGTGGATCTGCGGGACCGGCTGCAGGCTCGACGAGCGGCGGCGCTGCACTGCGTGGGTTGGCGGCAGGAGGGACAGTTGCGAAGGCTTTGGTATGGCGCTGGGTTGCAACGCGCTGGTGTTGCCGCCTACGGAGCGGCTCGGCTGGCTGCGGAATACTATAGCACGCCGGTGGCCCATGGCTGGAGTGGTGAGGAGAAAGCAGTTGCGTGATTAACGTTGGCTTAGTTCCAGAAGCCCCCCGACTATGCGGCATCTTACAGTATAGTGCCCTCCCGGATAGTAAATGATTGACAGCGAAAAACACCATGTATAAACCACAGTCGGTCACAGAGCAATAGACCACCATATCAGCAGCAGAACAGCGCACGGCTTTCTCTCCAGCTCCAACGGAAGGCCACTACAAGACCATCACCGCCGCTGGTCCCGGACCTCGGCGACCAGACTTGCGAAGAGACGGCGGACCCGGCCGAAGTACCCGCACCCCGAAGATCGGGGTCGAAGGAGACGGAAACGGCTCAACGACTCACCGAGACAACGAAGGGAAATCGCCAGACTGGAAGGCTTCCGGACATTATGGAGAGGAGTGTCGAGCGTTGTAAGGGGTGCTGGTGGGTTGCGGGTCTTTCGCTGATGGCTGGGGTCACTTTACTGTCGGATTGTGGGACAGCGAAGATGGGTTTGTATTGAGCTTGGGGGTTGGGTCGGGAAAGGTAGTGTCGCGAGGAGTGTGCTCATCGTGGGTGGTTCTGCGCAGTTCACGGGTTGAGATGGAGCTAAGAGATGTTGTGTGATAAGTGAAATGGTTAAGTATGAGGATCTTTTGATAGTCATGATGTGAAGCGTTTGATTCGTTATTTGAGACCGATGATAGGGAATGGAGATTCCAAAATGACTGATGACGGATTAGCAGTAGTATTGGAAAGGGCTATATAATTGTAACTTGACTGGGCCAATTTACGGATGATAGAGCATCTCATCAACGCATGTTGGATACGGTTATCCCGATCGAATTGCGCGATTACTGTTCGAGGTAAGTCGGCCCTCTTATGCCAATTTATCGGATTGCACATGGCATCACATCTTTAATTCGGACGTGCCTATGCAGCGACAACACTACAGCTGGAGGATACGGCTTCAAATGAGGTCGAAATGTCTCCCGAAAGCCAGAGGTCCAACGAAAAGCAGTCGTCGATCCCAGAGAACTCGGGAGTGCCGACCGCCTTGGAGGGTGCTGGTGATGGCGAGTCTCGCGAATGATTACTTGATCCGGGTACGAGCTCTCCGCTCCCCTTTCAGGCAATCGTCACGATCGAAAAACGTCCGAGTCGTACGCGGTCATGTCCTCGACCGAAGCGACAAAACCGCGCGCTCTCAGTCAGGAGGGAAATTTGGCAGAGTCAGAACCCTCCTGGATTTCCTCAAGCCTGTTGACACGGCCAATCCGGCAATCCTCAGCGCCTTCGCTGCCCCGCGGCGGGGCAAGCAAGCAATGAAGCGGCGCAGTCACTCGGTATTCCTTTGTCACGACACAAGCGCGCCGGGCGAGAGCTGTGGTGGCGGCGCCAAATTGCCGATGGAAGAGGCTGATTCAGGCTAAAGGCCGGTCCGCCGCGGCCATGTCGGTGAGATGGCTTGTCACTGCTTGGCTGGCAAAGGCACGAATCCTCGAATGGCTGGCGAGAGTGGAGAGGGTGGCGTTTCTGGAGCCCCGCGCCGCGCCCGTAACGTTATGTAGGTTGTCAAAGGTGGAGGAGGGGCAGAAGTCCCGAAGGCTGGACTTTCGTCGCGCAGCTTGGTGGGTGTGACGTGCTGCTGTAAAGCCAGGAAGCGCGGGCGGGCTGGTGATGAGATGGAGGCCAAGGATGCGGCTTGAATGCTGGCAGGTGGTGGTGTTGGTTGTGGTGCTGGCGTGGTGGTGCGCGTTCTGCATCGCAGGCCAAGGCAGCTGGAGCCCCGGAGCCGAAGTTTTCCCGGCGATTGCTCCACCTCCGCACTTTTGCCCCGGACTCGCCAAGCGACGAGGAGCCGGTGAAGAAGACGCCGACGACAACGAGTCGCGACGACAACGATGCCAGCTCGATGCCAGCTCGATGCCACCACCACGCCTGCGCACATCCGCCGTCTCACCACGCAAACATCCTCAATCGCGGTCTCGCCGTCGCACACACGGCAGCATGACAGATGACAGATGACAGACAATCCGGGGTATAAACACTGGCAGCACGACGGGAGCGCAGGCATCCGGCATGGCAACCTTGGTCTTCAATTGAACCTCGCCAGATGAGCACTTTTACATGCATCCATCAATCACGTACACATGCAGAGACTATCCATTGCGGGGGCCGGGGTCTCCAGGCCAGGCCAGGCGCCGGAGTCGTTCTGAGGTAGCTGCCGGCGGTGGCGCATTTCGGCCTGGCAACGACGAAGCAACGACGGCGGACGGGAAGCGCCTTGGCTGCCACTTTACGTCTACTTGTGAGCTGGGCGCTCTTGCTTGCGGCTGCTACTGTAGAATTCAGATCAGCAGGGACCATGAGGACGCTGGCTGGCCTCGTTGCGCTCGCTTTCCCCGCCCCGCGAGCTGGAAGGCTTACGCTGTGTGTGCCAATGCCCAGTTCAGTCCGCCTGAGCGTCATCGCGGTAGTACGTTCACAAAGGACGAACCCCCGCCCATCGTATAAAGCTCGAGGCTTGTCCTCTGGTTGACGCGTCTGAGGCTCTCTGGCGTCCATACCATTGTTATACCCATCCTCAGGAACATTAAGAAGCGCTGTTGTTGTGCTTGCTCAGTGGTGGACGACAAGGCGTTTATTTCGTCATCAGCAACAACAATAACAGCGCAAACTTCACCCACTGTCTGCACAGCTGACCTCCAACCGCATAGCTATTGGTCAGTGGTCACCCAATTCATTTCGCTTACCTTGTGCACACCTATATTCTCGAGTCCCTAGTCTTCTCCACGTCCTCTCCCCGCAACCTTGACCTTCACCTCTTCTCTCTCCACCTTCTCTCTCTCCACCCATTCTCTCGCCACCCGCCAAACTCCCCTCTAACCCTCTCGCGCAGACGGCCCAGCATGCGCACCACCCTCGCCGTCGCCGTCCTCGTCGGCGCATCTCTGGTCTCCTCGCAGGCAAGTCAATCCCACAGATTGCACACGTTGTCGCACGTTGTCACACGTTGCACAACACTCGATCGGCCTCGAGCGCGGGGCCCCGCATTCTCGCTTCCAGCCCTACGTCGCACATCCGCATCCGGAACAACAACACTGACGTCTTGCAGGCCTCCTACTCCTCCGACAACCCGCTCTGGGAAGCCCAATCCCCCCCAAAGTATCCTTCGCCATGGATGGATGGGTCTGGCCAGTGGGCTGCTGCGTACGAGAAGGCCAAGGCTTTTGTCGGGCAGTTGACGCTGCTTGAGAAGGTCAACCTGACTACGGGTGTGGGCTGGGAGGGCGAGTCTTGCGTCGGCAATGTTGGCTCCATTCCACGACTTGGGTTCCCGTCTCTGTGCATGCAGGACTCTCCCGTCGGTGTTCGCGACACTGACTACAACTCCGTCTTCCCTGCCGGTGGCACCGTCGCTGCGTCGTTTGACCGTGGCATCTGGTACCAGCGCGGTTACGACATGGGCTCCGAGCACCGCGAAAAGGGTGTGGATGTCCAGCTTGGCCCTGTTGTTGGTCCCATTGGTCGCAGTCCTGAGGGTGGCCGCAACTGGGAAGGCTTCAGTCCTGACCCGGTTCTCTCTGGAATCGCTGTTGCGCAGTCGGTCAAGGGTATCCAGGACGCCGGTGTCATTGCCTGCACCAAGCACTTCATCGCCTACGAGCAAGAGCACTTCCGCCAGGTATCTGAGTCTCAAGGATTCGGATTCAACATCACTTCCGTCATCAGCTCCAACGTCGATGACAGGACCCTCCACGAACTCTACCTCTGGCCTTTCGCCGATGCTGTCCGCGCCGGCACTGGATCCATCATGTGCTCGTACAACGCTATCAACGGTTCGCAAGCCTGCAGCAACTCCTACACCCAGAACCATCTCCTCAAGGGTGAACTCGGCTTCCAAGGCTTCATCATTTCTGACTGGCAAGCTCAGTCTCAAGGCTTGGGTAGCGCTTTTGCTGGTCTTGACATGGCTATGCCCGGCGACACCATCTTCGGCAGCGGTGACGCGTTCTGGGGTGCCAACATGACTCTGGCTATCCTCAACGGCACCATGCCTATCTGGCGTCTTGACGACATGGCGACTCGTATCATGGCTGCTTACTACCTCGTCGGCCGTGACAACATCGATGTGCCTGTCAACTTCAACTCCTGGACTCTGGACACCTATGGATACAAGAACGCCATCGCTGACCGCAACTATGGCCTGATCAACCAGCATGTTGATGTTCGCGGCGCTCACACCTACGACATCCGTTCAATGGCTGCTCGCTCGACTGTCTTGCTCAAGAACGACGGTGCTCTTCCTCTTACTGGCAAGGAGAAGTTCACTGCCGTCTTTGGTAGCGATGCTGACACTGCCATGTACGGACCCAACGGCTGCTCTGACCGCGGCTGTGACAATGGCACCCTCGGCATGGCTTGGGGTTCTGGCTCTGCCAACTTCCCATTCCTCGTCACTCCCCTGACTGCCATTCAGAATGAGCTTACGTCAAACAACGCCATTGTCCAGTCTGTCACCGACGACTACGCCTACGACGAGATCACCGCGCTCGCCGGCCAAGCCAGCACCGCCATCGTCTTCGTCAACTCCGACTCCGGCGAAGGCTACATCGAAGTCGACGGCAACATCGGCGACCGCAACAACCTGACTCTCTGGCACGGCGGCAACGAGCTCATCGCCAACGTCTCCGCCTCGTGCAACAACACCATTGTAGTCATGCACACCACCGGCGCCGTTGACGTCTCCACCTTCCACTCCAACCCCAACGTAACCGCCATAATCTGGGCTGGTATCCCCGGCGAGCAATCCGGCAACTCCATCGCCGACATCCTCTACGGCCGCGTCAACCCCGGCGCCAAACTGCCCTTCACAATCGGCGCCAAACGCACCGACTACGGCACCGACGTCCTCTACACGCCCAACAACGGCGTCAACGGCCCCCAAGACCTCTTCACCGAAGGCATCTTCATCGACTACCGCAGCTTCGACAAACACAACATAACGCCCATCTACGAATTCGGCTACGGGCTCTCCTACACCTCCTTCTCCCTGTCCAACCTGAGCGTCACATCGCACCCGGTCGGCCGCTACGTCCCCACCACAGGCAACACCTCCGCCGCCCCGACGCTCGGTTCAAACTTCAGCGCGAACACGGCGGACTACACCTTCCCCGCCAACTTCGACCGCATCCCCTTCTACATCTACCCCTACCTCAACTCCACCTCCGCCGCCACCTCCTACGGCCCCTCCGACTACGCCTCCACAGACCAGTCCTCGTACATCCCAGCCGGCAGCCAAGACGGCAGCCCCCAGCCCCTCAACCCCGCCGGCGGCGCCCCCGGCGGCAACCCCATGCTCTACGACGTCTTCTTCACCGTCGAATGCACCGTCACCAACACGGGCAACCTCCCCGGCGAAGAAGTGCCGCAGCTGTACATCTCGCTCGGCGGACCCGAGGACGCAAAGGTCCTGTTGCGCGGCTTCGAGCGCCTGAGCATCTTGCCCGGTCGCAGCGCCACCTTCACGGCCGATGTCACCAGGAGGGATCTCAGCAACTGGGATGCCAAAGTGCAGAATTGGATCATCAGCGACTATCCGAAGACGGTGTTCGTGGGGAATAGCAGCAGGAATCTGGTGCTGAGTCAGGGGTTGGTTATGCCGACGTTCTGATGGAGAAGGGGGTTTATGGCGTCATGACCAGCTGTAGATAAAATCAAGACTATTGCTGAACTCGTGGATTTGTCGTACCAGTGACTTTTGTCTGGTGAGATGCCTTGCCAGCTCTTCTCGCTGTCGAGTACTTGGACTACAATGACCACTCCATTTACCCATGCGTACCACACATGCACGCACACCTTGCCTGAACCCCCTTCCCAACGCCATCACAGAGGCCCAACGCGAACACACAGCTACCTACCGATAACCTTTTGTTTTGGCCTGTCATACAATACCCAATCTTCACCCCCCCAAATCCTCAATCCCGTCCTCACCCCGCCACCTCGCCCATTCTTCCCCGAACCGTCCTTTAATCCACCCCACAGCAGCATGTCCAGCGCGATCACCGCGTCTTTCGCGTGCTGCGGCTCCGGCTTTCGCGTGGAGGGGGATGCTGGCACGGTGAGTGGAGGGTGGGCTTGAGATGTCGTTTTGACGGAGGTTCTGGTTTCTTGGGGGGGTGGTGGTGGTGATGGTGGTTGTTCAAACCAGCTGGGTAGGAGGATACGCCGAGGGGCTATATAAACCCAACCGGCGCTCATTCAGGAACACACTACTCTTTGTGCTTGCGACTAGAAAAATGCTGTGGAAAATTTGTCGTTGTTGATGGTGGAGCTGGGGACTTGGTTGCTATCTATGGACTTGGAAGGGCATGTTATTCTAAGTGTGCTTGTGAGGGGGATGTTTGATGTCATGTATCAACACTGTAGTGATTGATGCAGATGTTCAAACCGCAACAAACCTCATAGTGGCTACTCTCATCGTCTTCTATCATATCCACCATCTCCTACACTCGTCAGCGAAGATATTGTCTACACAAATCCCCAACCCGGCAGAACGAGTGCAGACTCGGGCTTTGCACAACTTCCAGCTTTCCACTTCCATCTCAAATATCCTTCATGGACTAAAGGAGGCAGTCAGCAATGTAAAGTCCGTCGGTGATACTCTTGTAGGGAAACATAAGACTCGGAAGCTCAGAGGTCCAGAATTCCGGAAATCCATCCAGCCCAAGGGTATACAAACCCATTTCAGATATATGACGTTGCGGCGGTTGTAGAGAGGACAAGATGTCGTCTAAATACAGCCCCGGCATATTATTCCTTCTCGCATAATGTCCATGATATCAAGTATTACTACCGTATTCAAGCAATCTGGGATCGAAAATCATTACTTTCAGTCGGTGCGGCATAGCAGCAGCAAAGACAGTCGTGTCGGGAAACATCACCTCCTCACCTCTCTATGCCTGGACTTGAATCTAGCATAGTCTTGTTGGCAGGCGATCCACTACTCCAAGGAGACGCTAGAGATGTGCATGAAGAATCGCAAATTTGTCGGTTCTGGCTCCAACCTGTTCTAGTCCACGAAAATCGGGAAAGGTAACGAGGATTTGGTGTCTGCCATGCCGGCTTTTATAGGTGCTGTGCCGGAGAATCCGGAAGACCGGACGACCGGAAGGCTGGAAGGTGGGGGGTCCCAGGTTCGAGGGCTTTGGGGGTGTAAAACGATGGCTGGAACAGAGACCTAATCAAGGGATGTTATGCTGCTGATATAGTAGACCTGTGGAGATGAACTATTTGCTGCCGTATTTCTTCATGCTTGGATCTTGCTCACACATAGTTCTAGTCAGCAATCGTAGGAAGACGATTCAGAAATGGATTGGTCCAGATGATGATGACAGAGGACTTTCTATGTATCATCGCCATAAGCATTCAGTGGTCTTCTTTATATTCTGTACAGAACAAGGCCGTTCTTTATAATAGATGAATCTTCTACTGTTGATCTGAGTGCAAAAACAATAGTCTTTCCAGTTCCGTACAGGTCATGCTAGTGCTGACACCGCAACAGAATTGGTACCGATTCGGAATTGTGGCTTAGAACTGTGCCTCATCGCTGTCCTTCCTGTCATTTTGGCTTGGGATATCCTGTCCCAAGTTACAGATGTGAAGCAACATCACTACGATTTATGATAGAGAGGCTCATCATCCATGGAGGGTTCCTCCCATCATCGACAGTCAGATTTTCCAAAACAGTGCCAATCTCTAGTCTGTGCCACTTTTGTGCAGTGAGATCGCTATAATGACAGCTTTTTCGATCGGCGTCGCCGCCTTGAACAGAGTGCAAGTCCCGATAAGACTTGAGTTTGCTGTGACTAACATGAAGCTGTAGTCGTTATATATGTAGACTTTAGCCACACGTGATATACCATCGCCGACGAGGATATAAGCGTGCTCTCAATTTAGACTCCTCGACAAAAACGCAACCCCAGGAGGAATTCGGATGTCACAAAGGGCAATTATTGGACTTGGAATGGATGGTTCCCTGTTCGCAGACCATTGCTTTGTTCTTCGCGTTGAGTCCGCTGTCGAATATAGGCAGATGAACGTCATCATCTCCCCCTTGTACGGGTTTGCGATAACAGGAGCGTTGATGATGGAATGTCCGAGATGCGAGCCAGGTTGTCGAAAACTTTTGCAGAGGCAAACAATGAGAGGTTTGGAAGCGGTGAACTCATACCCATCGCAATAAGCTGGGGGGCACTGGGTATCTGACTTGGATAAATGGGCCAGATAGAAAGGAGTATGATACATCGATGTGGAGAAGGCAAGGCTCTGTCCGTATATATATCCGTCTGCCTGTATGGTCGTGAGCACGTGGAGCTATCGAACATCAGGAACGCCTCATTCTCCAGAGTAGCTTATGTCAGAAGCGAACAAAACACCCTCCCTTGAAGGTCCCGCAGCAGTCCTAGAATAACATCATCAAAACTTTGTCGTAGAAATATCCCACTAGCCAACCCCTGAATCAAATCTAACGACCATAGAATTGAACAAGCCGCCCAAGAAGACATCACCTCTCCCTATTCTCACTGTCCCCTGAGCCACTGACGGGGGCCATGTCCGCATGGCGCTCAGCAAACGGCGTCTGCTCTCCCAGCTCCAGCGGCTGCATATGGCCGCTCCCGAAATAGCTCGGTAAACTTCCTCTGTGCAGATGAAGTTGCTGCAGTGCCATCGGAGCTGGATTTTGGACCGGTTCTATCCTGTCTTTGCTGTCAGGCTGGCGGTTGCGGAGGATCATCAGAAGGGCGATGATGATGAGTGATACAGCACCGATGGTGCCGATTGCTATTCCGGCTTTCTCTCCTGAGTTCATACCACCAGAGGAGGGAGCAGCCGTCGAAATCGAGGTTGCGGTGGCTGTGTTATTGGGAGTCGATGATACCCCAGTTTGCGCCGACGTCACTAGCGTTGATGGGATTGGGGTAGTTGTGCCTGTCGTAGATTTGACTGTTGCGGAAATGCTTGTTGAGCTTGATGCCAGGTTAGAGATCATGGTAGAGCCTGCAGACGCGCCAGACGATGCAGCAACATCAGAGGCTTTCTCGATGAAAAACCCTCGGGATGGGCACTCATCCTCGGTAGCGTCGTACGCGGCAGTGAGAGATCCAACGGTTGGTTTGATACGATAAACGAAAGCACCGTCACTAGCATCGATGTCTGAATCGGATATGCTGACGTTCCAAGTGAATTGACCTCCTATTGTGGAGTCGATGTTGGCTGTAGTTCAGCGAGTCAGCAAAGATCAAAGGACGAACCGTTCCTGGCACGATAGAGCTACGTACCAACCAGACATCTCGTAAAAGCGTAATATTTGAAAGAAGTAACCCATAAGGAGACATGACCATTGGAGTCGAGCACGGTTTCCCCAGATACAGTTGGTTGATAAGTGCCTGGATATTGAGACAATCAGCACCTTGTGGCATTTGAAATTTTCTGTTTGTTTGTAACAGTCTGGACGTCGTCTCTCTGTTCGAATCAATTGAGTAATGACTTACTGTTGACGAGCCACACTGTAGTTTGATTGGTGTATTGCGTAACAGTGAGAGCAGAATTCAAGTCCAGAGAATCTGGGTCCGGAATCTGGAAACCATATTGGGCCATCGCATCCGAACAGAGAAATCCCAGCCAAATAAGCACATTGAAACAAGAGTGGGTGAAGCCCATCGTGGTCTATGTTAGATCCGAAGCGAAACGAACGTGGCAATGAGAGCATGCTCGGGAAAGGCTTGAGGAATGGCCAAGCATTATAAAGGTTTGGGTACAGTGAGGCTGAAGTTTGCCTGCTCACCCACATGAAGCCGCTCGATCCTGGAGTGAATGAGTGAGTGGTTTTGCACTACGCCAGAACCTGTACTTAGCTATCAGTGCAGAGAGAATCCCACAGTTTACGTGTCTGACGGGCTTTGTAGCCGACATTTTCGCCCTCGTAGGCAACGCCATGGGATCTGGCTGACGAGCAATCTCGCATGGGCGGCATCTTGCAAGAGAAAAAGCAGACTACCGGTAAAATATCGACGTTCTCTTACAGATGGTAGCGCAAAGATGAACGCCTCGAAAGGCTGAAACGCTAAGACTTTCCAAAGGCTGATGATAGAAGCAGAGAAGGGCGGAGTGCTTGCGCTTTATACAAGAGAAGGCCTCTTGCATGCAGTGTAACCTCGCCTGATTTTCCATCAGTCAGCTAGCTCATCGAACACCTTTGACTATCTTGAGTGAATGGTAGATCTAGATGGCCGAACCTGCATAGAGACCGGGATGGGCGAAGTGATTGTAGCATTATGTTGGAGAGGTTCTTGGCTGCAGTCTAGCCTGGCTTGGTTCACCAACAGTCAGTTCCTTGATTTGCCGATAGACTGTCCTGTGTCTCGACGATGAGCGCGGTTTTCCTCGAGGGAATTTCTAGTGGCGGAAGCTGTATCCTTGCTGGAAGTCAAACTTTCTTCGTTGATATGTTCGTTCGTCCTAAACCGTGTGAGCAGTGCAATATATCTATCATCCTTGTCATTGCAATACTGTACACACTTCTCGGCAAAACCCTCCCCTGGAGACGATAGCTGCATAGAGTGAACGAACCAACCAATTGAAAATTTCATTTCTGTCTGCCATCCACTTCTCCGACATCACTTCCCGGCAGTTCTCGTTCGCGCTCGTACATCGTCTGTCCACTCAATTCGTGCAGTTGCATCTGATTGTGTCCAGCATAGCTGCCCCAGTCCTCCCATGACACTTGTTGTTGCTGCGCAACCGCGGTGGTATTCTGTAATGGTTGTACGCCCTCGCCGCTATGACGATGCGTACCTCCCAATCGACGGCTGCGAAGGTAAAGAATTACCGCGATGGTGATGAGAGAAACAGCACCGATTGTGCCGATCGCGATGCCGGCTTTTCCTCCCGCGCTCACGCTTTCGGAAGAGTCGGCCGTTGAGGTGGATGTCGCTGAGGTAGATGTCGCTGAGGTGGATGTCGCAGAGATAGTGCCACTGGCCGCCGATGATGTCAGGCTTATGCTTGCAGTGCTTGTAGCTGAGCTCGATATCGTACTAGGGTTAGAAGTTGAAGCAGCGGCGGCTATAGAGGAGGAAGAAGCCGCAGCGACATCGGAAGCCTTGTTGATAAGAAATCCCGCCGAGGCGCATTCATCCCCCGTGTAGTTGTATTCCGATTCGATGGAGGCTACGGTTGGTTTGATACGATAGCAGAAAGACCCGTTGACGGCGTCGATATCGGAGTCGGGTATCGTGACGTTCCAGGCCCAGGAACCTCCGTGGGCGGAGTTCACACTGTCTGTGGTAACACATCTCACTGATCAGTCTTGACCTCCATGTTGTCTGTCACATGAGAGAGACGCTTACAAGCTAGACACTTCGTGAAGGTAGTATTTGGCCAGGATGTTATCCAGAGAGAGACATCTCCGCTCGAGTCGAGGACATCATTTCCTGAGTCGGTAGGTTGAAAAGTGGCTTATTTGAGATTGTAATTAGCGCTCGTTGATTTTCCGTGCTGGAATGACTTACAATTAACCCTCCAGATGAAATTAACTATCGAGTACTGCGTGACTGTATTGACGATATTCAAGTTACCAGCATTTGCGTCTGGAATTTGAAAGCCAGACTGAACTTCCGCCGCGCATAACCGGAAGAAAACTAGCCAGAGAAGCGCATGGCGATATAAGAAAAAGGAATTCATCTCTACTGGAGCAGGTTTGAGCGTGTACAAAGAGGGGAAACAAGAATTGTCGTGCAAGGCTGGAGAATGACCAAGGCTATTAAACATTCGGACCCGCAAGGCTGAACATTGCTTTGCTGCTGGTGAGGCTCCCAAATCAGCAGGGAGTGGCTCTGCAATAGCCACATACCTGTAATTAGTTATCCATGCATGGTATTTCTACCGGCTTACCAGGCTGAGAGGCTTGGCGCTTGGTAACCTTGCTATGTGCATGCAATCACATCACAGCGGAGTTTGTGAAAAGCGGACGACGATGTTGTCTGGTAAATTCTTATTGGCAATGTGTGCTTTCGGCCCCATCAGAATTCGAATTCAATATCATTGCCGCAGGTATTGCCGTATGAGGCTGTCGAACGGCCATCTGCCTCATGTATGAAATTTTCCCTGAACGATAGCCTTGGCTGTCTCGATTGCGGATGGGTTTTGTGGCGATCATCTGTGATAAGTGTATCTTCTCAAGCCGACTATAGTACCATCAAGTCGCTGAAGTCGACTATCTGAAATCTGCAAGGCTGACTTTCCGTTCTCCAGAGCGCTTCGGGGCCAGAAAAAGAGGAAGGATTCGCAGCCTTGTCAGTCGAAGAGCCTTGCTGATGCAAGATAGATCCCACTTTGGATTATGGCGGCCTCTTCTCTTGATCAAGCCACCTGGGTTCAGATAGTTTATCAACGTCTCATGCCAAAGCCTGACCATCATGATGCGCGATGCGTTTCCATAGAGGGTATGCGGCATGCCGTTCTCGTCGACAAGAGGTCTGTGTATGTAGCACCCGGAGATGAACAATCTCTCCACCGCCATGCTACTGAATGAACGTTCTCAGTACACATGATTGAGCTGGGATAGATAGGCGATCAACTTCACGTCAAAGGTGCGTGGTTGTCGTCCGTCAATCTCGCGTCCCTAAAAATCACCCGCGTCATCGGATCTCGCGTCGTTCGTTTCTTTCCCCGCGTCCAAGCTCAAGCTTTCCATCCGTCCCATCCCGCCGGTTCACCCACCATCCTCACCACAACCCTCTACTCCTACTCCCAACCACTCCGCCATATATCCTCAACCCTCCAGCCCCCAATTCGCAATGGCATCCCTCTTCTGGACCCTCGGCTCCCTCTACGGCGCCTCCTCCGTCATGCTCGGCGCCTTCGGCGCCCACGGCCTCAAATCCCGCATCGCGGACCCCAGCCGCATCGCCAGTTGGAACACAGCCGCGCACTACCAGGTGGGTAACCACATGTCCCCTTCAGCCCCGGCCATTTATGGCCCTTCATGGCCCTTTATGGCCCATCCACGCCCACTTACATCTCCCCCTCCACCCAATACCAGCCGCACCGCAAGTCCTCACTAACCCACGCCTCCAACAGCTCATCCACAGCACAACGCTCCTGCTCGCCACGTACGCGGCGCCGCAGAACCGCCTCGCAATGGGCCTCTTCACGGCCGGCATGACCATGTTCAGCGGCTCCATCTACCTGCTGGTGCTGAACCCCGAGAAGTTCAAGGCGCTGGGCCCCGTCACGCCGCTGGGAGGGTTGTGTTTGATTGGCGGGTGGGTTGCCCTGGCTGTGGGGAGGAGGGGCGCGGTGCCGAGGTTGTAGATGAAGGATTGGGTGGATTGGGTGGATGGGGTTGGGTTGGGATGAACGAGGATGGGATGGGGAGGGAGGGTTGGAGGGGTCGATTGCTGGCGGTTAGGTGGGTGCGGAGAGGGGAGTGGGATGCGAAGGTAGGTGGTGATGGGCGGGATGCCAGTGTCACGCTGCCTTGAAGGGCGGCGGCGGGCGGGCCACAACGAAAAATATAGGTCGGACGACCTGGTAAAAGCACCAAACACAAAAATCTCCACTCAAAACCCCAGCAAAAACATAAAAGAAGCTAGAAATGCGACTGTCTATTCAGCGTTTCACTCCTATCTCCCTCCCTAAAGCCCTTGCCCTTAACTGAACACCATCCTCGCCCGAACGCCCGTTGCCACTGCCATTGCCATTGCCATTGCCGTGGTTGAAAGAGAAGAGAAACTGGTTACATTGTTCCGACGCGGTCTGGATAAGGGGGTATTTCGATATGGCTGCCTTTGCTGACGGAGAAGAGAAGAGACAAGAGGGAAAGAAGGAAAAGGAAAGGAAAAGGGGTACAAGCTTTGTCCGTTTTGGCCCGATGCATACTATGCTGAACGCTGGAGAGGGAGACGAGACGGGGGAAGGGGAGATGAGAAACGGGACGAGTTTGAGCAAGCAAAAGCAACCGGTGACCGAGAAGAGAAGAGAGAAGAGACCAGACCCAGCCATGCAGCCATGCAGCCATGCAGCCATGCAGCCCTGACCCAGCGCCCACGCCAATTCTGGATATCGCCGTCCCATCAACAACCCCCTTAATGCATAACCTCACTATCCTCGCCCAAATCCTCGTCCGCATCCATATCCGCGCCCAACGCCGCCGCCCCCATCATCGCCGTGACAGCGTGTTGGTTCGGTCCCACGTTCACCACGATATCGCCATTTCCGCCATTTCCGTCGTCGCCATCATCGTACATGGTGCCATCAGGCTCGTAAAGCTGACCCAGCTGCTCTTCGTTAAGGTGGTCGCGCAGACGGGACACGCCAGATCCGGAGAAGACGCAGAAGACGTCGCGTTGGTGTTCGTTGAACTCTGGGGGACGGCGAAGGCCTGTGTAAGTCGGCGTGGACGAGGATCAATTTATAGGAGAAGGGGCAAAGAAGAAATCGGGAGCTTACCGGGAGGAGCCTCGCGGCAGAAGACAAGCAGGTCTTCGCGGAGGAAGGATATCACGCCTGTTAGACTCAGATGCGTGAGGCGAGGGCAGTTGTTGAGGAGTGCGTGGATGCCGTTCAAGGTCAGGAGCGTGCAGTAGCTCAGATGCACGCGCTCCAGCGAGCTGGGGGCAACTTGGCCGTTCGGTCCAACCTGCTTTGGCTTTGCGAGCGCCACGATGCTCTGGTCGGTGATTTGGCCGCATTTGACGAGGCCGATGCGCTTGAGTTTGGGGAGGGTGGCGAGCTGCTTGATCGAGTTGTCGCTGAGGTTGTTGCAGCATGCGAGGTCGATGTAGCGGATGCGGCTGCATTGCTTGACGAGCTGGAGGACGCCGGCGTCGGTGATGCGCGCGCAGTGCCCGAGGTGGATGTAATGGAGGTTTTTGCCGAGCTTGGTGATGGCGTAGACTGCGCGGTCGGTGATCTTGCGGCATTTGGCCAGGACGAGGTTTCGCAGACGGGGCGCGGTGGAGATGATCTTCTGGACGCCGTCGTCGTTGAGCTCTCCGCAGTCGGTCAAGTCGAGGATTCGAAGAGCATCGTGGATGATGCCGTGAGGCAGGTTCAGAAATGCGTGGTCGGTTATGCGCGAGCAGTGGGCGAGACGCAGTTCTCGGAGATAGCGGCCCTCGGCGACCAAGGAAGTGATGGCGGCGTCCTCGATATTCCTGCAGTCGTGCAGGTCGATCTCGAGAATGTAGCGGCAGTTGTTTGCAATCACTATGATTGATTTTTCGGTGAGCTGCGAGCAGCCGTTGAACTTGAGCTGTGATATGGTCAGCCAGGCCATCCATGCAAGGCATATGGGGCATAATTACCCTCTTGAGGTTCTTGCAGCTCCTTGCAACCGACTCCAGCGCTTCGTCGGAAATCTTCCTGCAGTTGGAAATGTTCAGACCCTGAAGTTTGTAGCAGTTGTTGGAAACGGCGGTCATGGTGAGATCCGTGATGCTTTCCAGCGAGGTGACGTCCAAAGCCAAGAGACTCCTGTTACCCTGGAGCATGGGAACCATGCTGAGGTCGGTAAGCTTGTTGCAGTTGGTAAGAGTAAGCCGCTCTATCCTCTTGCAGCCGGAGAAGGGTTGCAGGGTGCCGTCGGAGATCTCGTTTCCCAAAGCGGACATGTTCAGCCGCTTGACCAGGGTGTCGTAGGCAAAGTAGCTGTCGGCCTTGCGGAGAGACTGTGCAACGATCTGTATGCTGGGCCATTTATGGGTCTGGGGTCGATGCCAGAGCAGGCCGACGGCGTTGCGGGCCCAGTCTTTGGACACGAGCATGCAGTTCCGCACATCGGCGGGCGACGAGAGCTTCGCGAAGACGGAGATTATGAGCTCGGCAGGCAGGCGGTGGACGGGCGACAGTTCGCATGTTTCTTGCGAGGCAGGCTCTGGTATTGAGGGCGCTATCGAGGACTGGGAATCGTTCGAGTGTAGGCTGAGGGAGTCGTTGTCGGATAGGGAGCCGCGAGAGGAGCGCGAGCTCGACCGAGATCGAGCCATGATGAGGGAGGGTCGGTGCAAGAGGCAGGCGCAGGAGGTTCAAGGAGGAGGTCGAGGGCAAGGCAGATTCAGGTGGTAGATGTTGGAGGTGTTGAGGCGGTCAGTGGTGGTCGCGCGGGGGGGAGGGTTTGTTGCTGGGCAGCGGCGGGAGTGACGCGGTAAGGTATGTGAGTGGAGGACGGGGCGGGAGTGACGATGCAGGCGGACGGGCTTGGCGCGTGTGAGTGTTTGGTAGGCAAGCCTGGCGCCAGGGTGGAAGGCTTTTGCAGTTTAGATTCAGGTTCAGAGAGGCTCCTCCTGGAGGGCATGCGCAGTGTTTCTAGCGGTGGTGGTGGTGATGGTGGTGGTTAGGGAGCCGTACGTTAAGTTAGTAGTAGCCGCCGGACGCCGTCGTGGTTGGTGGTCCCTGTGCCGCCCGACACTCGCCGCGCCCATCAATCAATCAATCACCACAAACGCTGGCTGGCAATCCTGGACAGTGAGAAAGTGATGGACCGAAAGCGATGGACCGAAAGCGTTGCGACGCGCTTCAACGACTCTCGTCACCACGCAGCCACCTCTCGCTCCGTCTAGCCGCCGGCGCACAGCGTCTCGGACAGGTCAGCACTGTATCGACCACCCCACAGGATGGATGCATGCAAAGCTCAAAACGTCGCACACCACAAGCGTGACACCTGGGACGAGGACTCTTCACACTCGTCGCACTCCTCACGCTCCTCACTCCTCACTCCTCACTCCTCACTCCTCACTCCTCACTCCTCACTCCTCACTCCTCACTCCTCACTCCTCACTCCTCACTCCTCACTCCTCACTCCTCACTCCTCACATTCCTAGCACTGCTCACACTCCTCGCACTCCTCAGCCTCCCCAGCTGCGACTCTGAATCCTCCATGCGAGGCCGAGCTGACACAACGGCGGGTAACCAATTCGAGCTGCTAGCCCAACCAGACTTGGCGTCCACGCGTGTTGATGGATCTCTAACTTACATGGACTTTGGTCTCGTACGAGCTGGCCCTCGTGCGAGCATTTGCCCCTCCAGCCTCTCCAGAGCTTCGCGTTTCTATCGTGGGATACAGCACCGCTATACGTCATTAAGGGTGTTGAGACGCTACGATCGATGTGACCGTTAAGGACCAGCTCGCTTTTCCACCTCCAGCCTCTCCAGAGCTTCGCGTTTCTATCGTGGGATGCAGCGCCGCTATGCGTCATCAAGGGTGTTGAGACGCTGCGATCGATGTGACCGTTGATGGCCAGCCCGCTTTTCCACCACAGCCTCTCCAGAACTTCGCGTTTATATCGTGAGATGCAGCGCTACTATGCGTCATCAAGGGTGTTCAGACCCTGCGATCGAAGTGGCCGTTGAGGGCCAGCTCGATGTTCCACCTCCAGTCTCTCCAGACATTCGCGCTCCTATCATGGGATTTGGCCGCTATGCGTCATCAAGGGTGGGACTGGAAGGGTCTGAGATTCAACTCTCGTGATCAGAGATCCAACTCTCTCGTGATCAGACTCGTGATCGGAGGGCATTGGCAATCGTCGTCATGGCATCCTCGACAACAGATGATGCATGGAGTTGGCGCGATGCTGGGTACGACGTCTACGATGTGCACAAGATGTCTACCTCCGACTCATGACGCTTCTGGGGATACCGTGCATATATGGAAGAAAGGCAGATGCGTCTTGCTGTCCGATGGTCGTCCCGTCTCGTCACCTTGGAGCCGATAGCCTGTCATGATTCGTCCTGGCCCTACAGCGGGAGATCGCACGACTCAAGAACCTGACAACCTCCAAGTTGGACCCGGAAACAAGACGATCTTGCATGTGATTCCTGAACACTTTCATCCTGATATCCCATTTCCATCTCTCTCTCCAAGCCGTCAATTGTCTGTCCGCAGTCCTCGAGAACATCATCCCCAGGCGGGCTTCGGCCTAGGGCCCCTTTCTGCCTTGGCCGAAGAAAATCCGAGCATTGCGGGTCATGTGTTGGCCCTCGATCGCTCATGGCAGCCACCAGCTCCAGGGCGAGAGGAGGCAGTCCAGAGATGGATCAGAGGTGGCATTCGGCAGTCAGCTATATAGCCCGTAGTATCAATCATCAAACATCTATCGTCAATCATCAGACCAGTTGCAGCCGGATAAGGCAATATCTGAGACTTGACACCCGTTGCGGCTGGTCCACATGACCTCATCTGGCGAGGCAGTCGGCGAGCCCAAGACGACAGCCGCAGAACAGAGTGGTGAGAGCGCAGCATCTGTTGCAGAGACTCAATCGCCCATACAACCGTCTACAACCCTCCCTCTACGTACCCTCGACCCCATCCGACCCTGAACAGGCCGCAGGTCATTGGCGGCCAAGGCCTGTAGATCTCCCGCGGGGATTGTGCATGCTAGGCTGGATGCGAGATACTCGATACCGCCTCAACACCAAGAAGCTCCAATCCACACACCTCGCCCGAGCCATAGGCCACACCGACGCCCTCTCTCCACACATCCAGCACCCGAATGCATATCTCGTAACACCAACCACTCTCACCTCTCTCCGCCCGCCGCTCCCCGCCTTACTCATGGCGTCTCCCTTCCATCCCTCGACCGCCGTGAACCGCCCTGGTGCCTACCATGCCCCCGCGCCCGCCCCCAACGCCCCTCCGGGCACCTTTGCCCCCGGCACAAAGGTCCAGGTCGGCAATCACCGCGTCGTCATCGAGAAGTATCTCTCCGAGGGAGGCTTCGCCCACGTCTACGTGGTCCGAGTACCGAACAAGACGACCGACAAGACGGACGTGGCAGTGCTCAAGAGGGTCGCCGTGCCGGACAAGGACGCACTCGCGAACATGCGGACCGAGGTCGAGACGATGAAGAAGCTCAAGGGCCACCGCCACATCGTCACGTACATCGACTCCCATGCCTCGCAGCTCAAGGGAGGGGGCTACGAGGTCTTCCTCCTCATGGAGTTCTGCCAGGGCGGAGGCTTGATCGATTTCATGAACACCAGGCTTCAGCATCGCTTGACCGAGCCCGAAATCTTGAAGATATTCTCCGATGTTGCCGAAGGGGTTGCCTGCATGCATTACCTCAAGCCTCCCCTCCTGCATCGCGACCTCAAGGTCGAGAACGTCTTGATATCCACCTCCGGCTCCTCGAGACTATACAAGCTTTGCGATTTTGGATCTTCGGCGCCTCCGAGACCGGCTGCTACCACGGCTGCGGAGGGCAGATTGATTGAGGATGATGTGCAGAGGCATACCACGATGCAATACCGAAGCCCGGAGATGATCGACGTCTATCGCAAGCAGCCCATTGACGAGAAGAGTGATATTTGGGCGCTTGGAGTGTTGCTGTATAAGTTGTGCTACTACACGACTCCTTTCGAGGAGCAGGGGCAGATGGCCATCCTCAACGCCACGTATAGATTTCCGCCGTACCCTGCTTTCTCGGACCGCACGAAGTCGTTCATCGGTGGGTATTCTCTGGAATCATGATTTGCGCCGATACTTACCATGAATCAGCCTCGATGCTCAAGGAGAATCCTCAAAGCAGACCGAACATCTATCAGGTCGTTCGTGAGGTCTGCGCAATGCGCAATACGCCCTGTCCTATCAAAGACGTAGGCAAATTTGCTCTGCATTTGCAGCCGGTGCTGATAACATACAGATATACGCGGATCGAACTCATTCTGAGTCGCGCCACAATCAACAGCTACCTTCGCCCGAGCCGGTTTCTTCTCCGCCTCCCATGATCGGTTTACAGAAGGCCGCTCCAATAAAACAGGTCCAAGCGATTCCCGAAATCACACCAATGAGACGTGGAAGGCCGACGGCTCCAACTGCACAGCCGCCTGCAGCCAAACCCAGCCCCTCACCGTTGCGCGGATCCAATGACCCCTTTGCTGCGTTGGACTCTCAAAGCTTGGACGTTCGAGCGCAAGCTGCTGATGAGCTCGCGGCGAAGTTCCCTTCGCTGGACGAATTCTCGATCCTCCACGAGCGAGGAAATAAGTTTCAGTTTGGAAACAATCCGCCGGCGGAAACGAAGCAGGGTTCTCTGATCCAGCAGCGGGTGGCTCAGGCTTTGGCCGATGAAGCCTTTTCTATCCCAGCATCACCCCCTAAGAGAGAACAGCCGCCTGTATCGTCTTCTGGTTTCCCGACAAGGTCAGCTTCGCTCAGAAAAACGCAGCCAATGGAGCAGAAGCAGGCCCCACGGGAGATTTCCTCGCCGCAGATCGTTTCACCCACGCCGCAGCGACCCCAGATGGTTTCAACAGGAACAATGACCTCTCAGTCGCCGTCTCCACCCAAGTTTCCTGATATTAGCAGTCGACCCATCTACCGCTTTCCGCCGCCTGGAACTCAATCCAGTCACGCCAGGGCTCTCAGTCAGCCAAGAGCGCCCGACAACGCTCGATCAAGCGCTCCAAGCCTGGGCAGCCCAGACCCAGCACCCCAACGGCCTTCGTATTTGGACATCAACCGCTCCAAGTCCTCGACTACAACACTCACACTTCCGCAACTTCCGCAATCCCCATCCTCCTCTCGACCCTCGTTGGAAATGTCTCGACCAAATCTCGATGCCAGCGATCCGATCTCCCGATCCAAGTCCGCCAACTCCCGCGCACGACCATCCAGCGTGCACGTCGAGTCCAGCCTCGAGTATCTCCGCGAGCGCGAAGCCTCTCGGAACCGCGTCTCAAAGGTCGTCCAAGACTCGAACGAACTACACAAAGTCCGCTCCGCGCCATCAGACGAGCACAGCTCACCTCAGGAGAAGAACATCGAATCCAACGTCGACTTCCTCCGCTCAATGGAAGACGACGGCGCCAAGAAGAAAGAGCATCGTCGCACCACCAGCACCACAAGCAAGCACTCCAAACGCTCAAGCATGAACTCCCTCTCCCTCTCCAACACCAAAAATATCCTCGCTGGCCGCTTCGGCGACGCGTTCCGGCGCTTCGAAGGCGGCGGCGGCAACAGCATTCCCACCACCACCACTCAACCCATCTCCAACCCCATCCCCACAACGACAACAACAACAACAACCTCCCCCCGCCCCCTCGACCCTCCCCTCCCCCTCCGCACCCCCTCCCCCGACACCTACCCCCACCACCCCACCTCCCTCCCCAACCCCACCCTCACCCCCATCGCCGGCTCCGAGCCCACAACCAGCCTCGCCTCGGACCCAGACGACGCAATAGACCGCGACACCGCCATCGACGAAACCCAAGACCTGCCCCCCGAAGTCCGTCGCGAGCTCGAACGCCGCCGTCTTTCCGCGGAAGAGAAACGGGTCGCGGATGCCGCGGCCGAGTATCGAAGACGAGTTGCCGAGGGCGGGGAGCAGGGAGGTTTGGGGGGCGGTCCGGGGGGACAGACTCGGGCCAGTACGATCCAGAACCGGGTGAGGAGTTTGCTGGACGATAGTAAAGCTGGAGCGACGGTGCAGAGGACGGCGGAGGGGTATGGCCGGTTTACGAGGAGTGCGGAGAATGGGGGTGTCGGGGCTGCGGTCGGTGGCGATGGGGTGGCTCCTACGACGAGGACACCGGCCCCGCCAGTCGTGGCGAAGAAACCGGCGCAGTTGCCGACGAGTGGTGGTGCTGTGCCGGGAGCGTCGGACTTGGCGTATGCGCGCACGAGACCGGTGCAGCAACCTCAGAGCGCTGTATCCGGGCCGGGAGCCGTCCTTCCTGCCGTTGCGTCCTCGCCGCTGTCCTCGTCTGCGCCGCCGGCTTCTGCCTCCGCCGCTCCCTCTGCCTCTGCGGGCGCCGCGTCGGTGTCGGCTCCACCCCAACATCGCCAACCCACCGCCTCCTCCTCCTCCGCCTCCTCGCGCCCCAACGCCCCGCCCAAACCCCGCGCGCTGCGCACCGGAGGAGCGTTCGAGTCTGGGTCTGCGGGCCTGCTGCCGGGCAGTCCGGTTAAGAGGGCGGTCGGGGCTGTGGGGTTGATGGGTGAGAGGGACAGGGACAGGGAGAGGGAAAGGGACAGGGAGCCGATCGGCGCGGAGGACAGAGCGGATGATTGGGAAGAGAGCTTCAGTAGGAGGTACCCTAGTCTGAGTGGGATTGAGTTGGTTGAGGCGGAGGTTGGCGCTGCTGCTGGTGGGGGGAGGGAGGGTGGCGAGGCGGGGCGGAAGTGAGAGGGTGACTTTACTGCGCGCGGTTTTGCTGGGGTGGAAAGTTGTGGTTGGGACGAGGGTGTGTTGTTGTATATGTATCGCTTTTTGGAGGGTTCTGTTGCCGGCGCGGTGGTTGCGGTCAGCGGGATTCGTTGTTTGCGGCGCATGCGAAGGTCGTGTGTCGTCGGGGTTTTAGATTAGATGGAGAAATTCACGATTCACTGAGGGGAGGCTGATGAAGTGAAGTGAAGCCACGGTGATAGGAGCGGGTCATGTGAGCTGTGTCGAGGGCTGGGACCGGGTATACACAAATAACGTCACATGATGACAGGTTCTCGGGAATGTCGTCTTTCTATAACTTAGTGCGCTCGAGGCTGGCTGTCGCCATCACGCGCTGGGAAGAAGACAATTCCTCGTCATCCTTTCCCGTAACTTATGTCTGGTTTTCCGGCTCCTGTTCCCAGCCGCCGAGATCTTTGCTTGATTCCGCCACTCTGCGAACGTGTGGGGTGAGATGATGGTGGCAGCCATTGTCGGTGGTGGGCCATGGTGTTAGTCGTCGTGTGATGGCAGCAGCGACGACGGCGGTCATGAATACGGAGTGGAGTCTTGGAATCGGGGGCCGGGACGACGGTCGTGCGTGGGATCGGTAAGAGGACTTTTTGGTGGTGGCGTGCTTGACACGCATGATGTTGTTGGGTTTCTCTGTGGGGCGGAGAGCGCGTCGGGCTTTGATGGTGTGGCTGAGGTGAGGAGGGGGTGGGTTTTATATGGAGGCAGGGGCCGTCTGGGGCGGCTTGGTGGCTTGGATGGTTGCTGGTCGGGTGTCCGGGGACGCGGTGGTTATGGGGGGAAGAGGTGACTGGAGAAGAGTCGTGAGTGTTTGATTGAGGGTGTGGAGTGTATAAATGCGGCGCTTCGCCCATGAAGGCTTCTCTGCTACTGGCAGCCTTTCGATGGCAACGCATTGGAGCAACAGCTGATGGACTGTGGTTTCGCGGAACAGAGCAAACCGAAGGCAGATTACTGTGTATGCGCCTGCTGGCGAATATGAATGCCCAGAAGATCGCATCTGCACTATTCCACGATGGTGAGAGCTGCGTTGATTGGAGGATTCCGCTCCTCGGCTTGCGGAGATGAGGATGCTGGACAACATCATTAGCTGGCATCATCACTGGCGCTATCGGCGTCTCTTTCGCATCGGCGGCGAAATGGGAATTTGAGGTGATTTGTACACAGTGGCTGTACAGTGTTTGATTTTATCAACATTGTCGAGTGCGTGTAGCTCGATGACAGCAATGGCGAGATTTTTCGCAGGGTTGTCGAACCGCACGTTGATGGAAGACAGAAGTGGGAGGGGGAGGGTGGTATTGAACGAAGCCGGTTGATTGCCAACTTTGCAAAGGCGCCGGTGGTCAGGTGAGCAGTATCCTGCGGAAGAGGTATAAAGGGACAGGCACTACTACGCTAGAATCAAGCCAACTCAGCAGATACTGTCTTCCAAGATTCCGCAGGAGACGAACGATCCATTGGAGATGCCAAGTGCCCAGATATTTCTGTCATGACATGACTGAGATTGACAGTACTCATCACCAGTAAAGCTGACAACGTTACCGGACTTCATCATTGCCAGACAAAGCTGTTGGTTGAAAGTACCGCGTACAGTAAACGAAAGAGACACGAAAAACCTCTGGGTGGCTTGAGAGTGGAGAACTGGCAATCAGTCTGTCCTCCTCCTCCCATGTCGATATTTATATGTGACAATGGACATTTTATCCCAATCGTTGCATGTAAAGCAGGGAAGCTCTTGGCTGAGGAACGAGCACGCAGCCCGTCTCTTTATATCGAAAGACAGAGTTAGGAAGCTCGGACATCGAGCGGAGTCTCTCAGACGGTCAATTGGAAAGGCATATGACCTACTCCCTTAGTATACAGGCTCTGCGTTAGGTACGTGCTTATCCAGATTCCAAACACCGGAACTCCAGCGACTCCACCTGCATGAGTTTGCAAGCTTCCGGAAGACACCTCACTGATTTATGGCAATCTTTCATAACACCGTCATCATGTTTTTTCTGGAAGAAACAACAAGGATATCGTTCTGTGTTGCCAGGTTCTGGATGCAGATAGTCGATACTATCAAACAGCGAAACAGATAAAGGGTGTCAGTACTGATCCATCAGGGCAGCACCAAAGAAGCTGAGAAATAAGAGTGTTGCTGCTTTATAAATGTGAGTGCTGATAGAAAGGTGATGTGGGACAGGTGTGGAGAGCTTTGGCAATTCCTCGTGGTGAACGCTAAGCGTGAGGTTTGTCGAGGCTTCTGTAGGTTTGCGACTTGAGGATCCACGTGGCGTTGTAGACTGAAGAAATAAGGCAATGGCGGATCGGAGACCGGTCCATTCGGTGGCTCAAAGTTTCGGAGTAGAAGAGGAGTGCGTATAAAGGTCGTACTTCTCGTAAAGAGTCGCTCTCACTATGCAGTGCCAGAGATCCTTTTACTCAACAATTGGGAAAGGGAGTGCTGCACTACTATCTTTCCTGCGAGACCTTAAAGTCTGACCTAATTAAAAATGGCTGGAGTCCCTTGGTTAGTTCCTTTTCTGTCGTGAAGAAGTACATCATGGGGGCGGTAATGATGATCGAAACCACTTATTTCTGGAGATAGAGGCCAGCGTCACTACAGGATATTGATGATTTCATATTCCTGCGGACCTTTCAATAGGTGGAGGATAAAAAGGTGATATCCTGTACATGTTACCTGGGAATGAATACCTTTGATTTTGGTTTGAATCGCAAACCTTTCCGAATAAGCAGCTCGGACAGTTGAGCGAGCGGTCTTCATCGCAATTGTGGCCTATAAATGTGAATGCGTCACGCTCGCAGGACAAGGATTAGTTTGAGCGCCCTATACTCTTCACTGTATGGCGCTCTGATAATACAGAAGTCAAAAGAACAGTCAGCAAGGAAGAGGACAAAAGACAGAAACAGCGTGTCAAGTTCAATACTTCGGTAGCAAAAAACGACAAAAACCTAATTTCTTAGATAAACTCTGCCATTTTTCAGGTTGGTTTTGAATTCCCTCAACACAAGTCTGGATGCTTACAGCCTATTACCCAGGTTCTCACTTGCGAGATTCGACCCAGGGACCTCGAAGTTTGATGTGGCATCGTTGGCCTGCCAGTGGAAGTTCAACGCCTCAAGGGCATTGGGCGACCACTCGACCATTTGCGCCGTGTCTTCATCGAGGTTTGGATGAAATTTGATTTGGGGCTTGGATTTATGTAGGACAACCTGGGAGTTGGGTGTTTGTTTGCTTTGTCGCGCTGCTAAATCGACCACAGTGTTTGTTGATGGTCCTGAGCGCGTCAATTGTATCATGGCGTCGTATTATCATCGTCTACAGTTCATAGTGGTCATCAACGTGCCTGGTAGATCTCCGCGTCCGTGAGAGTGGGTAGTGTGAGCTCGCTGTCAACAGACGCCGCCTCCGTCGCTGCTTCGAAGCTTTGCCGACTCGACCACGGTGTTTGTTGGTTGCGCTGGGCACGTAGCTCGCATCATGTCGAAGCATCATCATTGTTCAACGCTTATCGCGGTTGCCAGTGCGCCTGATCGATCTCCGCAAGTGTGAGAGTGGGAAGTGAGAGCGTCCGTCGTCGACTGGCGCAACCCGTTCGAAACCTTACGTTATCTATCGCTAACTTCCACCTGCGTCTCGCCCGAGTGTCCTAGCAAGTATGCGTCTGTCCACGATATAACTGAAAGGACTGCCCGTATCAGTGTCTCTGTGGAGGATGACCGCGGCTCGTTAGCTCAGCGCGAGATCCGCTGGGAGTTGCAGCTTCCATACCGCTGCTGGTCGCGCCCGTTCTGACCGTCGCACTCGAAAATGTTTCTCGATTTGCCTAACTTAGCGATTGACGTGCACTTCTCTTCATTGCTTTGCGCCTTGCTCTAATCTTGTCCACTGTTGTCGCCTTATTCGCCGCCGCTCCAGAGCCTTGCCTCGCAACTCTTTCGCCCAACTCCAATCTCTGTGGCCTTGCGAGTATACGTCCACTCTACTGTGGATTTAGGTTCGCCAAAACATTGCCCGTGTCGATATCTCCGTGGAGAACTCCCTTAGCTCGCTGGCCGAGCGCAGGACCTGCTTCAAGCTCCACACGCCGCTGCTGGCCGCGTCCGTTCTTGACGTCGCACTCGAACCTGCTCATTATCTTCGCTATCAAGTGATCTTACCTTGTCATCATCGCCTTATGCGTTGCTCTCATTCCATCCTCGTCCACCGGTGCTTCAATGCCTCGTCTGTATTCGACGCCTGCCATCCTCTCGCCCAACTCCAGCCTGTGTAATTCCAAGTATATGTCCGTTCGAATACGGAATGTGCTTCGCATGATTGACCGTGTCAATGTCTCCGTGGAGAAGTGTTGAGGCTCGTTGGCTGAGCGCAGAGCCCGTTGGAAGCTGGAGCTTTTGCGTCGCCGCTCGCCGTGTCTGTTGTTGTCCATGCATCAGCAGTCCGTCACCTTCGCGACCTCTTAAGTGCCCGCTTCTTTCTCATGTTGTGTGCGTCACCGTCATGCTGTTCCTGCATCTCTGGTCTCGATTCTCGAAGCGTGCCTGTCTGACGGCTGCAACCTCTCCGTGCACGAGATCTTCGACCTTATCTTGAGCAAATAGGCCGGCGCAAGCACGAGTGTATCCCATCTCAACTTGTGATCAATATGAGTGTGTACCGTGAGCGTAGTGGTGGCGTCGCTGGCGAAGTGTTTGTAGATGGACGGGGCGAACGGCATGGGGTTCATGGCTGATGAGATACCGTGTCGCGTGTGATAGAGAGATGCAGTCTCGATCAGTGATTTGCTTTCGAATGGTGTCTGCAAAGGTCTGGGCGAGGATAGATGAATGGGGTGCGGCGACAAATTGAGAAGGTCGCGCGGAAGAGATGATCAAGCGGAACAAGTCCGCCGCGCAGGATCTTGATCATAGACTGTCAAAGATCATTCTTGCTCGGCCGTACGCTCTGGAAGATGTCTATGTATCTAATCTCACGGAGACAATTGACTGATGATTCTGCGTGGCGGCCAAGTCTTAGCCAGGCCTCTGATGACTCTCGGAGACCAGAGTAGAGTTCGAGCGACAGTGATGCTGTATGCAACATTGCGAAATCGACAGCGGAGTCTGGATATATCGTCGAGAATATAGAACAGATAGAATTTGCAGTGAGGCCGCACTCTGTTGCTCTCGTCTTTCTATATCGCCGTCGGGCTCTTGTGGTGGTGCCCGTGACCACGACTATGGCTGGAAGCACGAAGACCACCCACCCCACCGCCCTCAACTGTCACCATGCCCAGGTGAGCAAACCGCATCTTGTATAGAAAAGCGAGGCCTACTCACTCACGCGTCTCTCATGTTCGCTGCAGATGTGTACCACCGCCTCTAGCAATACTCTCGCCCAATCCACCAAATCATGTGACACTGCCCCGATTCGAACACCGCCCTCCCCGCCTCCCCAACCTTCCAGCTCATTCTTCCCGTACGTCATTCGGTCTATGACTCCGCGTCCGACTTCACTTCGCTTCGCGTTCATGACTAAGCCCACGCTAGGCGAGAGACTATAAATTCCGTCCTCCTCCCTCCGTCCTCCATCTTCTTTTCTCCTCACCCCCCCAGGCAGGCACTTCATTGTCCGTTCAAATTCCTTTGTCCCGTGAGGATGCTGTCCCCCTGCCGGGTTCACTCACCATCAGGTTGGTCGAGGTTGTCCAGCATCGGGTCAGGGGAGATGTTCCATACATGCTCCTATGTTCGATGTCTGGCTGATCGCTTCTGGCCTGACTCCCACCAAGCCTGCCCCCGTGTGCTTTCCCACACGCGCGCCCGAGTTCTTCGCAAGAAGCTCGTCTGCAGCGTTGTTTGGATTGTTACTTCGCACATGCATTTGGCGCGGTGAGTTTGTGGACCTTACGCTCAGCGAAAGCCAAGAGCCAGATTAACCTTGGGCATGAGCTCTTCGGCCTCTTCATTGAAAGCCACGAAGGAGACATTAACCCAGGAACGAGTTCGATCTCAACGTCGACCCTATGTCTCCAATTGAGTGAGCCTGTGGACCAATCCGGTATCGGGGCTAAAACCCCAGTCGCTCGTACATACATTCACTTTCAGCTTTCAGTCTTGAAAGATCTTCAATATCTTCTCGAGTCTGATCGCGTCCTTTTTCACTGGCCTTGCAAGATCATCAATGTCTTGTGAGGTTGGCATTATATATTTCAATAGATAGCATTCAACCTTCAATACAATCATTTGCATGTTCATTCAACATCTTCATTTTAACGACAGACAGTGCGAAAACCCCCAATGCATTCCGACCAATCCGCCTCCCATCGCACCTTGGTGTTATGGCCGCCCATCAAGTCGTGCGCTTCTACCTTGGTGTAATACCCGCCCATCACGTCGCCCTCTTTCACCTTGGTGTAATACCCGCCCATCACGCCGCCCACTTCCACCTTGGTGTCGCACCCGCCCATCACTCACGCAGAAGCTCCTCCCACCCACGCATTGAAGTTCGTCGTGCCGCTCGCCGGGCTGGCAGAGATGGCCGGCCCCGTGGCCGTCGCGACGGTCGTCCCATCGCGCACAATCGCCACCGTCACATTGCCCGTCTGGCCATTGAAGTCCTGCGCAAAGTGATTTGGCCCCACGTCGCCGGCCGCAAACTCGATCGCATCGTTATCTCCAATCTTCACCGTCACCGTCGCCGCCTCGCTCAGCAGCGCCGTGAAGAACACCTTATCCTGCACAATCTCGCTCGCGGCGTAGCAGGTCTGCGTCCCCGTGTTGATGTCATAGCTGCCAGCGCAGTTGTCGCCCGTCGCTTCAGTGGTGCCGGCGTCGCCGGGCGTGAGGCGGTACCAGAACTGCAGCTTCTCGGTCGAGACGGTCGGCGCGCCGGTCTTGTACTGCGCGATGTAGTACGGCAGGATGTTGAGCCAGGCTTCGTGAGGCATTCCATCAACGTAGGGATGCGCGTCTACTGACTTGCCGTCGTAGGTGCCTGAGGGGATGCCCGCGTCCCAGATGGGCCCGACGTAGTGCGACTCGCCATAGTCGTTCCAGCTGACGATCTCAACGAACTCGGGGTCAACGTCGAGTACCTGCGCCCAGCGGATGTGCCATGCGTCGTCGCCACGCCAGACCCAGGACTTGCTGTAGCCGGGAAGGTCGGTGTAGAACCAAGGGCTCACGCCCATCATGAAGGCCTTGTCGGTCCCGAGGGCGCTGACCCAGGCTTTGTCGTTGGTGTCGGACACATTGACAGGGCCTTCGGGCCACATGTCCCAGGAAAATGCACCGTCGATGGTGTCGTAGTACTCAGATTCGACTATTCCAGTCGTGCCAACGCTGGTCCAGTCGGGAACGAAGAAGATGCCGCCATCGACGCCAGGGATGATGGTGTCGCTCCAGTCGCCAGCATTGGCGGGGCCCTCGAACGTAGACACCAAAGCCTTGTTGGTGGTGGTCTCGTTGTAGTAGGCGTAGTTGGCGACGTACTCGTTCAGTATCTCCGTGACTTCGCTTGCATCCCATGCGCCGTCCGCGGAGTAGTCGAAGGAGAAGAACAGCTTGAAGTCGGTAGACATGTTGTTCGCCACGATGAAAGCAGCGGCAACCTGGGTGATGGTGGGATCCTCCCAGGGCGATGCAATGTTCAAGACGAAGCCATCAATGCCGGCCTCCTGAGCAAGGGTCATGTCGCTGAGCCATTGGTCTTCGGTGTAGGATGCAACATTGCCCACCTGGAGCTCGTTAGCTTGGTCACAGTACAAGGCGAAGGAAGAAGTACAATGACATGGGCGAAGACAGCTTTGGCTACAACTGGAGCCACCATCGCAGCCAGCATGGCCATTCCATGGACGAGCTTCATGATGCAAAAAGGTCTAGAGAATTGATGATGACCACACAGAAACCTCACGGACAACGACCTGCTCTTATGAGTGCTCGTACTATTCACGGCCCTCGAGCGGCGTTGATGGCTTGCTTAGCGGTGCGACAGACACGCATGTCGTCCAGCCATCAAGGCCGACAAAACGGCCCCCGTGGGGACCACCGAGCCTAAAAACAGCGACGGGCCGGAGCGAGAGCCGCTTCGAGACAGCCTTATTCGGATCACGACCGTTGTTCCAGGGCTGCCAGTCAGTCACAGGAATGCCAGCAATGGGTGGTCGTCAGCGGCTGAAGATGCGGTCGACGTCGGTTTGAGGCGAGACGACGCTGTTTGGCTCGCTTCGCAAAATTGGGTTCAGCTGAATCGACATCCGCGGAGATCGGGGCCAATTGGAAACAAAGCTTCCTTTTGATACCAAGAATAGCGCATACTCGACGGGTACTTACGCACGCCTGGACGACAGCTCTGTCGCGGATAACGGCTTTGTGGCTGCATCCTCGACGAATCTCTTTGGGCTTCAGGCTACCAGGCCTGCGAAGGAGGAATTAGGGATTCATCTGGAGTCCGGCACTTGCTCCTTCACGGAACACAGGAGAGGCCCGTTTGCAATGCCGTTTCCGCAGGATGGCTTCACAATGTGACATCTATGAGCTTTCTTGTCACTGGTGGATGAAGGGGCGACAAGAATCAAGACATGACCGCCCCTTCGTCAGATATCAAACTCATCAGCAAATCGGGACCTGCATATCGCTTGGGTGGGCCCGTAGGCTTGTTGGTTTCGCGAGCGTCAGCATGGCTGCATGAGGATAAAAGAGACGATTGTCCGGATTCACGAAGACTGTGCTATTTGCGGGCGCGGGAGGTTGTTCCTTCCAATACTCTGGCTATTCGGGCATGATACTGGACTATTTGAATCCTTGTGTCAGAGCAGCTTCTTGCCAGGCTGATAGACATCTATGCTCCATATCTGTGGGCGAGAAGCTGGTTAGGCGAGGACGCAGCTGGAGAAGGAGCGAGGTACTTCTGATTGCAGAGAGAAGCAGTATGTGGGTGAGGGTTCAGAATGCTATCAGATGTACGTGAATCTCATACGGTAAGACTTGCGAAAAGGGGGCTTGATCAGACAGGACCCTCGGAGGTGTGTCGTTCGAGAATCCTTCATTGAGCGCAGACCGCCCAACGGTGAGCACTGTAGCGCAGTGGTAGCGCTTGCTGATCCAGTAGCTGGCGATGGACTATGCAACTGATTTTCTATCGATCAAAGCGATAGATACAGGAGGACCGTTCTGATGGAATGGCACCCGGAGTGATGGTATTGAAGGAGAGCAGGAGAACAAGAGAGGGCCAGGTAGCGATTTGGGGTTGACGCTCGGCTCACTTGGAGGGTCCAGACAGGGAACCCGTGGAACATCCGATCACCACCCATCGGACAACCTGAGCTGCCCCACACCACGACTCCCTAACATCATACCATCCGCTTAACGACCCATGATAGATTGGCTTCGCCATGTCTTTCGACCTCTTAGCTGAGTTTGGATCACCACAATCAGCCAGTCAGCCCCAACAGTCTCAGAACACATCCGCAGCTCCGACAATCAACAAACGCTTCTCATTCTTCGACGACCTTGCGGACCTGAACATATCTTCTCCTGGACCTGGATCTGCTTCTGCCAGTGCATCGAATGGCTTGAGTAATACGAAGGCTGCTGGTCCCACAGGCTTCAGCACAAATTTCCCACCCGCAGCGTCCCGGCCACAGCCTTCGGAAATAGAATCTCAACCCAATGATGACTGGGGTGACTTTGAGGATGCTGCAGCGCAGCCGAATGCAGCAGGAGCAGCAGATATATCCAGCCCATCACCAGATCCGTGGGGGGCAGCACCGGGGATTCCTGCCGCGGCGCCACTCAGTTCCAATCCTAAAGGAACGTCGGCAGCAGCGATGAATGTGAACGATCCGTTTGATTTGAGTGCTTGGGAGGCCCCAGATCCTGCACAAGAAGTAAAACTACCAAACACGTCAAATACAAGACCAAGAAAGGTGTCTGCACCACGTGACCCCAACGTACTCTTTGACGCGGACAACCTTTCCGAGGAGGATGACGACTTCGGTGACTTCGAGGATGTTTCCGAGAAACCACAGCCCCACCAACCACAGCCTCAGGCTTCAGGATTGGGAGATCTTCTTGGCTCTTTAGATCCAATAAAGACCACGCAGCCACAGCAAAGCGCAGTAGTCTCTCCGAAACCTAAACCTCTTTCGAAGCAACCCGCCAAATTCGCTGCTACTGCAAGACCTGTTTCTTTGCCGCCTATACATCCAGCCAGCACCAAGAATTTGGGGAACACTGCAACAGCTAACAAGAACCGCATCTCCATCCAGTCTGACATTGCACCTGCAACGGACTTTGATGAATGGGATGACTTTACAGAAAGCCTTCCCACGCCAACCGGGGCCTCACAGTCCACCACAGCGAGCACGAAGCCGGCTTCAACAGTTGACAGCCCAGACTTCGCGATACCACAGGTCTCAAAAGTACCGGATCCCGGCCCACAAGAGCTTCCTCCCACCAACATACCACCTCCCGCACTACTTCTGAGCCTCTTTCCTCCAATCTTCTCCGCAGCTCAAGATTCCCTCTTCAAACCTCTTTCCTCACAGCCTCACCAAATCAAGAACAAAATACTCGCCCACCCATCCACAGTCGACTTCGTCCGCGGCTACCTCGCCGTCGGCGTTGTCGCCGCCCGCATAATCGCAGGCCGCAAGCTCCGCTGGAAACGTGATACCTTCCTCGCACAAGGCATGAGCATCGGTCCAGCAACAGGCGGCAAGCCCGGCGGCATGAAACTGGCTGCCATTGACCGTAGCGAAGCTTCCAAAGAGGATCGCGAGGCAGCGGACGCGGTCCGGGCGTGGCGAGAACAGCTCGGAAGGCTGCGCACGGCTGTGGTTGGAGTCAACGCAGCTGCGGGTGGTAAGGGACAGCTGGGAAGCGTGCCGGAGATTTCGGAAACGATGCCGATTAGGACGGCGAAGGAGTTGGAGGGTGGAATTGCGGCGATGCGGGCGTGTGCGCTGTGCGGGTTGAAGCGGAATGAGCGGGTTGGCAAGGTAGATGTAAACGTGGAGGATAGTTTTGGGGAGTGGTGGGTTGATCAGGTCAATATGCACCGCGCCTGTAGGAATTTTTGGGAGGAGCACAAGGACAAGCTGCGGTACTAGATTAGCATATGGTCTGTAGCTCGGTCTGCAGCTTGCCAGGAATCTCATGTGATCCAAGAGAAGACTGCATTGATCACTTAGCACGTCTGACCAGTTCAGACGGATCAGGCTAAAGGACAACAAATGATCACGCTGGTACGCCAGTCACCATAGAAACACCAGCGGCTGTAGCAACCCCATCAGCCTAAGATGAGCGAATCAGAAAACTCTAAAGGCCAATTTTCAGCTTGTTTTTCATCACTGAGGCCAAGACACCCAACCATGGTTCACACGCCCACCGAGCACTGGTGTTTCACACCCAGGCTTTGTCATGCCCCTGCTAGCGTATCATACGACGGCTGCCGTCACATGCTGCCCCTCGTAGCCAACGCAGCGAGTGGTGTTGTCCGCTTGAAGTCTCCGCACGCGCGCCGTTGCAGCAGCAGCCATGGTCGTGCCTAGAACCTCAGGCCTGTCGCCTCAGGGTCCACAAGGGCTGTGGCAATGGAGACCTTGGAAGGAAAGGCGGGCGCCCTGGATCGGAGGAAGCTGTTGCTCAGCAATCTGCGGGGATGGGCGGCGCGCGATGATGCAGGCAGGCCAGGCAGAGAATATTTCGGCAGTCCGGCTGGCGCTTCAACCCGCGCCTCTTCCGTCTGTCGTCTATCGTCTCGTCTTGTCACCTTCAGCTATACTGTAGCATTCTACCCAGGTCGAATCCAGGTCGCTCGTACGTACATCACGAGTTCGCCGCAGACAAAGGCCTTGGTGGTCAGCGACCCGATCCGACGACGACCCTGTGCACCGCCCGCCTTCGTTGCCGCAACTACAGCCAGAGCAACAGCCAAAGCAACAACCGTCACGGTCGTCGCGCGAACGCCAATGCGCCCCCAGTCCGTCCTGCCTCTCGCCCTCCGTATCCCCAGTCCCAGCTGTGCCACAGACGGAAAGCTCGAGTCCACCAGGTCGTCATCTCCCAGCTGGTGCTCGATTAGACCAAGTAGCTTGCGCGAGGAGCTGAGGCGGCGCTCGTGTAATTGATCGACCTTTCCCGCTCTTCTCCCCCGGTTGCGTACGCATACTCAACACCAGCGCCGTAGCTGGTCCCCCAAGCCCTCTCTTCCTGGCGCCGCTGGCCCAGTCGTGATCCCCCATGGTAATGAGCTCGTCAAACGACAATGGTGAGTCGCAATCCTCCGTTGCTGTTTTGTCCAGACCGTCACAAGCTGTCGGCGGCCGCGTGCCACCGGAGCTCAGCACCTGCATCAGTCGCGCTCAGCAGGCTCCCGCCACGAACCACGGCCGTCGTCGAGACGTGGAGCCTGTCCGCCGACGTCGAGATGCCCTGAGTCTCTATATCAGAGCGACACCGCTATCTGCATTCCATACTAGCCTCTGCACCCCGCCTCGAAGCCTGCCTACCCCAACGCGACTTTCTACCACGCAGGTCTAATGTGCTTGTACATAGGCTTCAAAACCCCTAACCCTCCTTCGCCGGGCCCAAGTGCGTCGCAACTCTCCACCAGCGAGATCATCCTGCCCAAGAACAAGAGCACGACCAGCCTGCTCTCATCACAACATTCGAACACCTCCCTCAATGTGAACACCGTCCGGACTCGTATGTCGTTTGATGCTGGAACTTCGCGAGAGTTGGACAGATTCACCAGGTTCGTTGCTGGCTCATGTCGCTGGACCACTCCGCCTGCGTTGGGCGATGTGAAATACCTATGTTCGGGTTGGCCGCACTGTCAGTCAGAAGGCTAATGCTCCTACCCGGCCTGCCAGATCACCCATTGTCCCGGAGCACGAACACGGTCTGGGTGCTTCAGGTCTTCGTCGCATCAGACAGCAGCCCTTTCGCACAGGCTCAGTCACCGCCGGCGGCAGCACTGCCACCCTCTCAAGATCCGCGTCGATCAACCTCTCACTCCCGCCCTCGCGCCATCCATCATCGACCCTCCCCTCCGGTCCGACGTCGCCGACGCTCAACTTCAGCGAAGACCTCAGCCGCTTTCCCTCCGAGTCGCTACACTCCTTCTCGTTTGCGCACCAGTCGGAGGATTTCATACACAACCGGCAGAATGTGCTGAAGCGGTCGATAGATTTCATGCGGGACAAACTGGGATGGGCAGCCACCAACCCCGGAATCGCCAACGCACAAGCGAAGCTGAGCGGTGATCAGGAAGTCCAGAGCATGATGGAATTGCTGTCTCGAGCGAACCTCATAGGACAGGAAGCATTGCAAGCGCACGGACTTGGTGCGATGGGGCCCGTCACTGGACCCGCAGATATGTCCGGGGAAAATATCTTCGAGAAGACCTTCCTCACCCGCTCGGAGAGCCCTGAGCCTATGGACGAGCTTGTGGAGAGACCGACGAGCGACTCGACCATTGCAGCAGGGAAGAGGCCGATTGTTGAGGACTCGGTTAAAGAAGAGCTGCAAACATTTTCGGTCGCGTCCAATGAGCCGACCGCATCGCCGCCAAGCTCACCACCCGAAGGCCGTTCACGCATCGCTCTGAAGAGGACGTACACAGATGTTGGCCCATTGAGTTTACAGCGTCGCCTGAACGACGCCCTCGCTCAGCCATATGTGGCTGCAGATCCTGCGCAAATCAACGGCATAATCTCGCCAACTGCATTCCCCACTGCACCGCATGGACAGAGTGTACCATCTGTACCTGGAGCCCATACAGCATCATCCGCACCTCACGGTCACGGTAGCCGGTGGTCTCCAGCTGCTCAGGCCATTTTCACCACCGAGGCGCAGGCGCCATGGACCATCACGGCCGCGAACGATTTGGCTTGTCTAGTGTTTGGAGTCAACAGGTCTGAAATACGCAAGCTTGGCATTCTCGAGGTCGTCAAGGAAGAGCGACGGAAGTGGCTGGAAGAGAAGCTCAGAGACCCTGAAACGGGATCGAGACATGCTAAGGAAAGCTATATGCAAAGTCATCAAAGTCAAACGCCTAGTCCTTCTGGATCATCGACTTCCCTCGCCATGGGTAACGGTGTGACTGCCAGGCTGTTGAGCAAGCCATCTTCACGACAGACTGGCCAGGGCAGACGAGCAAAGACATCCGATGGGAATGAGCCATCTTACGCTTCCAGGAAGAACGTCAAGGGTGGTCTGAACCATGCGGCGAACAGGTCGAGGGGAGTTCTGCTCTGCGGCGACGTGGTGCCAATTCAGAAGCGCAATGGCGCAACTGGGGCCGCAAGTCTCTGGGTCAAGGAGAAGAAAGGGGGCCTGATATGGGTTCTCGAGGAGATCGCCGAGGATGTAGTCTATGTATCCGTGGATGAGGTTGGCTGCGTGGTCAAAGGCCAGGGCGCCATAGAGGCCATCTGGGGCACCGAACGGGTGCGGAGAGGCATGGACATCGCACGGTTGATCCCTGCCATCCCGCGAGTGGCTGGGACGAACACCGGAGCTCTAGACTACGACAGCATCGCCGAGCTCAAGACGTTTACGGCCCGGACACAGAACAGCATCAACATCCCGACGACGGTGCACCAGCTTTCAGGCCAGCCCAGCTTCCGCGTTTCGAGCTTCCCCCATATTGCGGGCATTGTAGTCCTGTCCGCTGGCACGCTGAAGATCACGAGTTCAAACACCGTGTTCTCCTCGGCCTTATTTGGTCAGGCCAAGCCGGACGGGCTGCATATATCTGAGCTCATTCCTGCCTTCGACAAGATATTGCAGGTCATGACCGACGAGGACCAGATTGAGCTGGTCGACGGCATTGTCATCCCAGAGCACAGCTTCAGACGCGCGCGGGCATTGCTGGCGATGAGGGAGGGCAAGGAGGACGCGGCCGCCATCTTTCTTCGGCCGAGTGGCCTGCCCGCCCGCCACCGTGACGGGGCAGAGATCATGGTGGATGTGCAGATGAGGGTAGTGAAGAGCGAGAAATCCCCCAATATCGACCCGGACGTGATCGTGGAGGACGAAGAGGGCAACTACGGGGCCTCGGGGACTCCGAGAGTGGAGTCTTCTGAGGTTGTTTATGCCCTCTGGGTGACATATTCGAGGCAGCTGCATGCCGCTAATCACGGCGTCGGTCCTGTGACTCCGCTTCTTTCCCGACCAGGAACTCCCCCTCATCAACCTTCTCCAGGACAATCCGCCACCGTCCTTCATCCTGAGGAGGCTGAATCCGTCAACACTCCTCGCAAGATCCCATCTCCAGCTGTTTCACTGCTTACCCAACAGCTTAAAGGTACGAGCGCTACTCACTCCTCGACCATGTCCCCAATGCCTCCACCAGAGGTAGTCCCCGCTCCTGAAGAGGCGCAGGAGGTGCCCCCTCCTTCCAAGAAGAAGTCCATCGACGACTTCATCGTTCTTGAGGAGATGGGCCAAGGTGCCTATGGTCAAGTCAAGCTATGCCGCTACAAGAATGACCACTCCAAGAAGATGGTCATCAAGTTCGTCACGAAGCGCCGCATTCTTGTGGACACCTGGACCCGCGACCGCCGCCTTGGCACCGTCCCTCTTGAGATTCACGTCCTCGACTACCTCCGCCGTGACGGCTTCAAGCATCCCAACATCGTTGAGATGGAGGACTTCTTCGAGGACAACGAGAACTACTACATCGAAATGATCCCGCACGGTCTTCCCGGCATGGACCTCTTCGACTACATCGAGCTCCGCGTCAACATGGACGAGGGCGAATGCCGCAAAATCTTCGTCCAGGTTGCCGAGGCCCTTCACCACCTCCACACCAAGGCCAAGGTCGTCCACCGTGACATCAAGGACGAGAACGTTGTCCTCGACGGTGAGGGTAACATCAAACTCATCGACTTTGGCTCTGCTGCCTACATCAAGAACGGTCCCTTTGACGTTTTCGTCGGAACCATCGGTAAGTGCCTCTCCCGCCTCCACGCAATGCGTCCACTACACCTCCTACCCAACCACGCCTCACATCATCATGTACCTCACTCGATCCTCTTCTCCGCATCGGTTTCTACCCCCTGCCCAAAAGTACGGCGTCGCTGGGTGCACGGCGTTGATCTGTGCCTCGCGTCAATGTTTTGCTCACTTCGACCCCACCGCAACCCACCCACATGCCTCACTCCAACACAGACTCCTAGCGATTCTGTCCTTGCTGACCAAACCTGACAGACTACGCCGCGCCTGAGGTCCTTCGTGGACAGTCGTACCGCGGAAAGGAGCAGGACGTCTGGGCCCTTGGCATTCTTCTTTACACGATTGTCTACAAGGAAAACCCGTTCTACTCCATTGATGAGATCATGGATCATGACCTGCGCGTCCCGTACATCATGTCAGACGATTCCATCGATCTCATTCGACTCATGCTCAACCGTGACGTTGATCAGCGCATCTCGATCGGACAGGTCCTTGAGCACCCCTGGTGCAAATCCATCGAGGCCTGAGACAGCAGCTACGACATCCGCGCGACGAGAAGCCGACTTGCTACACCGTACGACGACGAATCCATTGAGGGGCCCCATTCATTGCTTGACCCTCTGCAGCACAAGCATGATTACGGAGCATTTTGCTTTCCATCTACTTCCGAAAGCACTTCAACACGACACAACTACAGCGAACAGTTATTTAGGTACGAGCGGCGGATGTGAAGGAGGAGGGTTGTTTTTCATTCTTGCTTTGCGGTAAATCAGGGATACCCCCAAACCGAGTCGGAGCTGGGTGAGGAACCGGGCTGGCTGGGCTTGCTTTTTTTCTTTTCTTCTAGATGGGGACGAGTGGTATGTGGTGGACTCCCGCTCTGACGTCCCCGGCGAGCTTTTTTTACGATACACATGATATGTTCGGCTTCTCGCGCGAAGATTGAGAGACGGGCTACTCTGGCTGTCTGCTGTCCGAATAGCTTAGATGAGTAGAATGAAAAATGGGCGTAAGGCATTTTTACTGAGGAGCAAACAGTGTAATTCATGTGACACGGGGTGCTAGCTTATGTGTATATGGTATCCATGGATTGTATCTCCAGAATGTCGGTTATAAACATGTATGCGATAATAGAGTGGACATTTGAGATCGAACCGGCTAACTATAGGTATAGAGTAGTATCTATAACCGTCACATCATAATTGTGCCTACGTATCTTAGGGAGCCTACAACCTAGCGGACCACTATGTTAAACTAGTAATAGGAACCTATTAGGAAATACTCACTTCTCCTTCTTCGCATCGTCTTTCATACCCGCCTGCACCCACTTCCTAGCCTCCGCCGCATGCTCCTCCATCTTCTTCTTATCCTTCAGCAAATCCTTAATCCCATGCCTATCCGGCACATGCCTCCCCTTCTCCACTCCCTCCCTCTGCGCCATCCTCTCCTCCCACGCCTTCAACGCAGGAAACTCATCAATCTCAACCCCCGCCCACCCTGCCGCCGCCACCCACCCCCAATGCGAGATATCCGCAATCGTGCACTTATTCCCGACAAGATAATCGGCGTTGTTGTCTTTGAGGTGTTTGTCCAACACCCCGTACAACCGCCTCGTCTCGTTCTGATAGCGACTAATCCCGTACTCGAAAATATCCGGCGCGTACCGCGTGAAGTGGTTGGCCTGGCCCTGCATGGGGCCCACGCCCGCGTTCTGGAAGAAGAGCCAGTTGTTCATCTCGTAGAACTCGCGGGTGCCGGGGGCGAAGGAGATTTTGTGTCCGGGGTCGTAGCGTGACACGAGGTATTGCATTATGGAGCCGGATTCGAAGAGGTGGATGGGGGCGCCGTCGGGGAAGGAAGAGTCGGTCAGGGCGGGGATGCGGCCGTTCGGGTTGATGGCGAGGAACCAGGGCTCTTTTTGGGTGTTTTTGGAGATGTCGATCTTGTGGACTTTGTAGGGGAGGCTGGAGGTTGGGGGTTAGCCGGGTGCAGGGTGGTGGGTGGAGAGGACGTACCCGAGCTCCTCCAGCGTGATGGAGATTTTGATGCCATTGGGCGTCTGGGTGGTGTAGAGGGTGATGTCGGGGGTCTGTTCTGAAGCCATGGTTGCGGTCTCGTGGAGAGAGGTCTGGGGATTGGGATTGAGTGTCGGGAGGGTGTCTACTTATCGTGGAGAGCTTAGGGTGGTGATGTGGGCTGACTGCGGGGCACGCAATAGCTTGCCGCGGGGTGATTAGAAATGCAGAGAGATGGTGACGGGACTCTTCGTCCGAGTCGGATCTGATTGTGTAATGTCACGTTGCTGGAGACGAGTCACTTCATCGAGGGCACTACAATAGGGTACATCAAGATGGTGTATTCGTAGCCGTGCTTCAGATACTAGAGGTCAAAGTGGATGGAATCAAGCTCCCCGTCATGGGGATCTGCTCAAGGATACGGATGTACTTTGTAGCTTCAATAAGGCTGGCTCATGGTACGCAGATGGTTTGAGAGCTCGGGAGCTGCGAGTGAAAAAGCGATTATCGATCCTCATAGTGGGAAGCACACCAAGTACAGAGTATCAGCTTGAAGTCATCACGCGAGTGCTGCAAGCCTCAAGCGGGCTGCAGGCTTTCAGTGCGCCTCGAGCCTGGAGCTACCCCTTGAGCCGTGATTGGTCGGCTGGCTGTAGTGGCAATCTGCCGGAGTTCCCCCAGCGTGCTTCTTCTCGCGCACCGCCAACGCTCCGCAGCCTGCCTCAACACCACAACCATCGATTTCGACAACAATCATGGCGTGGCGCAACCAGGGAATCACCGGTTCCAACAACATCCCCCTGGGCAATCGCCGCAGATTCGGTGGCGAAGACGGCCCCGGCGACGATGGCGGTTACGATCCGTCGACGCCTGCGACCGGCTTGTCCGAGATGGGCGTGAAGCGCGGTCGCAGTCCTTCGAGAGGTATGCTTTGATCTTCATCCATCGCAAGACTACCTGATAATAACAGAGCCTGATCAACCTAAAGAGCTCAACGCCGACGGCACGAAGAAGCGCAAGAAGCGCAACCGTTGGGGAGATGCTACCGACAACAAGGCTGCTGGCCTGATGGGTCTTCCCACTGCCATCACCGCCCACATGACCAGCGAACAGCTCGAGGCGTACACCCTGCACCTGAGGATTGAGGAGATCAGCCAGAAGCTGAGGATCAGCGACGTTGTCCCAGCCGATGGTGACAGGTATGCGCACTCAACGCGTTTCGCTAGATCTTATCGAGCTTCATCTAACGTGTCACAGGTCCCCCTCTCCTCCGCCGCAGTACGACAACTTCGGTCGTCGTGTCAACACGCGCGAGTACCGCTACCGCAAGCGCCTCGAGGATGAACGCCACAAGTTGATCGAGAAGGCCATGAAGGTCATTCCTAACTACCACCCGCCGTCGGACTACAGGCGTCCGACCAAGACCCAAGAGAAAGTCTACGTGCCGGTCAATGATTATCCGGAAATCAACTTCAGTATGATTGCTAACCCTCGATTTTTAACTTCTAACCCCTCAAAACCTGCCCACTCGTGCCTACACTGCCTGCGACATTTCTTCCAATGCGTAGCCTTGTTTTCACTAACCTACCATCTAAGTCACTTTGCTTGCCTATCATGAACATACACTAACTTAGCCTTTTTTTTGCTACTAACAGTTGGACTACTCATCGGACCTCGTGGCAATACTCTCAAGAAGATGGAAACTGAGTCGCAGGCCAAGATCGCCATTCGCGGCAAAGGCTCCGTCAAGGAAGGAAAGGGCCGTTCTGACGCCGCTCACACCAGCAACCAGGAGGAAGATCTGCACTGCTTGATCATGGCCGACACAGAGGAGAAGGTCAACAAGGCAAAGAAGTTGATTCATAACGTCATCGAGACTGTAAGCTTGCTTTTGCTTCGCTTCTTGGTCACGTTTGTGGCTATTATTATGAGTGTTAATGATAATCACAGGCTGCGTCTATCCCCGAGGGTCAGAATGAACTCAAGCGCAACCAGCTTCGTGAGCTCGCCGCCCTCAACGGTACTCTCCGCGACGACGAGAACCAGGCATGCCAGAACTGTGGTCAGATCGGACATCGCAAGTACGATTGCCCCGAGCAGCGCAATTACACGGCCAACATCATCTGTCGTGTTTGCGGCAACGCTGGCCACATGGCTCGCGACTGCCCCGACCGCCAGCGCGGCGCAAACTGGCGCAACGACGACCGCGGCGCACGTCCCGCAGGCAGAATCGGCGCAGGTGATGCTATCGACAACGAATACGAAGCCCTGATGAACGAACTCGGCGGCGGTGGTGGTGCTGCTGCGCTCCCCAGCAGCGGCGCGGCTCCTCAACGCATCGAAGCTGGTGCTGGTGGATACGACAATGGTGGAGAAGGTTACAGTGGTGGTGACCGCGACCTCAAGCCCTGGCAGCGTGGTCCCACCGGCGCAGCCGCTCCTTGGCAGCGCCGCGACCGCGACGACCGTGACGGTGGTGCTCCTGCTCCGCCTCCATGGGCTGCTGGTGGTCGAGGTGGTGGACAAGACAGCTACGGTGGCTACGGCGGCGGTGCTTACGGTGCTCCCGGCGCTGCTCCAGGTTCTGCTCCTGCTCCCTGGCAGCAGGCTGCTGCGGCTCCTCCCCCGCCTCCTGGTGGTCAAGCCTATGGTTACGGATACGGTGGTTACGATGCGGCTGCTTATGCTGCCCCGCCTGGTCTTGCGGCTCCTCCTGGCCTTCCGGCCATGTACGGTGCCTATCCCCCGGCTGGCAGCCCGCCGCCTCCTCCCCCTCCGGCAGACGCTCCCCCGCCACCCCCTCCGAGCGACCAGCCTCCGCCACCTCCGCCTCCGGGCGCCTGATTGTCTGGTCGATAATCGACTGTTGATGTGGGATAGTTACAAGATGGATCACTTTGCGTCTAACAGTCTAACACAGCTTGTGTGTCTGAGATTAACTGCTTAGTGGCTTGCTCACAGTCTTTTTCGAACCGGATGGCAATTGAGAGGGAATGGCTCGTGTTCAAATTGCTTACTTTAGTGCCTAGCTTCCATGAGTGGTTTGATCTCTGCGTTTGGCCCTGACAGGGTTCGAGTAGGTAGCTGCGAATGCTAAAGCAATGAGGCGATGTTGTTCCAGTCGAGGATGTGACGCTGTGTGCTGATTGAGCCTTGCTTGCAAATTGGCAAGATACTTGGGCCCCCCGCCAGACTTATCAAGTATTCTTGCTATGTGGACGTGCCTTGGTCCAGGGAGACACAAAGTGCGAAAATCCTTAATCCACCGCCCTTCAGGTCTGTCCATGTGTCTACACAATCAGGATACGCGGAGCCATGCGCTTCCATCGGCAGAGCAACAGAAGCTACGAACTCACGCTCTTCCTCCGGCCCGGCACTCTGGCACCTCCGGTATTTCTGGCTATACAATCTCCACCTTTCTGCCTCTTCTGACAGTCCACAACGCCACGGCCGTCGCGGAAGTAGCGGTCTTACCAGATGAGACCTGGCATTGGATCCAAACCTCATCAATACAAGCGTCATATATCAGCAGATGGTTCTGCATCAACCTTTCCACGCCATGGTGTAGATTTCGGTCGATGCTCTGCAGCATCTGGGAATGGTTATGGTGATGACGGCCATGCTTCTTGGTTCGTCGGGTGGTGATCATCGTTCTTTTCAAGTCGTGGAGCAGATAATGTAGTGGAGGATTGTATCGCAGTCTGACTACCGAATGGGTAGCGAAGTAGGTTAAGGTGAGGATTTGCTTGAGGACTGCCCATGGATTGCCGTCTGCTTGAGAAATGAATCCTCGTATTCAAGCCTCTGGCAATAGCTCCAAGCTGTGTAAAGAAGCAGGGTCGAGGATATTGGGATTTATATACCCGGCGGGGGAGGGACGCGTGATGATTCTGGCAGTCAGGCAAGGTCAGTTCTGTAGGTGAATCACGAGGATACGCTCGAAGATAGAGAGAAGGCTGATTGGTTGGTTCGAGGCAAGAACGTTATAAAGCTTTCGTTTTTCATTTCCTCGATACTTTGTTCAATGATCCGGTCGGGCAGGCTGTGGGGAACGCTGCCTCCTCGTTTCTTCCACGGCGATCTCTGCGACGATTGAGAGGTATCTGCATGTCCAAACATCGCCTACACTCTTCATTGGAAGCAATGTCTTTTCGAGTGGCAAGAGGTGGAGAAAAGCAGCATCGGTTCAAGATGGTGGAGAAGATGGAGGAAAGAGAAAGGCGAGGAACTGAGGATGTTCCTCATCGACAGAACAGATGATGCTATTGATGCGGGCATTCCGCGAATGGCACACATGGAAGAAGGCCATTGATGATTGCCAAAAGTCCTGGCCAGGTAATACGAGCGCAGCCTTCTCTTAATTGGCATGCCACTTCCGAAACCCCGAAACGGAACCCTTTCAGAACTGGTGGGTGGAGTAAGCCACGTCCAGTGTCTTGATGGTTGCGCAGCTTCTGGACTTTGCGGGATATTTATATTTGGTACCGTGTGGCCGAAGTGGAGAAGCTGGGCCTCCCGCCTCCGGTGTTGGTAGGGTACTTGAAGGCCCTGACTCTCTGAGGGAAGTATGAATTTGCAACATGACGCTCATTCTGCTACAGTACTTCGAGAGAGAAGTTCTTACATTATTGTTGTATGGTGCGCTCACTGCAGCATCTCAGGTTATGACTACTTTTTCTGCACAGTGTACACAGTCGTTCTGAATCCTGAGGTGATGATAATCCGGATCTGCTTTTTTGATCTTGACGATGATGTTTGTCGTCATCAGACAAGTAAGCCATATAGATGACATCCGAAGCTCTGAATGACGGCTCTACTTGCGACGAAACTCGTCGCAGAAATGAGACAAATGAAAGTGTGGCTGGGTTTTTGGTCCACAAGAGAAATGCGAAGCGTAGTGAAAGTGATTCGGAGTAGGAGCTGTTCTACGATCAACCAGCTTTGGCTAGCACGAGTGAATTGTTCTTGGCATTGCACAGAACCAAAAGTTGCGGTTGCTGCGTCCGTCTTAAACGCTATCATGGGCTTCAATTGATGACGATTGATCATGTTATGCGTTGGAGTTTTGGAAATGAGTGGCTCAATCACCAACAAATGCAATCGTGGACGGTAAAACCGTGTCCTGAAGTTCTTCTTGGGGTTTATTGGCCCTTGCAGAAGAAGTAGCAACTACTGTGCCTTCAAATTAGTACGGCCAAGATTTTCTCATGTCACGATTCACCTGAAGTCGAAGCAGCACAGCACGTCAGTCCTTCAAGATTGGAGGGGAAGGGCTTTTGTCTTCAGTGCAGTTGAGCTGTGCCTTGGCAGCAAACTATCTAATGATGAGGAGACGTGATGATGGAGAGACATCATGGTGGAGAGACGTGATGATGGAGATATGTGAAGATGGAGAGACGTGATAATGGAGAGACGTGATGATGGAGAGACGTGATGGAGAGACGTGATGGAGAGACGTGAAGATGGGGAGGTGTGTACGGTAGAACCTCCTGTACAGCATTTGTCTGGAAACCCAAATGACCTGGAGTATTCTACCCCATAACTCCGCGTAAAAGCCATCTTGAACAAGAGATACGAGACACCTTTGGCTATTCTGGCCTCTCGCATCTATCCCTGTATGTATCCCCAAGTGTTCTGTGCCCTCTATGTGTTCCCGATCTGGACTGCCTGACAAAGAACGGCAAAACGTTCCGAGCTCGTTGAGGAGAGCAGGTCGAGCCGCGCTTTGAGAATCTAGCTAATCAAGAGACCCCGGTAAGGTCGATCATCTCGATATCAGAGGTCTCAGAGGTCTCCTCGTCCTCGGTGTCCGGATTGAAGTCCGAGGTGTTTGGCGTTCGGTCGTAATCGGTCTCGTCGTCTCGGAGGCTATAGCCTAGTCAGTAAAGGCATTCCAATATCTGCGTCATGCTGATATACTTACGGCCTATCGATCCTAGGAAATCGGATAGCAATGTGCCAGCCATATTCTACTGACCTAAACCAGTAGGGTTCAAAGTTCCACATGTACTCTGGTGTCACTGCGAAGGGGTCCGGGTCTGATATTCTCTTTTCCCAGGCCATGATCTGAAGGTATGCAATCAGCTTTGATGAACTTTAGCATTTGCCGCTGGACTTACCATGAGGTCGGCAACCCTGGCGTGGTTGAGGAACTCGCGCCTGAATGCGCGATCCTCGGCGTCGCCGATCCGGAACAGCCGTTCGTCCCAGGCTTTAGCGGAGTCTAGTTCATCCTCTGTGAAGACGCGGCAGGCGATGGCTTGCCAAAGGACCTCGTGCCAGTGGACTTTCATCCACCGCATCGTAGTCCTCTCGCCCACCGGGATCAACTCGCGAGCCGCACTGACTTCCACCATTTTGGCGGCGGCAGTGGGAGTCGAGTTGAGCTTTGGGTGTGAGGAGGTGTGAGGTTGAGGATTGTAAGAGAGGCGGAGGAAAGGGAAGGAAGTATTTATATGGATTATTTCCAGACCGGAGATCTGTGCTGAAATCGCAGGTGAATCATGACCGGCTGGAGTGCGTTTGAAATCGATATTTGGCAGCGCGTGATCCGCGCGGGCAGCCATCATTGGCGCTCATTGAAACGGTCAAGTCAAAAGACTGCAAACCAGGTCCGGGGTCGCCATGGAGATTAGAGCTGCAAACACTCGACCCTCCGCAAGTGACCACGTCCAATAGAAATCGTCAATCAGGCCAAAGCCAATTCAATCCCCATCAGGACATCACGCCTCCAGCCCCAACATCTTTGCCTTACTTTTCCATGGTCCAAAACCTTGATTTCAGTCCCCTTGTTCGCCCTCCAAAACTTGGCGGCAGCCGTTTGCACAGACGACCTAAAATTTTGCGATGTCGAAGCCTGCGAACGCAGTCGCAGCACCGGCAGTGGGAACCGCGAGCCTCGATGCGCAATGCTGGACCTGAATATATTCAGCGGTGCTCTCTCATCGTACAGTATTGCGACGAGCTGGGTCGCAGTCGCATAGGCGTCCGTGGAGGATCAACGCCTTGCGGAGCTCGACCGAATGTTGGCGACGGGAATCGTGAAGCTGACCTGGTTCCCCGTGGGCTGTCATGAGCGAGCAAGGCGGAATGATATATTCTGACGGCCGGAGGACCTCGACGCTGATTCTCTCAGGTACCGACCTACGCGCAGTCATACAATATCGCCATGCCGTCGACCTCGTACTGGGGTTTGCGAATGATCTCTATTACAAGAGAGTTGCTCAAACTCGAGAGCTACCTGCCAGCCCAGGAAGGCCATCAACCTGGCGCACGAAATCCACGATACTCTTTTCAAAAGGACGGAACTCCAATTCAAGCTCACTCGCAGCCATCTTCCATTCGATCTGGCCACACACTGGAATATCGCGTGTGATCCCCTCAGGCACGCTCAAATGACGCTGCGGAAAGTGCTCCTTCGCTATATGCGCGGCCAAGCCGTACGTATACTTCTCCGGAGAAGCCACCGTATATTGCTTTCCGCCAGCTTCAGGCCGCAGCAAAGCCTCAACATGCGCCTTTGCCAGGTCACGCACATCAATCCATATTGGCAAAATTGTCGGCGGAAACGGCTCGGTCCCGGTTACCGCTTTCCACATTGTAGCATTGGACTCGTTGAGTTGCTCCGGGCTGCTGACGGGGTGCGCGACTGGGCCGAATATCAATGGCGGACAGAGCGAGACGAGATCAAAGGGAGGTTTCTCGCGCTTCATGAAGTCCCAGGCTTCGAGCTCCGCGAACTTCTTGGAACCGCAGTAGGCAACGAATGGAGACGCTGATGGAGCAATGGCTTCTTCATATGTCAGAGGAATCCAATCGTTGGCAGTAAAGATCGATTCGGGGTTATCAAGCTTCTCCATATCCACGAGTCTGACAGTCGAAGATGTCAAGACTACGCGTTCGATCCTTGGGCTTTTGGCACACGCAGCCAGGATGGCCTTGACTCCGTTGATAGCGGGTAGGACAAGTTCTTGCTCATTGTTCGATACGTCATATTTGAACGGCTAGCGAATGCATCAGCATCGAAATTGATTGAAAATGTGAGGTTTGGAAGAGCGCTACGCTGGCTACGTGGACGACTGCATCAACGCCGTCGACAGCTTGTTCAAGGCTGGCATTGCTCGCAAAATCCTCGATGTGGACGAAGTCAAGACGATCTTGATACTGAGATCTTTTCACAAGCATTGCGCTCGCCTTTTCCATCGACCGAGCAGTGCCGCGAACTTTGATGCCTCTCGAGAGAAGCTCGTCAACTACGTGGGCGCCCACAAAGCCCGTTGCACCTGTGACAAGGACATAACTTCAGCTCGGTGTTAGAATACCTCCCAGGGTATTGGTCTTTGATCCATACCTTGGATGCTTCATATTTCAGACACTTTGCAGCTCTTCATTCAAATATCGTACTGATTGTGTGCATTGCACCTTCATGGGAGTGAAGGTTGAAGTTGGCCATCGGCGCGGCGAAACGCAAATCCAAGAGCCCTGTCCCTCCACCTAACGTTACCTTACCTAGATAAGTTAACGTTAGGGCTGGATGGATCGTGTGGCGCACGGCCTCTTTCACTTCACCACCTCCGCCTGGACTCCGGGTCAGACACATCCCGCCGCCTTTGCTATCCGTGAGAACCGCCGTCATTTTGGATTATCATCATCGGCCTGCTCAAGCTCTCAACCGGCTTTCGTAATCTTCAAGGAGTTGCTGCTCTCAAATGAAGCCCAGACTCTTCGAAGGTGCGGGGAAAGCGAAGGCTGAGCTGTCCAGCCCCTCGTTCAACGCTAGCGTTCGAAACGGCAGCTGTCTGTAGATGCAAGAGCCAATTAAATACCAGGGCGGCAAAGCTATCGGACAGGCTTGTCCGCGGGGATCGATAAACCCCACCTTCCGAATGACGACACTCTTTAGTGGGTGAGGGGTCTTTGGACATATGTAGACCCATCGTGCTTCACCTGTTGTACCTGAGACAGCTCCTGTTCCGTCCGTCCAAATAGGTCTGAATATCGCGAGGCAACGTCACCATGTCTTCCAAGATGAAAGCCGTGCATTATGAAGGCCCTTTCAAGGTGTCAGTCAAGGATGTGGAAATGCCGACCATTGAGCATCCTGATGATTGCATCATCAAAGTGACTACAGCTGGTATTGCCGTTACTCTTCAAACGTTCCAAGGGTTTTCCCGCTGATTAAGATTAAATCGTAGCAATCTGCGGATCAGGTAGAATTCCATCCATCGCCTTAACCCATGGTTTAGAACGAAACTGATTCTATCCATCAACATCAGATCTGCACATGTACCAAGGCCGTACTGCGGCAGAGAAAGGGCTTGTCTTCGGACATGAAAACATGGGTGTAATCACAGTAAGTTATTGGCCATATGGTCAAGGTCGGATCCAAAAGCTTAAACTTGACACAGGAAATCGGATCTGGAGTCACTCTGCTCAAGAAGGGAGACCGGATCGTACTCCCATTCAATGTCGCTGATGGTCGCTGCCGCAACTGCGAGGAAGGACGCACAGCTTTTTGCACCGGTGTCAACCCAGGCTTTGCCGGCGGTGCCTACGGCTATGTTGCCATGGGCCCTTATCAAGGCGGCCAAGCGCAATACTTGCGGGTGCCTTACGCGGACTTCAACGCGCTCAAGCTTCCTCCTGGAACCGAGCACGAGCAGGATTTTGCGTTGTTGGCTGACATCTTCCCCACAGGCTGGCATGGCCTTGTACTTGCAGGCTTCAAGGCTGGAGAAAGTGTGGCTGTTTTCGGAGCCGGGCCAGTAGGGCTGATGGCCGCGTACAGCGGCGTGATCAGGGGAGCGAGCAGAGTCTTTGTGGTTGATCAGGTGCCGGAGCGATTGGCCGCAGCAGAGAAAATCGGTTGCACCCCAATCAACTTTCGCGATGGAGACCCTGTGGAGCAGATTATCAAGGCCAATGGAGGCATGGTGGATCGCGCAGTAGATGCAGTGGGCTACCAAGCCGTGGATTCGAGCGGCAGCAAGGAGAAGCCCAATATCGTGTTGGACCAGCTGATACAGGTGACAAGGCCAACTGGGGGCTTGGGTATACCTGGACTTTACGTTCCAAGTGACCCTGGTGCTCCAGATGCTCAGAGTGGAAAAGGGCAGATTTTGATATCTTTCGGCAAGCTTTTCGAGAAGGTGAGTACAGTCGTCAGTTCTGCACTGCTTCTGCTGATATCTGTAGGGGTTATCTCTGGGAACAGGCCAATGCAACGTCAAGGCGTATAATCGCTACTTGCGAGACCTCATTATCTCAGGCCGCGCGAAGCCGTCTTTTGTGGTTTCCCACGAGGTCACTCTGGACGATGCAGAAGATGCGTACAAGAAGTTCGATCAGAGGATAGATGGATATACGAAGGTCCTGATACATCCGAATGGCCCATTGTAGGGGAAGAAATATCTGTAGTACGAATTTTTGGAAGTCGAGACATTTTCCTGCAGCCGTTTCCGGCGGAGGAAAGAGTGAGTGGCTTGTAGAGCAGTCGTCGCTGCCGTTGTGATCGAACGTCCATTGCTGCCGTCGAAGCCAGCCCAGACAGCTTCTGAGCGCCCGGTTTTGCTTCTTTCTCCGGTGACTCGATATGCGGTTCAGGTTCACTTAGATTGTAGAAACACATGCCCAGACAGGTGATGCTGGTGCTGCTGAAGGAGATGTCTTACTAACGAAGTTGAAGGACTTGCTGATGGAGATGAAGCCTTCTGCCTTGCGCTGAGACAGATGCGGGCCCATCGAGTCCTTCGCTAGCGGCAGGATCAATATGGCCTTCTGTGCGTGTTCTTCTCTGTTAACCCAGAATCTGCTCAAACACCAGTCTCAGATCAGCATGTCATCAGCGCAAACTACAATGTATAGCAGTATGCCCACCGTCTTGCTGTTACAGCGCAGAAACAAGCGTGACTGCCCGTCTCCGAGCTGTCCGTGCGTTCGGCGGTCGGCGGTCGGCGGTTCGGCGGTGGTGGCGCCGATCCGGGGTGACTGCTTGATTGTCTTCCTTGGAGCTTCTCCCCTCCATCTCCGCAACCTCCTCCACCATGACAGCACCACAATCCACCAATGAGTGCGACCCGCTGATCTGATGCTGCTCGAAGCTTCCTGGGTCCTTCGGCAAGCCTCTCACCAAGTTTGAGGACCATCACAGCTTCGGTGGGTGAGGAGTCTTGAGGTGGAAGGCGAAATGACCTCCGCCAGTGAGCCACCACCAGAGCACTGGGTGCCACAACCCCAACGCTCAGAGTTGTGGAGAACAGCTGACATCCCGGACTTCCTGGGCGCACTGACAACAAGCTCCTCGATTCTGAAGCATGGATGCCTTCTGTGAACACCTGTATCGCCTGTGGAGTATCGCTCTGCGACCGGGAGCCACAGCGATCTGCTACCACCAACACCGTCCCCTCACTCATGTAGCGATGGGCTTGGGTCGGTGATGTCTTCTCGTGGTCTTTGGTGTAATGCTCATGCTCGCATAGATTGCTGACTGCTCGGAGCTGCTTTCGCCGCTGGGCTTCTCTGAACACCGCTACCCTGACCTCACACCGGCTCTCACCATTCCACCTCAACACACGAAGCACCCATGACAGTGACATGTTCGAAGTCTTTGGATGGCCATTACACAGATGTGGAACACCCGCTCGGATATTTGGTGATAGAAGAGCAACTCAGGCTGACAGAATCGTCGCGTGCATTGAGCGGGCAAGAGGTATTGCAGATGGGAATTCCCACGCTACGACCCTTATCTGGAGTCCTTGGTGGCACGATTCGCCTGCGTATTGGCTACTTGCGCTCGTCGTCTCGTTCCGATCTTCGTCGTCCCATCCCAAGCCCGGACAGCGCACCGAACACAAATCGCAGATTCAAAGCCCACGCATACCATGTCTTCCGGTACAAAGTCTTGTTGTATGGTGTGCCGCCCATTATCAACGCACCGAGCGAGATTACTGCGTGTCCGGCTGCAGGAGGAACTTCATCCCCAGAGAAGGCAGCGGTGAGATGGATCCAGGTAGACCTTGACTTGACCTTTTCCCAATCTCATCTCGAAGCATTCGCGTTGAGGTCTTCAGTCATTTCTTCAAAAATCAAAGTAGTCAATACTTCCTCCTCTCGATATTGGACAGACAAGGCTCTCTTCTCGGATCTCTCGCTCGCTCTCCCGGTCGTCATTCGGTGGGCTTTCCTTTCTGACACGGTTTAACAGCCGTGAGAGTAAGCCTCAAACACCCATACCTCCTCTTCCCTGGCACACCTTTCTTCGTCTGCTTCTTTCCGTTCGCTCTCCGAACTCCTCAAGCGCGATGCTCAGCTCGACGCTCAGTCTTTTCAATGTCCTCTTCTCCTACAATCTCCATGGACGTGCGATCGCAATCTCTGAAGTGTCATTGTCTCCTTGAGCCGCCTGTTCATCCTGCTCTCATGCGTTGCAGTCCCGTCTCTTTTGGGGCCCTTACCCTAACTTCTTCTCTTCGTCCTTGATCATACCTCGCAGAGTCATCCTCTCAGTTTCTCCTCGGACTGTGGACCCATATGGCACTGCCATTTTTGGAAGAATTCCTAGACTTCCCAATTTAAGTCATCGCGCACGTTTCATGGCCTTCGTCGACCAATACTTCTCATCGGGCCTCTTGCCTTCTTCGATTCATTTTCCTGCCCAGCTCGTCTGTTCCAAAGTCGAGTTAGCAATTCTTGGCAGTGAATTTCTCCCCATCTTTCTTCTTCCGATCTCTGCTTCGGCAGTTCCCATTTGCTCCTTGTACATACCTAGTCATGCACATAGAGTGTTTTTCAACTCATTTTCAGCGAAATTTCATTGAGTCACAGTCAGCGGTTTTGGAACCGCTGCATCTGCGCTCCAGTGCCTCCTGCTCAAATCTCGATGATGAATTTCTGCTTGACAATGATACATGTGAAACATGATTTCTACGCCAGCACTCGTGTCGAGTAGCTTGGGCAGCTCCTTCGTCTCAAACGCTGCTTTGGTCATTGTTTGGCTCTTCTTTCCAGGCTTCCTCTTTCATGACTATTTTGCCGTTCGAAGTGACATTCGTTGTGATGATATCATCCACCCATTTCCAAGCATCAGTTTCATTCTACCGCATAGTCGTCTACAGTTCTCTGATTCCCCTACTCTTGAGTCACGTTCATTGCGTTCGAGCCGCAACGCTCAGGCTTTCAAATTTTCCATCGTCGTCCTGAATGTGTTCTCGCTGCCTTTCGTTTCCAAGTCTAACGTAGCGAGTCTGTCTCAGGGGTCTTTCTCGTCGTCCGTTTCCCGCCTCTCTTCCCCATTGTCGTCAATCTATTTCAAAGTTCCATCTCTTGTCTTTCACCTATCATCTTCCACCGGCTATCTGCCACCTTCATTCCTCGAATCTCACTTCCTGTCGTTCACTTATCGTTTTCCCGTCATTCTCTTCCTCTCTCTGTCCTCCACTTCTTGGTCTAAGATGTGCTACACGCACACATTTCTCATTTAATGCCAGCTCCTCATTTCCATCTCGGTAGCTTCATGATCTTGATTTCATTGATCTGGTGTTATCTGATCTGCGCGTCGGTGCTTTTTTCCGGTCATCTTCTTGCCTTCGTCGTCTTGCCTTCCTCTTCGCAATCTTCCTCTTCGCCGTCTTCTTCTTCGTAGTCATCCTCTTCATAGTCTTCTCTTCCTCTTCGTAGTCTCGCTCTTCGCCGTCTTCCTCTTCGTAGTCTCGCTCTTCGTAGTCTTCTTCTTCGTAATCTTCCTCCTC